>CM076580.1:355472593-356012382 GCA_034641835.2 Pinus albicaulis
ATTTATTTTCTGCACATGAAAGTAAAAAATGAAATATAGATTGGGTATTGGGGAATTTGTTAGCCATCAGTATTTTTTACATGTTAGTGATGACTATATCTACAGCTGAGTTTTCTAGAAACTGATTTCCTTATGTCAATATGTCATCTAGAAAACACTCCTAAAACTTTTTTTGCCCTTCTACTTTTCAGTCCACCCCTGTCGAAATCAAAACCTCATTATCACTATCCTATCTAGATTCAGCCTTATTGGTCTGCCCACCAGCTTTAAAAGGCAAATCCACATCTGTTTCAAAAGTCTCCCCTATGTTAGGAAGTGGCGCTTTAAGACATTTTACCCTTGGCAATCATCAAAAAGCCAAAAAGCCTTCATCTGCAACAGACCTACCATGACTGACCTTTTACTTTGCAAAATAATTTGACAAGCAGCCCTAAGTCGCGCCACTCACATCCCCTAGATCTCAGCACTGCATAAACCCCAATCTCAAGCTGACTATTAGGTTTTTCACAGTGTTCTATGGTTTCTACAAAGGCAGGAAATATAATTTCATCCCATGGAGTAAATGCTTAAATTTACAGTTAGAGGAACAGCTGCTTCTAAATGTAACTTGAGCCTGAGATATGTCTGCAAAACAGAAAGCTACTCATCCAGACTTTACAGCTCTTTCCAGCATGAAAATCACAGTAAGAAAGGGACACCACTGTCTCAGCAAACTGGTAAATTGTCATGGCCCGGAACCTCCTTCATTTACAAGCAGAGGGTTAGGGCGCCTCCTTCATTTACAAGCAGAAGGCGCTGGCCAGTATTGACTTTAAAGGTTACAGAAGTCCAGGTTTGCCTTTACTGAACAAGTGAAACAATATCTCCAGGTTTTATGAATGAGAGTAATGATCATAACAGGGATAGAGTTTGAAATATGCTAGCTCAAAGGAAAAAAGAGTCTGGTATAATAAAGGAGGTCATTTGAAGCTTTCAAATCATGTGAATTGTTGAACTTTAGAAAGGCATGTCATTAGTAAAAATTCAAGGTATCATAAGCAGCCTGCTTGTCCACAAGATCAAATTGAAAAGGTACTGACAAAACAGGTCATTACACAGGCAGAAGGAAAGTTGTTTGCTTTTCAAAAGGTGCTGACCTCCATAGTCACAGAGACTATCTTTCCAATAATTTGTCATGAGATGACCAAAACAAAGGATGACATTTCAATCACCCTCAGAGCAGTACAGGAAGACAGTGACACTTTGGCTAGGGTTTTTCTGAAGCACAGTAGTGATTGCAGGCAGAGGTAAAAGCAGTAAGGTTTCCAAAGTTGTTTGCCTGTCCTCATATGTAAGAAAACCCTTGTCAATATACTCATCAGATAGTCTACATGTAGTTGGGACAGAAGTTTAAAGAACATCAGACTGCAGCTGCATTTTGTACCCACAGTCAGAACGTGAAGTTAAAGGACACCTATAAGTCAAGATTAGTTTCACAGTGGCCATCTTTCAACCCCAAAGCATTAAGAGCAAAGTATTAGTTTATGTGAAAAAGGAAAAAGAAGCTCTGTCAAAAGTGTCAAAGAATACTCCCTGCAGCTTAAAAGAATTCTCTACAAATGTCCTCTTTCATAGCAAAGCATCCAGAAGCAGACATATTAGTTTAAAGAATCAAAGGATAAATCTATCTCCTTGCAAAAATTACTAGAGTTGCCTCATCATCTTTAGTACAATGCTGAGTAGTTGGTCCAGGGTTGAAAATATTGTGAAAAGGTCTAACAGTGGCAGAGGTTACCTTCCAAACATAAAAGCACAGTGAAAGGGGTTTAGCTTTTTGAATGTTTGTCATAAGTAAATAGGCTGGCACCCACTAAGGCTGTTCAAAAAACATGCATATGCTTTGCCAAAATTGTTGAAATATGGGCCCTTCATAACATGTTCAAATTCATTTTGTTTTCCTTGCAAATGGATGAAGCAGCTGTTTAAAACAAGATTCTTCCAAACCCTCTCAAGACAAACCCTAAATTGATGAGCAGGACAAAGACATTGTTGTTTGAATGAATTCCTTCACTAATAAGCTGAGGGCCCAGAATTTGGTGTAAAAATAGCACCTCCTTCACGTACAAGCAGAGGGTGCAAGGAGAAATTTGGAAAATAAGCACATAGGCGAGACAAATCATGTGTCCCGCCCAAGACCAGTTTTTCTTAAAACAGTGTTTCTGACCAAAAAGAGATGAAATTTACAAAAGTGAGAGAGGTTTTTGTTCCTCATAGGTTCAAGAAGAAAAACCTCCTTCAGTTTCTACACAGGTATCATGGTTTATGAGAAATGTGAAAAATACAGATGTCACGGGAGAATTTCTGCACTAGGATTCATCATTTTGACCAGTGATGGGACAGTCAGATTTTGAACAGACAAATGGACTCCAAATGAAAAAATTAAAGTTGCTATGGAAAATAGACTTCCATAGCTTTCCGATGAGCCATCTCAGGCCAAATTCCAACAAAAGGAAGGCATCCAAAAGTAGCCTGCAATCAACGCTATGTTTTTCTACACCAGCATTCACCATTTTTTACCAGTGATGGGACAGTCAGTTTTTGAAGGATCAAATGGACACAAAATGAAAAAATTCAAGTTTTTCTGGAAATTAGACTTCCACATCTTTCCAACGAGCCATCTCGCGTCCAATTCCGACACCAGGAAGGCATTCAAAAATGGCCTACAAACAGCTCGATGCATTTCTGCACCAGGATTCACGAGTTTTGACCAGTGTTGGGAAAATCAATTTTTGAAGGATCAAATGGACACCAAATGAAAAAATTCAAGTTTTTCTGGAAAGTAGACTTCCACAGATTTCCAACGAGCCATCTCACGCCCAATTATGACACCAGGAAGGCCTTCAAAATAGACTGCAAAGTTGCGCGACACTCCTGGAAAGGTGCGCGACGCGCCTGTGCACAAAATTTACAAAGGAATGCACTGCTGCGCGACGCGCCTGTAGCAGCCCGTGGCACTCCTGTAGAAATGGTCAAGAAAATTACCTGAAAACCTTAAAAAACTCATTTCAAAGTGTCTCCAAATCTCAAGCAAAGATTGGCATCATGTTTTGAGGTACTATGTCTTGCTGCCCCTTAAATTCAAGATTGCTAGATGGTGTTTGGGGTAGAGGAAGTCTGATTTGAAACGGGATATGTTAAGTGGCTGTTTTGAAAGAGGGATAAGGTGCTTGATTTAAAATTTGAGTTTGCAATAACTATATTTGCCCGGAAGTAAGCTTAACCCAATGATGTTTTCCTATTAATGATTCAAAACCTCACAAGCTGCCCTCAAACAATATTGGAAGAAGAAACATAGGGTTTTGAAAGGTGCATTTGTGGTCCTATGTTCAAAACAGCAGTTGACAAGAAGGCAAGGTTGTATGCTTGAAAGGATGAAAGGCACTATTTGAAGGCAGAAACACAGTATTTGAAGAAGAAGCCCAGGGTTTTGAAAAATGCAAATATAGTTCTATGTTCAAACAAGTAATAGTCATCCTATGAACATGTTTGATTTTTCAAAAGGTTTCCTCTGTGGGTTAAAAGGGAAATACTGTGTCTATGACTTTCTATTCCATAAAGCACAAACCAGCAAGTAAAACTACCATTTGCATGCAGGGGTGTTGTCAAACAGAAATATGAGGGACATTAGAGTTCAAAGAAGGTAGTATTGATTGTGAGGAGTTTTTTGTTGAAAGCTACAGGATTTTTGTTACCACACCAAAAACACACCATGCTTTGTCACATTATCCTTTAACACAGTGACTGCTGATTGTGTAAATCCACTGTGGTTGACTGTATTTATGGTGTTAAATTGGTCCAGTTGCCCGACAAGAAGAAAGCAATATTTTGTTGAAAGGGGGTCTATATGGTTGAAGTGCTACAGGATTCTATATGACCAATCAAAAGCAAAATAAACTCTGTCCTTTAAGCACAAGTAACCTTGGACTATGTTTCGCCTTTTGATTAACTATGTTTACATGGATAAACATATATTGGTGAGCTGCATACGAGGGGGTTAATCTTTCTACCAAAGAGGAGCTTATTGACATTGGACTACTACAGGTTTTTGTTACCACATCATAAAAACATTTAAAACTCTGTCACCATATCTATAAACAGTGATTTTTGCTGTGTGGATATCCTTTGTTTAAAACTGTGATGTAGTGTTGAATCTGCTAATGAAGTGCCTACAAGGAAAAAGAAAGTTTTGAAGCTAAGAAGATGGTGTTTGGCCTTCTTATAAAAAGGGACAAGGGTGTCTTATGTCCTCAAAACATCGCAGGGAAGGGTGACCTTGTCACTATACACAACAAATCCACTTGACTGTCTATCTTCATTTGATTGTATTTTTCTCCTTAAAAGTCTGCTTGTGGATATTGGCTGATTGCATATCAAAGGTTGGGAAAGCCACATTTTGAAGAAACATTGGTCTTGTATCAAACAAGGACATTTTAAACAACATCCAAGATCCTTTTTGCCTTACCAAACAGTGTTTAACCTTTCATAAAGCGGAGTTAGTGAGGAATATGCCACTATAATTCGAAGGTATTGTCAAAATTGGGTATGATGAACAGTGACACATAGGAAAGGCAGTGTGTTTTGATTGAAAGGAGTGTATTATTATTTGATTACTACAGGTATTTTTGTGTTCACATCAAAAACACCAAGGCCTCCGTGACCTTTGTCCAAGCTCAGAAAATCAGTTAACTGTCTATGTATTTTAAACTAACTGTGGGCTTATCTTTAAAAATCATTTGGTGGAATGGCACACAGAGAAAGGACAAGGTTTGGAGGGAGCAGGAATCTTATACCCAGGGAAGGCATCACACCCAACATTTGAAACCATGGTTACCTTCATCAAAACAGTGATTGACAGAGAAGGTAGAGTTTTTCTTAGCAGCATGAAGATGATCGAACAAGTTAACAGGCTGAGAAAAGGCAGCACAAGAGAAATTGAAGAAGGTAAAGGGGAAGCGCCTAGCACAGAAGGAATGGAAAAGCATATCAGCCCTTGATATTTTGGCCTCAGCTTCGGAGCATGTTGCTATAGACCCTTGAGGGTCATGCATGCCAATTTTGGGCATATTTCGGCAACTTTTTGTTTTTTGGCATTTTTTGGGTTTTTGGCCGAAAACTCATAAATTCGCCATTTCAGTTTGATGAGTTGTCAAGGGAGGAGGATGATACCGATGGATGCCATAATTCCATGAGCAGGTCTCCAGCGATTTTCAGGGCATTTGAAGATCATTCGCCCCCTCAAATTGGCGAAAAACGCCCTCTTTTTGCACATTCTGCCCGCCATATCAGCAGTTTGCTATTTTCTGGGTTTTTGCACACAGGTACAGTTTTGAGGGACTTCTAGAGATCAGATTGAGGTGATTTCAGTTGCGCCGAAAAGCAGACACAGAGAGCTTTCCAACGGGCCATCATGAGCCTCATTTCGACACCAGGAAGGCTGCCATTTGCCTTCAGCAAGTCAGGGGACCTTTTTCAGGCATAAATATGAAGTATTTTTGTAATTTTTGAACCTCAAAAATCTGCTTTTCCCAAATGTGCGTTTAGCTATTTTTACACTTGGGAAATGATGTAAAGTCAATATAATTTCTACTTTTAGCCATTTTTTAGATATTTTATGGATATTTTGTGCCTTGGGCTTTGCAAAGCCTCAAGGACAAGTTTAGATATTTTGACTTGGCCAATGGGATAGCTAGTTGCTCCATGAGGTTTTCCTTCCTCAAGCCTATTTAGTCCATGGTTCTCATTGTAAATCAGAGGCTGAACTTGAGAGAAGAATTAATGCATTGGTCATATGAGCTTTGAAGAATACACTTGAGTTATGATTTTTGGACTGCCTCTTGGATGCTTTTGAGGAATGATGAAGGATTGTTGATGGATTCCTTGACATGGTAGAATGGTATAGTGTTTCTTGATATGTTTTTGTCTTCTAGTTTTCATTCATAATCCATATTTCTTGCTGCTATAGATCAGTAGAGATTGATTTTGAGATATGCCCATGGAGGCACCTCAAAATCCCTGAATCTTCATAGCTTGATGTTTTCTTCTTCCTTAGTTATGCTAAAGAATTCTTAGTTGCTCTTTAGTAACTTAAGGTATTGTTGCCAAGTTTTATTCATAAGTTCTATGTATGTTGAGTAGGATGTATATTTTTCCCTACCTACCTACTAGCTGCCCATAGTTCTTTCCATAAAACTTTCTCTTTGACTGATTTGTTGATCATCTTGTTGAACCAAAGAGGCCTAGTCTCGATCTAGCCCTTTGCCTAAAACTATGAAAGCTTGTTTGTCAAAGTGCCCAATGACTTAGAGACTATGTTTAGGCGTTCCGGCGTAGTTTATGAGTTGTTAGTTTGTCTTATGTGTTTTCCCCAAAGTCTGATAGCCATTTCCCAAAGTTAGAGGGTCCTATACTTCTATGCATGGCTAGAATGTTTGATTTCTGTGTATTAATTAGCTCATAGTTACACTTAGCATGATTAATGGCTTGCTATAACATGTTTATGTCTGCTATAAACTAGTTACACTTGAAACCCCTTGTCTTTCACCAACTTGTTGTCCATTTAATCCATTTTGCCCAAAGATCCCTTCTACCGTGAATCAAATCGGCCCTACAGCAGCTTTACATCATCACCTCATAGCTTCCTTGACCTGTTTGACCCCATAGCCCAATTTATCTACATCTTGTTATCCGGTTTATGTATTTGATCAGTTTTATCCCTCACCAACTTAAAAACTAAAAAACCAAAAACACACTTCATAACTAGCCTAATATCAGAACACCGCAAGTAAAAACACCGACATCTTTTACACATTTAGAGAGAGCCCTCTCTGAGTCCAGGAAGGCTAGGTCCTTGGGCTCCAAAGCTTGGTTTGATGTTACATCGTCATTTGGCTAGCCAATCGGCCAAATCACGGGACCCTAACATAATGGCGATCACGGTGGGACATACTGAGTTCATGAAAGTCTAGCGAACTCTTATAGACTCTTTAGTCCTTCAATCCTAAACTCAGACCATCAGCCTTTAGAATCATTTAGTGTAAACTCTCTATTTCACCATCTTAGCAAAGTGATGAATCAGGTTTATAACACTCTTACATCCTAGGCTGCACATAAAACTCAGAAAAAACCACAAAAAACTCCCTTAGATTGGTTTTTGATAGTATTGGTGGTGGACCATACAAATATACCTCAAAACAACTAAAAATCCACCTGGCGACTCCACTAGCCTCCAGTAGGCCTTACTACCTTGCTAAATTTTAGAATACCATCTGATTTTGCCACCTCATCGCCACACTAACATAATGGCGATCACGGTGGGACTCTGAGTAATAAACAAACTTAGTTTCCCTCATCTTTAGAGACTTTTTGAGAATACTGTTTGATTGACTTATCCCACCGCTCACTAACATAATGGTGATCACGGTGGGACTTTGAGTCAAAACATCCTAGGTATCCCTTAGGAACTCTCAAAATCTCAGTCAAACTTAGAAGAGTAGAATCTGGTTGTCTCACCATCCTAGCAAAATGATGAGTCAGTTATAGGAAACTCTTCCAAACCTCAGAACTACATAAAACTCAAAAAAAACCAAAAACACACTTCATAACTAGCCTAATATCAGAACATCGCAAGTAAACACACCGACATCTTTTACACATATAGAGAGAGCCCTCTCTGAGTCCAGGAAGGATAGGTCCTTGAGGCTCCAAAGCTTGGTTTGATGTTACATCGTCATTTGGCTAGCCAATCGGCCAAATCACGGGACCCTAACAGAATTGAGAGTGATGTGACGGGGGGCGGGGGAGGGGCCATAAGAGCTTCCACCTTCACGTGGTTGGCCCTATTTAGTAAAGAATAATTTATTGGAGCGATTTAATCTTGGAGAAAACCTCCCTCACTCCAACTTAGCAACAAAAAAGTCACTGTTGACTTAGTTGCTACTCTTTCAGATCGTGGGAGGCTTGTTCCAAGTTCAGGCGACTCCAATAAATTGTTCTTGAAATGAAGAGGAGCTTATTCAGGTATGTTTTGACATTGTCAACATATGTTCTAACATTATCATAAGAATACATCTTAGAGTAAAAATACTACAAATATTACTTGTATTTATTGTAGATATAATTATGGATTTTGAATGACTTGGCAACGCAGGTACAAATCCTCTTGCATCATGAGAAATACAAATTTTCAACCAGGGTCATGTACAGGATCTTTTTGCTTGTGCGCTTGACCAGGTTCATAGTGTCACATTTTGTAAGTTCCTTTATAGTTCATAATTCAAGATGAAGCTTGTTCATGATTATTATTTGGTTTTTTGTATGTGTTTTTTCCTCTATTTGATTGTAAGTTTGAACATGCTTTTAAACATTGATTTTTTTTTGTTTTTGTTTTTATACTATTTTTATACTTACTTTTTCTAGTTATGGTGATATAACCACCATTGTATCGTATCCATATTATTGCATTCCAAAAAAATATTTTTCCATTCTAATAATTGTGCTAGCAAGACTCTACTCACCATGATGGTAAGCAGAATTCTCTGAGACATAAACCGAGAATTGAGCAACCTTTGCTTGCGTAACAAAATTTCTCTTGAAATAGAAAAACAATATTTTCCTTTTCCCTGGTTTCAAACCATCAATCGTGGATGGAATGGATCTTTGCAAATCAGCCATGGAAAATAGGATCAGTTCTTTGTTTACAAAGTCGATGTACTTGATAAGCATGTCAGTCTGGTCCAAATATGTTCCCAGCTCAAAATGTCTTAGCCAGTTCTTTCCGGCCTTTGTTTTCTTCTTGCTGAAGGCCAATTCAATGGCATCTCCATCTTCCTCATTTATCCACATAAAGTCTTTTTTATGTTTTTCAAAATTTTAAAAATATTATTTCCCCTCTTTAGAAGTACTTATACCGAGAACTTTATAGTACTTTATGGTCCATCCTGATGCTGATCCACCTAGATATTCTCTCCATGATTCATACTCAGACATGGTATAGAAAGACAATACCCGTCCATTTTTATGGATTACCTTGAAAATAGGAGTAATGAATTCAATAAGAAATGAAGGAATATTGAATAGAGATGTCCAGAAAGAGTGTATGAATTTGAAGTATTCCCATGATAATATGTTCTCAACAACTCCACATTTATCAACTTTCTTCAAAAAATCTTGAGAGAGTTCACACTTTGAACCAAAGTTGTTCTGAAGAGTTGTCAGTGTCTCCTTGGTTTTGGATTCAAATTCAGGAATATCAATCAAATAATTGACAAAGATCCATAAATCATTCTTTATGGTGTGTGCTTTCATCGCAATTGTCTTTTTCTTCTTATTTATAATGTTCATCACATGGGTTGTTATCTGGTTTACTACTAAATCAACGTGGGAACCACCTTTAATGGTAGCTATTACATTAAAAAAGATGAGGTACTGGTCTCTGTACCTCATGCCTTCTCTATGTGGATAGTTAGTTGATTACTTCTGCAAGCAATAATGAACTTAGAAAACCAAGTGAATCTTAGGGAGGTCCCCTATCATTTTTTGGAGTTAGAATGCTATGGTGCTCTCGAGGATTTATTTGAAATTTGTACCATTGATAGTTTGTTACCATTTGTTGCACATGGTCACGATTTGGATCAAAACCTGATCATTTTCTCTATTTTTGTCTTGCAGATGAAAGGTTTGATGGATATTAATGGATCAGAGAATATTTTAAGAACTACTTAGGGTTTGAGATGTGATCAGTTGAAAATGTTGGTGAAATTTAGACGAGATAGAATCAGCAAAGGGTGATAAATCTCTATGTTGATTTAAGGATTAAGCTTGGAATTAAGCTATGATGGCTGAATAGTTGAACCCGTAATGTCTTGAATTTCCAAAGACAATGTCATGTAGTTGATGAATTGAAAATCAAGTGTGGAATGACACTCCCAATAATGGGTGCATGCGGAGGCCACCAGCTCAACTGACAAAGCCAACATAGTTCTTGCACTCTACAAACGGTTTCAATATAAGAAGGTTCAGTTAATATTCATTAGCCTAGGTCTTGCAATCCTTTTTCATACCTTCCACTACTCAAGGTAGAAGGTTAACTCCTTGGGCACTGGAAATTTGATAATTTGATAATTTGGCATCAATATTGAGGAGTTGATACCAGTTTTTTGTGGACCAAAGGTAGAGAAAGATGAGAAAAGCTAAATAGTTTTTCTAGCTGAGCTAAAGAAACCCAAAACTTCATCTTGAAACATGATGTGCTCAACACTCTTTTACATTGTTACAATCCAAGCTTATGTATTTCCTCTTCTTCTGCTCCAAAAGGCCTATTGTTCAAGGCATTTTCATTACCTTATTGTAGCTTCATTCTAATCTGTTCATTTGTAAAACTGTGAGCATCACACTCTTTTTATTCTTTGTTTCTGACAACTTGAGAAAATCAACACCTTTTGGAGCCCCACCATAAAGTTATTCCCTAAAATTAACTTCTGTTGATGTATCTATTCCTTAAATTAATATAAATGAATTCAATTTGAGATAAAGTCAAATCCCATTGACCAATTGTGTTGTCCGGTAGTGGATATGGTTAAAATGGCACATGGTTCGGTAGCACATATGTTAGACTGTGTCCACTACTTCAGTCCAGATCATCTATGTGTTTGTCATTGAATCAAAGTAACAAAATCTTGTAATAAAGTATTGGAAATTACCTTTTATATATTGTTACAGTCTATGAAACACATGCTCGATTAGCTCTGGAGGCTAGAGACATGCCTGAATACAATGAGGTACAAATTATTACGTCATGTAATTTTTACCTGCTGCTTTTGTATCTTGTCTTTCTTTGTAGTTGATGAACATATTTTTACTTTTTAAAATTTTGTGAGGAAATTAGTGTCTTGTTTCAAACAATGTCCACATTTTGGTAACCATGTTCAAACAGGATTAGTGTGTCTAGACTCTATATCATATCCTTTCTGATTCCATCTGCTATTTGCAAAGCCATCTAAAAAACGTTTTCTCTTCTTTAATTTTCTGTCTTAATGCCTCTAGGATTAGCCATAGGATTATTTTTTAGATTTATGCCTTCTCTTCTTATAGTTATCTTGTGCCTCTACTTATGAATGTCACCAGCATTCTGTGACTACTATAAGGTACTTTGCATTGTCTTTGCTCATAGTCGCTGAGACAAGTCTCAATGTTTTAGCTAAGACAACTGAGTCAGTGTAGTGATATAATTTTAACACAAGGGAACTTCTTAGCTCAACAGAAGTCCTATTCTTGGCACATTTCATAGTCTTATATATGAAAATAGCCCATGTGAAAGATGGAAAAAATGACTAAAATATGCACTATCAGGCCTAATAGTTAAAACTTAAATTAGATCTGGGATGTGTTATTTTCCCTTTTTAATTAACTATCTACATTGTTATGGTACAGTGTTAGTCACAGCTTCAAGGGCTATATGATGAAGGCATTGAGGGATGTCGTCATGAATTTGCAGCTTACAAGTTATTATATAGTTGTCTGAATCCAGGCAACACTAGTCATATTTTTTCTTCAATGGCAAGGTATGTACAATACGATTGGCATAAAGTAGTTCAAAGATGGTTTCTTGATTAAATACAATTTTTCATTAAGCTTATTTTCCTAAAATATAATTGCTTGGTTTTTTATATCACAAAACTCCGATATGCTTCCCATTTATTTGTTATTTTTGGTAGCTTGGTTTAACTTTAACAACTCACGTCTGCATTGGTCTAAATGGATCACTATTATGTGAGCCCTATTGTTTTAAGCTTGTATTTTGTTACTTTTTTTTCTCCACTTAAGTAATCATGTTTATTCTTGGTTCTAATGCATGCATCATGTTTTGGAAAGACAGTCATCTTTTAGATTGAATTATTCTTTAGGTTTACAAACAAAATGGATGTGAGGGAAAAATTTCTAGTAGTACAATATATTGATGTTTAATGGCTGCTATATTAATGGGAGCCTTCTCTGGCATAGATCTAAGACATTTCATCTTTAGAACACATGAAATCATCAGTTTAATTTCAAATAACTCACTATCATTTACCATGAATGACTTTAGTACTGCACCTTATAAAGGACATTTCTATAGAATGATACAATATTTTAATATATATCGTGAATTCATAGAAGTGAATTCGATAGGATTCTCTATGTTGGGGCAGGATCTCCTGCCAACCTCCTCTCCATTCTTCTCCTTGTCATTAGTGTTTATCATGAATTAATTATCCATAGTTACATGAAAACATGTTGGAACAAACACTTTGTATCCTCATAAAGCTAAATGTTGTTGATTTTACAGTGCTGCAGTATTCTCTGATTCTTATGCAATTTAGGATTTATTTTTTCTCTATGTTTGTGATATGGTCAACTTTCTGTCACAAGATTTCTTGTTCTTCGTTTCCTCTTACACAAGATTGTCCTCTAGTTCAATTTCTAGGGTTTATCTGCTTGAAAGACCACTCTATTTTGATATTTTTTTATTTGTTCTTTTGCTACTTTAGCTTCTTGCTTTTCATCTCTCATTTTTAGGAGATGCCTTGGGTACCCCCAATTGCTATGTTTGCTTTATGTATGTTAAGTTGTTAACTATGCAGTGTGTACATATGATTTCTTTCTTTCTTCTTCCATTTAATGCAAACACTAGATTTTGATACTTTCGTTGAGTATAACTCTAATATCATCCTATTACCCTGGGTAGTCTACCAAGAAGGTATCGAGTATTTGTCACTAGTGTGTTTTTAAACAGTTTGAGTGAGAAGATTTGATGATTTGTATGGCCTTCTGTCTCAAGGAAAATGTTAAATTTACAATTATGAAAGCATTGAACATGCCCTTGCAACAAAGGAAAAAACTAAGGGAAGGAGTACTTATGATCAACCAAGACTAGATCCATGGAACATATAGTCAATCAACGTATATATGAAAAGATGATGGGAATTTAGTCATCAACCAAGACAAGGGTGGTGGAGGAAAGGATACAAAAGTTTTCAAGAATGAAGATGCAAGAGGGAGCACTTCAAATTATGTTAAGGGATGTTTTAATTGTTGTAAATTAGGTCATTTTGAAAAGGATTATAATAAAAAAATGTGTTTGAACTCATGAAGAAATATGTGCTACTAAACCATGTGCCACAAAGTTCTTACTTCAGAATATGTTAGACTGTATCCACTAGCTTAAAATGGAATATGTTAGAATATTTTTTTCCAGTAGTGGATATGTTAGATTGTGTGCTTGATAGATTAGAGGTTAAAATGGATTTTTTTAGTTTAAATAATAGACCTTTTTCTTTTTCTTGAACATGTTCTTTCATTTGTCAGTGAAATGAGAGATGGTCCCTAATTTGAATTGGCTCCCATGAGAATAAGAGTTCAGTGTGATATAAAAGAGTATAGGGTATTTTCCATCCTGTTGTGTTGTTGTAAGGGCTTTGACACGTGGCTATATTAAGCCGGAGTTGTGATTATATGATGATAGTTAGTTGGGATTGATCCAAAATGACCATATTATGACTCCTTCCAGCAATCTGTTGACTCTGTTCAATAAAATATTTAGTGAGCCACAGTTAGGCACCTTTATGCATTCTATTGAATAGAAAAAACTAATAGGGTGACCTACATTGACACATGGCATGTAAAAAGTCAGTAGGTGGATTTTCAGTCAATAAGTGATATGAACAGAGATTGAGCAAGATAAGAACTGAACATAACTCACATAACTCCTTCAGTGATGGATGTGATATTCTAAACTTTGAATGAATGTGCATGGATGATGAGGTTCCTAAAATACAAAGAAGACATATCCTCATTAGTTCCATGTTACCTCTTACTAGTGCCACATGTAGTGTTACACTTAGTGTTGGGCCACTAATTTGTATTATTATTATCACTTCTTAACATCCATTTCAACTATTTATAATGTTCTATTATCACATTATTTATCATAATTTATTATATAATTCTATTTCATAATTATTTACGCTCTCTTGGATAAGTAATACTTGTTCTCCTTTATTTTAATAAATTAATGATTATTATGCATGTTTTTGCCAATGATGGTTTATTAATGAATTCATTATAACATCACTCACTATTTTAGCCTCCAAGATCTCTTTTAGATTGCAGATTTGATCTTCAGTTGATAATTAAATATTCCAACTCAGAAATTCGCTAGGATAACAAGAGACAATTTTACATAGAACGTTTTGGGAAAACGAAGAAGAATATTGAAAATAAGAGACATGGGTTTTGTGCAGAACGGACCAAATTAGTGTTTTTATGAGAAGTTTTATAAAATTCAGTCTTGATTGAGAGAAATGCAGGGTTCTTTGAAGGACATATTTGCAGATTTTCTGTTGTGGCCATTTTCCAAAATTGCCCCAATTGTAATTGCCAGATTCGACTTGTGCCAGCTGAAACATGATGGAAAGATCTTTCAGATCTCATCTTGCTTATTGGGATTTTGTAATCATTCTATTTCTCTTTGTTTTTTGTATATTTAAAAGGACACAAATCAGATAGAACACAGAAGGGATAACGCAGATAGGGTTGGCTACGCAAGGAATGGAGTTGTGTAACAGAACATTATTTGATCAAGTTAATGCAAGTTAATTCCCTGTTACTTCTGTAAGTTGTGAGCATATCGCAACCCTGATCTTAGAGTTGGGCCCACTCTCCAATCAGGTGCTACGTTATTCCTATGTGTTGTTATTTCTATTTTCTGTTTTGTATAATTTGCAATTTGTGTGACAGTAGATGTATTTGTTGATACTCTTATTGTTGTGAATGCATTGTAATCTTTACAATTTATTACTGCCATTTATTTTATTGTTGTTATAGTGATTGTTGTTTTGTTTAATTTATCGAATCCATTATTGATATCAGAATTGTGCTATTGTATCTGCACATACTGTGTGTGTTAGCCTTGCAATAACCAAATGCACCCGGATTGATAATTAATATGGGAAAGGGTTTGAATATTCATTCACATTTGGACACCAACATTTTGGCGCCATTGCCGGGGAGGGTAACAAAGGTGCATGAACACTATTCATATTGATCTAAGGATCAATCTCTCATCCTAGGGAGGGAAATGCTTCCCTACTCTAGCTCCTGAGCATAGTTGTTCTGTTTTTATTTTTGATTGATTTATTAGGAACCAATATCTCGTCCTAGGGAGGGAAATGCTACCCTGCTCTAGGTCTTGAGCGTAGTTTTTCTATTTTTCTTCTTTTGGATTGATTTCTTAGGAACTAATCTCTCATCCTAGGGAGGGAAATGCTACCCTCCTCTAGGTCCTGAGCGTTAGTCATTTTTCTTTGCCATTTCTGTTGATTTCTTAGGGCCTAATCTCTCGTCTTGGAGAGGGAAATGCTACCCTGCTCTAGGTCCCAAGCTTAATATTTCTTGATTTTCTTGCTTGATTTTTTTATTTTTGTTTAAAAACTCAATCTCTTGTCTTGGGGATGGAAGTTTCACCTTGCTCCAGGTCTTGAGCTTTAAGAATTGTTTGAATTTTTTTTTCCTTCCTTTGGTTCTATGAACAAAGATCTAAACAAAAAGGAATACGATGAGGTCAAGGAAGAAAGCATCAATACAATCTGGAACTCAGTCACAGAACTTCAGGATACAAAAAATATGAGAAATCAAGACTATATTGAAGGCTAGTTTCACTTTATTGTTTTATTGCAAGATCACTCCACACTTCAGCAACTCTTGGCACCATCTTTAACAGGGAATTTGGTCTCTCATACTCATGTATTTATTAACATACATCTTTCAATTATGGGTATGTGCATACTTGAATCCTTATTTCGAAAATGGCTTCATTGGAGGTACTTTTATACGTAAGTGTATTTTATTTTCCAAGGTAGAGTAGCGTAGTGTAGAAAAGAGAATAAATGAAGAGATAAATAAATAAGTTTTTTATATGTAAAAATAGTTGTTTTTGTTGCAACACACTGTGAAAATTAACATCGGTGATCAATATTTGAATTGTTTATGTATGTAGATGTATTGTATTGGAAAATTGAATTTCTACAAACACTCATATTCACCTTCTTGGAAAAATTGCTTAATTATCATATCTTATGGCTTGCGGGCTTCATGAAAATTCTGGAAAACAGTCGGGACAATCATGTTTTGAGAGAAAAAATGAGCATATTTTCAAGACCTGTTTCTATCCTACATATCCCTTTATGTCTACTTTCTAACCCAATTTTAATCGCTCAATTTGGATTTGAAACGAAAAAATTATGACCAAAACAATGATAGGATGTCTAGTAGGCAACTCAGGAACAAAGTTGGGACAGTCCATTTTTGGAGACCTAAATGACTATATATTGGAAATATGTTTCTATTATATATTCCCCTATGAATATGGTTTACAAATCAATTTGAATCACTTTATTTTGATATCGTATGAGGAAGTTATGACCAAAATACTGACTGTTTATCGTAAATCAGCACTCTCAAAACTCTGTTTTCCCAGCTGTTCACTATCATATTTGACCCACCAATTATTCTTGCCTTAAAAAATGAGTTCTATTTAAGATATATAAATGAATCTAATTTAATCTCCAATTTGAATCGGTTCAATCCATCATCAAATGAAAAATTTATGCTTGAAATATCAACTGTTGGTCCAAGCTGGAAAATCGAAAATGACTCTATTATGCAGGTTGTTCTAAGAAAATTTAACATACTATTACATGGAATTTTTAAAAAATGTTTCTACTGGAGACATCTCTTTGAATTCAATTTCATTTGGTTTTGTAATCACTCAAATCATACTAAAAACAAAGAAGTTATCATTGAAACATTGCTGGTTAGTATGATTGGCCACCACTCTCCCGTAGGTAATAAATTAATTTTACTTTGTTATTTTTTTTCCCATGGATTTATTTTACAGAGTAACTACTTGTTTTCTTTCCATATTTATTGAAATAGGAGAGCTCTATCACCTCTCTTCTTCCATGATTTCATGTTTTATTGCAGGTAAACACTCGTTTTTTTTGCACGTCCCAGGAAAATAAATGAGGTCAATTTATGAACAAGTGATTCTTGAAGGCAATGATAATGGAATAAAAAACATTTTCAAAGAAGTTTCCTCACACGGAGAAAACAACATGAATACTTCTCATCAATTAACAGATTTATAACATGAGAAATGGGGAATTGATTTCTATTGAAGATCCAAGTCATTTACGAAAAAGCATTTTTCGATTCATTCACCATTCACAAACAACATTGCTGCAGCAAAAATCATAACCATTGTAACTTAAGTTATTTATTTATTTATTGGTTTTCAATAAAGAGTCATTTAATTTTTGATTTCTCTTATGTTTTTATGCTTTAGGTATTGTTTACTTCAAAAGTCACATTTTTTTTTGTTTTGTTCTCAAAATAAAAGGAGCAAGTTCTTAAGTTTCGTGATGTTGTTACTTCGGATACTGCAACTCGTGATGTTGTTACTTCTTGGATGTTGCTACTCCGTGATGTTGTTACTTCGAATGTTTCTACTCGTGATGTTGTTACTCCTTGGATGTTGCTACTCCATAATGTTGTTACTCCTTTGTTGCTTCTACTCCTGAGATGTTGTTACTCTGGATAATGCTACTCAGGACGCTGTTACTCCTCGGATGCTACTACTCTGCGATGTTGTTACTCCGCGATGTTGCTACTTTGATGCTATTACTCCTTGGATTCTGCTACTCCATGATGTTGTTACTCTGGATATTTCTACTCCGTAATGTTGTTACTCCTTGGTTGTTGTTACTCCTCGAATGTTGTTACTTCGGATGCTCCTACTCAGGATGTTGTTACTCATCGGATGCTGCTACTCCGCGATGTTGTTACTTTGCGATGCTGCTACTCCTTGATGTTGTTACTCCTTGGATGCTGCTACTCTGTGTTGTTATTACTCCGTCAGTGTTGTGAATATGTCACTATTGTTACTCTGAAAATTGTTTCTAAGTGTTGGATGATGTTACTTTGTCGGTGCTGTGAGTCCATCACTATTGTTACTCCGTAAGTGTTGTGAATCTTTCACTATTGTTACTCAGTCGGTGCTGTGAATATGTCACTGTTGTTACTCCGTCGATACTATTACTTCGTCGGTGCTGTGAATTCGTCACTGCTGTTACTCCGTCGATGCTGTGAATCTGTCACTACTGTCACTTTGTCAATGTTGTGAATCCATCACTGTTGTTACTTCGTCAATGTTGTGAATCCGTCACTGTTGTTACTTCGTCAGTGTTGTGAATCCGTCACTATTGTTACTCCGTTGGTGCTGTGAATCTGTCACTGTTGTTACTCCGTCAGTGCTGTGAATCCATCACTGTTGTTACTCCATCGGTGTTGTGAATCTGTCACTATTGTTACTCCGTTGGTGTTGTGAATCTGTCACTGTTGTTACTCCGTCAATGCTGTGAATCTGTCACTGCTGTTACTCCGTCGGTGTTGTGAATCTGTCACTACTGTTACCCCGATTTTTTTTGTAAGTATCCAATGAAATTGTTACTCCTTCGGTGATGTTACTCCTCTGATATTGTTACTCCAGGAAATTTTCTAATTTTTTGGTGTTGTTACTTCTCTGATGTTGTCACTCCTCTAGTGATGTTATTCCATGGTGATATTTTTCTAAGTACTTGGTGATGTTACTCCTCCAGTGTTGTTACTCTGCCAAGGTAAGTCGCCAGGTACGTCCTCGACTGACTCCATAGATTTAATTAGTATTTTACTTATGACATGACCAACTATGACTGTTGACAGACACATTTTAGTTGGGGGGGAGGTCTCGTATTTAAAGGATGATTATTATGGTAAGTCTTGTCAGGAATGATTCACTCTTAATTCCTCATTATTTTGTAAAGTGACTAATCCTCCTTCATGTCACCTTCCTAAAATCATTCTTTTTCCCCTTTCCTTGTTATTACCTAGTCATGATTGTTGTTACCTCAGTCACAACTAATGTTGTTGGCCAATTTTCACGTTGAATTCAACATATCTTGGTCTTTCTGATTTGTTTTTCTCTTTGGTGAACGGGAAATAATTTTAATGGTCTAAGCCCTCTTTGACATAATGATTGGGTAGTCAATTTATCTTTGTTTATTTATAAACATAATCTTATTTTTAAGGAATAATTATGCAAAGATGATTTCATCGTGCCATCTTTCAACTTTCCTAATTGGTCAATTCCCTGATCTTGTAAAATTTATGATGATGACCACAAAATTGTATTTAAATCTTTTCGCCATTATCTAATGAGCTATTCCTCAACCCCAATCTCAACAATGAAAATATATTTATCAGCAGTTATTTGAAGGTTATTAGTTTTTAAGAAGAAAAACTATCAAAGTTGAAAATACTTATTACACAACTTTTTACGCCACCCCTAGCTCTTAAGGTGCTGACCTGCCACCCCATCTATTAAGTAATGTTTATTGATTAAAAATAACCATAGTTGAATATTAAACATAAATGGTCAACTAGAGGATAGGAGGTCTCATCATGAGCCGACCTACCATGATCATAGGTCCTAATAAAGTGACATTACCACTGCTGGTCACCAAGCCACGGTAATGGCCTTCAGTCATAAAACTGAAGGACAAGAGGTCTCATCACGAGCCGACTTTTCAATTTTATTAGCTCCCGTGAATGGCATTGTTATTAACTGGTTACCATGCCATAACAATGATCTTCAATTGACATCTAAGTAAATTGAAAGGTTTTTGTAACTATGTACTTATTTCTAATAGATGGGACACTGGCATCTCAATGGGTTAAAAAAGCATCCCTGTCGAGGCTATGGACGCCTGCTAGCAGCAGTGGATATGCCTATGGTATAGAAGTTAATTTAATACTATAATCCACGTGGTTACCTTGTTTTCTCAAAGCGAATTTCTGATAGAGATGACGGTTGCATATACAAGGTTTTTCAGAACTCATGGTTCATGGGGTAATATTTAATTAGTTCTTAGATGATGGTGGTTATGGTTTATATCTATTATTTATTTACAAATATTTACTTTACATGTCAGGGATGAAACTTTTAGGATATTTGATATTTGACATTTTGTATCATCTAATCCATCATTCCTTTATACTACAAGTATCATATCTTTAACCAAAGATAGTTGCTTTGCCCAATCAGTCACCATTTATTCATATCTTAACAACACCACAAGAGGCCTAATTCTGATTTTGAATCCCATGTAATTGGACAGACCTTGAGAAGCAAAGGCTGAGATAACTAATTCTCTTAATTTTTGTGCTCATAACAACCAAAGCTTATGGGTATAGGGAATGCATCTTTTCCCTTCTTATCCATTATTATACCATGCCATTCACAATATGATTATGTCACTTTTGTATGTAATAAGGTAATTGAGGTGATGAATTACTGATTAAGGATATTCATGAGATTTTTTATAGATGTCAGGGAAACTAATCAGTTCGGTGGAAGGAAACCCTGCTACACTTTCTGATTAATTTTTCAACTTGCATGGCTTCCACATTCCGCATCACTTTCAACATCAGTTCAGCCTACATCAAATTCAACAAATGTCAATCCATAAATTCCATTCCACATTTTTACATAGGTAAAACTTGAGGTAAAATAGCATAAGGTTTTGATTTATTAAAAGTTTAGGAGAATGTCATTAAAAACAATTGAGCATTATTCACTCATATTTTTCAACCATTGTTTCCCCTTCTTTACCACTTCCCATTTTTCAGAGACACAAAATATTTCAGTTTGGGGGAGTGTTACTTTCATTATCAGGAACATGCCATTAATATTCTTTATCATCCATCGATCTCCTTATTCATTCTCAAAATCTCCTTTATTCCATGTTGTTATACACCAAGTAAATATTTCGTCCATGATTATAGAAACACATCAATTTGTCTTCTAGTGTAGCATGAGGGCATGCTAATTCTCTAGTATGGGGGAAGGGTTGCTATGCATAATGAATTATTTCTCATTTCTTCCTCATTTTTGTATATCCTTAAAACTATAAACTGGATTCTTGTGATTTTTGGACAACAAAGAGGTATCATTAAACCCAAAAATTTCCAAGCTAAAACAATTTGTTAATTCCAAAAAATCATGCATTATTACCTACAACCATTTGCTAATATATTGAAATTCGTTCATTGCATTGATTTGATTTTCAGATTGGACAAACATTGATATAATATAATTTTTCTTACAAAATTTCAGAAATCCATTCATTGCATTGATTTGATTTTCGGATTGGACAAAAAATTGATCTAGTATAAATTTTCTTACAAAATTTTAGCAAAATCTGCTTTGTAATGAAGTTTGCTTTTACTTGTATCATACTTTTCCGCAACTTCATATACATATGGTTGAAAATAAATATGAAAATTTCTTTAAGGAAGCATTTGGGGAAGAAGCCGTCTTTTCCATCAATATCATGCGCAGGGGTGAGCATTTTGATTATTTTACTGCAACTTGGTTAATACAAAGGCATTGGGGTGCATGGGAACATGCAACATGTTCAGTTTGGGGGACATGTTGGGCCACTAATTTATATTATTATTATCACTTCTTAACATCCATTTCAGCTATTTCTAATGCTCTTTTATCACATTATTTATCATAATTTATTATATAATTCCATTTCATAATTATTTATGCTCTCTTGGATAAGTAATATTTGTTCTCCTTTATTTTAATAAATTAATGATTATTATGCATGTTTTTTCCAACGATGGTTTATTAATGAATTCGTTATAACATCACTCACCATTTTAGCCTCCAAGATCTCTTCCAGATTGTAGATTTGATCTTCATCTGATAATTAAATATTCCAACTTAGAAATTTGTCTGGATAACAAGAGACATTTTTGCGTTGAAAGTTTTGGGCAGACGGAGAAGAATCTTGAAAATTCAAGACATGGGTTTTGTGCAGAACTGACCAAATTTGTATTTGACTAAGCCGTTTTCCAAAATTAGGTCTTGATTGAGAGAAACGTAGGGTTCTTAAAATGATAGATTTGCAGATTTTCTGTTGTGACCGTTTTCCAAAATTACCCCAATTGTAATTGCTAGATTTGACTTGTGCTAGCTAAATCATGATGGAAAGATCTTTCAGATCTCATCTTTCTTATTGAGATTTTGTAATCAGTCTATTTCCCTTTGTTGTTTGTATATTTAAAGGGACACAAATTAGATAAAACACAGAGGGGATAACGCAGATAGGGTTGGCTACGCAAGGAATGGAGTTGTGTAATAGAACATTATTTGATCAAGTTAATGCAATTTAATTTCCTATTACTTCTGTAAGTTGTGAGAATATCGCAGCCATAATAAGAGAGTTGGGCCCACTCTCCGATCAGGTGTTGCGTATTTCCTGTGTGTTGTTATTTCTATTTCTTGTTTTGCATAATTTGCAATTGCTGTGACAGTAGATGTATTTGCTGATACTCTTATTACTATGAATGCATTGTAAGATTTACAATTTATTAATTTCATTTCTTTTATTGTTGTTACAGTGATTGTTTCTTTGTTTAAATTATCGAATCCACGACTGATATTAGAATTGTGCTATTGTATCTGCACATACTGTGCGCATTAGTCTTGCAATAACCAAACGCACCCTGATTGATAATTAATGTGGGAAAGGGTTTGAATATTCATTCACACTTGGACACCAACACTTAGGATGTGTCATGTGGCCTTTTTAATTTTAATATTACATGCAGAGTGTTACGATTGCAATTTTTCAACTAACAGTATCTATTCCCTTTATTGTAGGGATGAGGTGTCATTATTCAAGTGCTCTCTAATCTAAACTAAAATTGTGATTTTATTTGAGCCTAATATTATCAATTATTTATGTATCATATGTACATTGCATTGTAACTTCTGGGATCTTGAGGTTGCTATTGGCAGCTTTATATTTTTAGCTTCAACTAGACATACATTTTGTTACATTTTATTTGAGTTTATGTTTTCCTACAACAATGGTAGTTGTATCTATGGCTCATTCATGTTGTATTTCTATGCAATTGATTGTTCTGGGCAATGTTTCATAGGTGTATGATGTAACCAATATTTTGGAGGACCATCCTAGTGGGGGTGAAGTGTTGATCTCAACAACTGGTATTGTATCCTTTCTAAAACCATTATTCTTAAATGTTATTTCCTATTAAAATAAGAAGCATATTTACAAGACAAAATGTTGCTCTAAGTGATAGATCTGCATGCCATAGCAGTGTTACTGAGCATAACATTTATTTTTATCAAGGTGTTGTTGAATGCAATCCCAAAGGCATGGTTATGAAGTAGATCACCCTGTTGCAACAACTTAGCTAAAGGATTACTTTCACAAGCCCACTTGCTCTTGTTTACAGGAAACATCTATCAAAAAATTCTATTTAGTGTATTTAAAAATAATTGAACTTATCATACCCCTTACACACATGCAAGCAAGCTCTATATTCTGTTATCTATACTCTACTTATTAGATGACAAAATGGCACCTTTCTTACATGATTTATTTGCTAGTGCATGCATGCATATTTTCTTTATAACCGATAGGTTGTTACCTATTAAATTTCTCTATAAGGATCATCAATAGATCACATATCTACTTGACCCCTTAGCTATTTGCGTGGTGTGCAATATACAACATATGTGCACATAACACCCAATTATTTATTACATATCATTTTTGAAAACCATTTAACCTTATGGCTTCTAGTTTGAAACTTTGAAGAATATTCCAATTTCCCACAGAGAGAGCGAGGCACTGAACAACCTGGGGTGTGGGAGATCTCCTATACTTTGAAGTTTGTATGTATAATGAGTTATAATAATGTAAAACATAAAAAGAGCCAACGTGTTGGAGAAGCTACCTGTTGGAGAAGCTCAAACTCGAATATGTGGCAACCAACGTGTGAATAGTCGTGTAGCTTACCTTTGTTGTGGACTATCACCTCTAGAAGCTCAGAAAACAAATAGTGAACAGGAAGGCTTGGACTAGCAGTGACCTAACTCAAGGTTCAGTGGAGAGGGCTCAGTGCAGTGATAAAATTTAAGAACACAGTACTATGAAGCTCAGACAAGGCTTGAATCCCTTTCTTATAAACTCGTGAAGGCTCAAAAGCTCAGGCTATTAGTAAGTGAATAGGTATTTTTGGTAGCTTGGATTAGTAGCACAACTACCTATGGATAAGACCCCGGACCAGTGAAAAAACATTGTTGGAGGGTCAGATTAGTAACTTACCTATGGACTTGACCTTCCTTCAGAACCTTAAAGAGCTCAAACCTTGAGAACTTTTGCCTTAGCCCAGGTTTGAGAACAGTTGCCTTAGCCCAGACTTGTAGTTTGTAGTGAATAACAATAATATATTCATTGGTATGTGGAACACCCACATGGAAGATAACATGTCATTGTTATTTGGTTCATGATGTTGTGGAACTGAAGTAGAATTATGTGGCACACCTATGTGGTATATGGTGTATCATCATGACATGGCTCATTGGTGATGTGGTGATGACATGGTGAAAACATTGCACTAACGTGGAACTGACATGGAGAGGAAGTGGAAGGTGATGTGGAGCTTGGTATTAACCTATTGTTATACTAGGATTCCAAGGAATTGATTCTGAGAAATCTGGAATCCATTATTTGGCCTATCTCCAAATACTAATAGAACCTAAACTTTTTCAGTTGACAAAATCATTGGACTCTATCAACTTTATCTCAGTATCATAAACTCGAAACTTATTATTGGCTAAGATAGTTGTATTTGTACTCGAAACTAATACATTAGAATCTTTAGAATCAGTTGTAGATCTAATTTTCTGTCCTTTTCGAACACCCTTGGAAGATGAAGATATAGAGGTTGCAAAACTTGATTTTCTAGCTAGGTTAGCCTCAATTCTAGTTGAAGAGACGGTATGTATCCCAAGTTCTTGTGCAAACAGCCTCTGGGTACCTCTTCCAGGAATGTGTGCATTTTACATCCTTGTCATTGACGAAATATTTTTAGGATGAACTCTTAGTGCCTTATTGATAGAGGGTTGATCCACCTCAGCCCTTGAATAGTTTTCCTCAAGTCTCAAATGAGATGTCAAGGAAGTGCTTCTCCCGTATAACTTCACCTGAATCTGAAACATGGCAGGGATTATTGTTTGAAGGAATACCTACAAGAAAAATTTCCACATCCACAACATTTTTGCTTCCAATTTCACATCTTATTGTTAAGTTTGAAGCACCTTTAGAAGGAAAATTTGCAAATGGAAGCCCCAATTCCTGGGCAAACATTCTCTAAGCTGTTGCAGGTTTGCATTCAAAAGTGGCTTTTGCAAGATGAAAATACACATTTGTAACTTGTGATGAATCAATCAAGGCTTTCTTTGTCATATTCTCATCTATAAAAGGAACCCTTGTATTTGCATCTTTATCTGTCATTTTATCATCTATACAGGGAACCTCCGATTTCAAGTTCCTTCTCATCATTCTTTTAACTGTTGTAGAAGGTGACTATTCGAATCTGACCTTTGCAGTCTATGGTGCTGTGGAAACATCCTGTAATGTCTCACCCAAGTTTTTATGCTCCATTTTCACATCTATACACTAGTACATTTGGTCAAAATTCCAACACTTTAGTTCCGACACATTTGACGTATTGTAGAAATTTCCCTAATTTTTCTCAATTTTTTAAATCTCTCCAACAACCATCACTATACCGACATATATATACATCGTCGGTATTGCGAAATTTAGGAACGTCGTCGGTACATTGACGGTTCAGGACACAATGTTGGAAATGCGACGCTTCTAAGACATGAGTCGGTATTGCGATGGTTTGGGGATAAACATCGCAATAGCGACGTTTAGAGACACTTGTTGGTAGTGCGACGGAATTGGGGACAAGCGTCGGTATTGCGACAGTTTGCGGAGAACCATGGGTATTGTGACGGTTTGGGGATAAACATCGTAATAGCGATGTGTAGAAACTCTTGTCGGTAGTGCAACGGAATTGGGGACTACCGTCAGTATTGTGACGGTTGTGACGTGTTGACCAAAACGCATTTTATTTAAAATAATATAAATATTCACTAAATCAAATTTTGGAAAAATAAATTAGTGGCTTAAATTTTTTGAAATGAAAATAAAAAATAAATTTTAAATATATATAAATTAAAAAGAAAAGGTATTTGTCAAAACAAATATATTTTATTTTAACTATTTCCAAAGTTACAATTTAAATGACTAAAAACAAATTTAATAAAAATTACTAAATTTGATTAAGAAGCTTATAATAAATATTAGAAAAAGTTTAGGAAAATATTATATTATAAATATGAGTTGGATGTTGGAAATATTCCTTAACAACCAAACATCTTGGACAACTTTCTATTTTTAAAGTTGTGGTGATCTTTTATATCGATATTTGTGAATAGGCTTTAGATCATTTAAGATCATTTTCAAATGTATATCAAAAAAGAGAAGTATAAAAACTAAACATCTTGGAAAATTTTCTATTTTCAAAGTTGTGGTGATTTTTTATATAGACATTTGCGAATGGACTTTAAATCATTTAAGATAATTTTCACATGTATATAGGAAAAGAGAAGTATAAACTCCTAATATCACTTGCACAAAATAATTTTATATTAAAGATTATATATTTCTATTAAAACGGAATATTAAATATAATATTTCACCCATTTTACGAATGTTTACTTAAATTTAATTTCAGATTTGTTAATTAAACTTATCCACACTATATACAAGTACATAGCATGCAATATAAATCTAAAATAAAATTTAATATTTTTCTCTATAATTTACATTTTTTTTTAAATATTATAATAAAAAAAATACTATTATTACACCATTTTTAAATAGATACCAATCAAGATTTATCTCTTTAAATGATATTGTTGGTAAAATATGAAAATATAGAATGTTTTTTTATTAAATATGTTATGATCTAAACACACAATTAAACTTTTCACCAATGTTCAATAATGGCATATAGATTGCACATGTGATAAACCAAAATCCACATGTACAAAGATGAAATAATATCCTGAAACCAATGCAAATAAATGAAACATTGTCACGGAAACTATAGCAATAGATGAATTAATATCTGGAAAATTATCAAAACACATCGTTAAACTTTTAGCAATAGATGAATTAATATGTGGAAAATGATTAAAACACACCATTAAACTTTTGACCAAAGTTCACTAATGACATATAGTAAACTTTTGACCAAAGTTCAGTAATGGCATATAGATTGCACATGTGATAAACCAAAATCCACATGTACTATTATGAACCAATATGACGAAACCAATGCAAATAGATGAAACATTGTCATGGAAACTATATCAATAGATGAACTCATATCTGGAAAATTATAGAAATTTTGGTCAACATTTCTTTTTTTGTAAATCATTGAAAGAAAAAATTAAATCATTAAATGGTAAACTTTCTTATTTCATTATGATTTTCTATTTTTTTTTGTATTTTCTTACTCTCTTTCCCATTTTCTAAGCTTTTCAAGTCTTTGAAAGGAAAAATGAAATTAGAAAATGGTAAACTTTCTTATTCCGATACCATTTTTCATTTTCTTTTCTATTTTTTTACTTTCCCTTTCCCATTTTCTAAGTTTTTTAATTATTTGGAAGCAAAAATGAAATTAAAAATGGTAAACTTTCTTATTCCATTATGATTTTTCATTTTCTTTTCTAATTTTTTACTTTTCCCTTCTCATTTTCTAAGTTTTTTTTAAAGCAAAACTTAAATTAAAAAATGGTAAATTTTCTTATTCCATTATAATTTTCCATTTTCTTTTGTATTTTCTTACCTTTTATGTGTAAATGTTTCCATTAATATCATCTATTATTGACTATTTCTAACCCTCTCAGCAATATTATGCATTCCAATACTTTCATGTGCTTTAATTACCATGACCATGCAAAGTTATTTAAGATCAACATCCCTTTTAGCTATAAGAGCATATCATTCAGTGTAGGTTGCAATATGTGTCGTAATTGTGATTCAACTTCTCAACGAAGGCCTCTTGACCTTAAGGACTTGGCCTTATAGCCATTCACTGCCTTCAATAGCTCTCCCTCTCGAGCCTTCTACTCGAACTTTCTATTACCCTCTCCAATATTCATGCATGTCATCCCTTTATCCTTTTTGCAAGCTTCAAAGAATAGAAGTGGAGATGGTGTTCTTCGAAGAAAACATTAGAGGTGGAAAACAAACTGAAGAGGGTGAAAGGGGTGATAGTAAAGTTTATTTCCCTTGCAAAAAATGTTGTATGAGAAATAATTTTAGATTTTTAATAGAAACAACAATAATGCATTGTAGGAAATATGGGCACATTGATGGTGGATCGAATGATTATCGTCCTGTGGTAATTAATTATCTATCTTCATTTTGATTATATCGTAAAATTTTATATTATTTTAATATTTTTTATATACGCACTAATGTTTAAGGATTGTTTTTAATTTTCATAAAGTCACAGTTGCTGCCCAATTTTTTGCAGAACCAGCTTCCACAGCTAAATAGTAGTAGATTAGATGATGTTGCACTAGTACAAGCGAATATTGCAGCAAATATTAGTATTGGAAATGATGTTGTACAAGGTGAAGAACATGAAGCAAATGATGAAGATGATTTTAATGATCCCATGGAGGTAGATGATGACAATAATGAGACAGTTCACATTAATGATGGGACAAATCAAATGCTCCAAGACTTGTATGGTGAGTCAGATGATGATGGTGGAGATAGTGATGGTATTTATGATGTACCTCTGATTGAAACATCAAATGAACAACTTTTTGAACACTCAAATGCAACTCTTATCTCTGCTACATTGTTGTTGGTGAACTTAAAGGTTATGAATAATTTGTCGAACAGATGTATGACACAGATCCTAAGGTATGAAATATGTATATATGATCACATATATGTAAATGTTTATTATTTTCCCTTTTTTTAGTTGTAATAAATGTGTAAAATAATAATTCAATACTTATATATGATTAATAATCTTTACATTAACTAGTTTTTTTTTATGTTGTAGATTGTTGAGTGAATTTTTGTTACCATCACCAAATAATTTACCTCGAACATATCAAGATCTACGTGCTATTATGAAAGAATTTGGAATGGAATATAACACTATAGATGCATGTCCTAAAGATGATATTATATATTACGGAGAACATGCGTCGAAAACAGAAAGTCCAAAATGTGGTACCAGTAGATATCAAATAGATCAACTAACAAAAAAGGTGCCTCAAAAGGTTCTTCGTCATATTCCTATAATTCCACGTTTGCAGCGAATGTTCAGTTGTAAGAGAATAGCAAATTTTATGGATTACCATTCAAAGAATAGAAGTGGATATGGTGTTCTTCGACTTCCTGCAGATGGTTCTGCATTTAGGGAAATCGAGGAAAAATATGTAGATTTTAAAAATGAACCTGGTAATGTCAAGCTTTCATTAGCAGCTGATGGTGTTAACCCATTCGGAGAGCTTAGATGTACTTACTCAGTGTGGCCCATTTTCGTTATCAACAATAACATTCCTCCTTGGATGTCAATAAAGAGGGAGCACATAATGTTGACTATGATTATTCCAGGTATTTGATACATTATTTTTTCGAATGTAACATTTTCATTTCTCTCATTGTTTCAATAATATCTTTTATTTATTTACTTATTTATATATACATATATCATGGTAGTAATTATGTACCGTAATTTTGAACAATTAGGTAAGTACCAGGTCAAAGATATGAATGTATATATTGAGCCTCTTATCGATGAGCTAATAAAGTTATGGCATGGCATCACTATGTATGACATCACTAAACCAATCAAGCATAAGAGATTTCAATGTCATGGAATGATTGTATGGACAATTCATGATGCCCCAGGACTAACACATTTTTGTGGTATGTAATATTTCGTTGCACTTTAATATAATATATAATTATCTAAATTAGATATACCATATTGCATGTTTTAAAAATGATCTCATAGTATAATTTTTATTGATACATCAATTGTAGATCTTCAAACAAAGGGTATATTTGCATGTCTAGTGTGTGGCCCTAAGATGAAGTATCTTCATTCGCCGGAATTAGGAAAGATGGTGTTTTATGAGTTTAGGCACTTCCTCTCAAGAACCATAAGTATCGTACTACTGAAAAAACTTTTCAATGATAAAGAAGAAACTAGATTAAAACCACGAAGAATGACACCTCGGTTGTGGAAGTTGGAATATAACAGAATTAATAATCATCAAGCAGCTGGTACGTAATTTGTCTATATATATATATATATATTTTATGTAATGTTTGAAATTTTTGTTTTAATTAATGAATTTATTTTATTGTATTTGATAGTTATTGTTCTGATTTATTTTATTTTTTTGATATCAAGGTCGTCGTCGTGAAGGTACTAATATTGTACTTCCACCTGGAATTAAATGTTATCCTTCTCAATTTGCGAGGTTGCCCTACTATGAGGACCTAAAAATAGCTCATTTGTTTGATACAATTCATATCAGGAAGAGTGTCACAGAAACGTTATGGCGAATCATAGATGGTGCACATGATAGAGATAAAATTGAAAAAATTTGTGTTGACATTGAGAAATCGAATGATGCAATGAAAAGTGTGATCGATAGATCAAATAATAATGGAGGTCGAAATTATAATAATAATCCATGGTTATTAACAGAACAACAAAGCAATGATGTAAAAGAGGTAGTTAGAAGAATTAAATTTCCAACAGGTTTTTCTTCAAACATAAATAATATCTTAACGAAGAAAGGTGACTTCAGTGGGGTGAAAACACATGATTGGCATACCTTTGTTAAGGTAATTTTTTTTGTATACATTTTTGTATATTATTTCTTGAATACATCTTTTAAATTTTCCTTTTGTTTGTTTAATTTGGAAACCAATAACAATTCATTTTATTGTTATAGTATGTTCTACCTGTATCTCTTCCAAACGACTTCAACAAAAATGTCAAACAAGTTATATATGGTCTTAGTAAATACATGAGGTAAGTAGTTTTTATTTATACGCAAAATATCCCTACAATTTCTTTTTTTACTTAATGAAATTATGTGTTAATTTACTTGTAATGTAATATATATTATGTTTCATTGAAATAACCTTGCGTAATTATTTTCAGATGGTTGTCATTGAAAGAAATCCATCAAGATGAAATAAAGTATTGGAAGAGAGAAATTCCTTGGCTAATGTGTGAAATGAAAAAGTATCTACCTCCAACATTTTTCAATGCACAAGAACACTACTTGATACACCAAGTTGAGGATATTGAAATGTGTGGACCAATACACACAAGGTCAATGTGGATGGTGGAGAGGCACCTGAAATCCTTGAAGGCTTTGGTTAGACAAAGAGCACGACCTGAGGGTTCTATGGTGGAGGGATATGTGGTATATGAATCCATGGTGTATATTAGTCATTATCTTCCTATATTAGTTGTGCCAGCCATGAAGGTGGTGGATTGCATTTGGGATGTGAACTCCATCAAAAAATTTGAAGTGGAGCACCTGTTGGGAAAAGGTAGAATGAATAAAGTGAGAGGTAAAAGATTTATTATATATAATACATATAATGTTTCATTTTTTTACATCATGTATATGATCATATTCATTTAAGTCGTATTCTTTCATCATTTATTAATTAATATAATTTACCATGGTTATAAGTTATATTTAATATTGGTGAATTATTTTTTTTATTCAGGTGCTCAAGATTATGAGGCACTACTTTTATACATTGAAAACAATCTTGAGTGGATTAGTGAATGGATTGAAAGATGTAAAGAATGTAACGACGATAGGTTATCATGGAAACTACTGTCTGAATTGGTTAGAGAATCTTATCGTAGTGGAGATGGAAATGTTATAGACAGGGAAATTGATTTAGCATATGGTTTGAAAGATAGAAAGGTAAGAAATTAATTCACCTATTTTATTCATTACTTATTTTATATTATATTTATAATGTGACAACAATTTTGATTTTTCATATAATTTTCAAGTTGTGTAAATTATATGATTAATTATTAATTGAGAATTAATGCATCTTTTTCATGTTTGGCATATTGCAGTTGAAACACCACAAGGCTATGTGGTGCAATGGTCGTAAATTTCACATTAAACAGTTGGATGATAACAGGAAAACTTCTGATAATGGGATAGCTGCAGTATTCCAGGTCACTAATGTTTCCTCCAGGAGTGACAAACATCCTCGAGAATCTGAAAATAAATATTATGGGTTTTTAGATGATATAGTTGAGTATGACTTTAATTCCTTCAAATTAGTTTTGTTAGACGTCAAATGGTAGGCTACGAATGAATGTAAGTGATGATGACAGAACTCTTATTCAACATGACAATCGATTTCCAATGGTTAAAACATCGCAGTTTGAAGCAGGAAAAGATCGCTATGTTTTTCCAAGCCAATGTGAACAAGTATTTTACTCATAGGTTCTAGGTGAGAACATATGGTCATTTGCTATTAGATATGATCCAAGAGGAAGGCCAGTAGATTATACTATAGAGGAATAAGATGATATTGATCAAGAAGAAGATGATGCAGTGGCATATGAGCAGGAAGATACATTGACAGATGAAGAAGATATAGAAGAGGAACCAAGCGTAGGAGATGAGGCAACAATTATTGATGACGATGTCAATGAGGATATTATTGAAAATGACATAATTGATGATGATGATCACATGTTTGATAATTTCAACACCATTTCTGAATTAGATGTTGGTATAGATGTCGATGAGTTGGATGAAGATCAAGAATATATAGAAGAAGAATATTGATACAGATGTTATGTTCGAGTATGAGCTGATATGTTATAACTTTATATTTTAATATGTAGGAATTATTGTCTTTAAATAATTCACTAATTATGTGGGTTTATTGCATGTTGTTTATTATTTCAAACCAATAAATAATGGCCATACTAGTGTATAGGCTAAACTAAAATTATGTATTTATACAAACACATGAAAATTTTGTTTACGACCTTAATTAATTTTTGGTTTTTGGAATCTAAGCTTCTGTGATCCATAATATAAATTTGAGTCATTTCTACATCTATTTATACTTAATGACTGGATCTGATCTCTCACATAGTCCTGATGATGAACTACACTGGTTGGTTCGAAACGCGTCGACCTCGTTCTTTTGCATGTGATTACTACCGAAAGAATTTCTACAAAATTAATTTTTGGTTTGTTCATATTCTATTTCATAGATTGGGTATTGGGAAAATGAGAGTGATGTGAGGGGGATATTATTGATGATGATGTCGATGAGGATATTATTGAAAATGACATAATTGATGATGACGATGACATGGTCGATCATTTCAACACCATTTCTAAATCAGATGTTGGTATAGATGTTGATCAGTTGGATGAAGATCAAGAAGATACAAAAGAAGAATATTTATACAGATGTTTTGTTCAAGTATGAGTTGGTATGTTATAACTTTATATTTTAATCATTATAGAAATACTTTTTATGCACAATGGCTCATTTACTAGGGGCCTGGAAGGACTGGGCGATTGAATAACATTTAATAACAGATCAAGAGTATCATGAATAGAAGGAAGGGATCGAGTGACAGTACCCAAAAATTCTGTTGCAGGTTCCACGAGAGCCTGAGTGTCCTATTCTTGGTTCAATATCTCGCCGACAAGAGGGATCTACAATTGTTCAATCTATTCCTCTAGCCCTTCCATCGGGATAAGCCCCTCTTCCTACTGATGCACCACCTCTTCCATCTATTCCTACTCACCACCTTCTGACTGATCAACTACCTGAGCTCGATAATCATTCCTGTAGACTACCCTTTGACGATGCCTCCTGCTAATTCCTAGAGGGAAGTCTCTAACCAAATGATCACCATACTTGTGAAATCTATGGCACCGAAAATCTATCCACGTTGAGGGTTGGTGTGGCCTAGGATAGCTATGAATCTCAAATGATTTTGATATATTATATTCCCATGAGTCATGTTTTATTAGTCAACTACAAGCTAGTCTTGCAAACCCCAAATAACTTTGATAGCTTATCCCCAGGGTTGTAGTTTATTAGACAACAAGATAGTCTCACAAGTCACTGATAGCTAGTAAACCAAATATATATATATATTAATGTTGCAAGTCCCACAAGTCTCGAATAGCTAAAAAAAAAAAAAATACAAAATAATGTCGTAAGAGAAGCTTTTATTGGCAAGTCTTAGGCTTTAGAGAAGAAAACTACACAAAAATATAGAAAAAATAAGAAGGTTTCATTTAAGGATGAACGCAAAAGGAAAAAATCTAAAGATCCTTGTGATCTTGAGGGATTGAAAAAGGTTCTCAAAACTATCTCGAATGATATGGTCGAGATAAAGAAACAAGTAGTTGAGTCTTCTTTGAAGAAACCTTTTAGATCTTTTAAGAAAAATCAAGCTTCCCAACCTCCAAATGTAATCTCGAATGTTGAATTAGGTCAAGATGAAACAATCTCATCCGCAGAAGAATCTCAAGAATAATAATTAGTTACAGGTCATGGACTATGGGACTTCATCCTTCCAACATATGATAATGAAGATGAACATGAGGCACTTCCAGTTAACACTAGAAGTAAAAATTATACCAACCTTCTGCAGTCTCCTCGAAAACAAAATTATTCATCCTCTATTGCTAAGGACAAAGTGATTAACAAAAGAAATACTCCTCCTCAATCAAATCCAACTTCTTCTACTCTTCTATATACATCCAAGACATTATTGGTCTCTAATACTATTGAATATAATATAGTGGAAGATATGAATAAGGTAAAGGTAAATATCTCCATACATGAGTTCAGAAAATTAAAACAACAGAAGAAAATTTTACTCAAAGAGTTGAACGAAGTCCTTGCTTCATCCTTACCTACCCCTGTTACGTCTAAAGCTTCAAAAGGAGTTGGTAAGCCTCCTAGTGATTCACCTGAGAAAATTGATGCAAGCGATGTTATTTTAATTGGTGATAGATCTAATTCGCATACTCCTCCCTTCCTTTTAACTTTTGAAGTATTAAAAAAAAATGTGCATAATTGTCTAATTGGCTCTGGAGCCTCTTCAAACATCATGCCATATTCTATTTTTTTAAGTTGAAAATTTCTCCTCAAAAGTTTGCAGTACACATTGTGCAATTAGACAGAACAAAGGTTAAGGTATTAGGATAAATGAATTTTGTCCTTATGAGATTGGCATCCAATTCAAAAGTTCATCAAGTAATTGATAGTTTAGTTGCTAATATCCATGACTTTTATGGTTTAATCCTAAGTAGATATTGGTTAGAAAATCTTTGTGGTTATTTTTCCACTGATTAGTCTCATATGTGGCTTCCCTATAATGGTAAGGCGAATCAAATATGAGTAGACCGTGAAAAACACATGAAACACTCAGTAACCAAATTCCAAGATGTGAATGAACCCATGCCTTTTAATAATAAAATTCTTGCTAATTACTCCACTGAATCCTTTTTGGGGAATTCTAATGCTCAGAAATATCCATTTCTTACCAACTCAATTAATTCTCAGATCAAAAAAAAATTCTCAATCAGACTCTTCCAGCTATATAAATATCATAGATAAACCTTGTATTAATACTTTGTTTTGGACATAATACTTTGATGGATCAAAATTCGCTGAAGGTGCAGGAGATGGTTGTATATTAATCAATCTGGAAGGTGAAAAGACAATGCTGCCATGTAGACTTGATTTTGAATGCACAAATAACACTACAAAATATGAAGCATTGGTCCAAGGCTTATACAAATCAATTGATCTTGGTGTCAAATATCTTCGGCTATATGGTGATTCTGAAATAATTTTCAAACATGTAAGAAATACCATACATTGTATTTCTGGTCATCTTAAACATTACCAGTCATAGTACAATCTCTCACCTCTCATTTTTTAGCATTCAATATCTCATATGTTCCAAGAATTTAGAATGCAAGTGCAAACCTTCTAGCTAATGTAGCATCCAAACTTATTCCTTTAGAATATTATAGTACAGATAGATTTTCTATAGAGTTTATTTTTCGCCCATCTATTCCTGATAATGTCACTAATTGGAGAGAATTCAACGATGATGAAGATGTTATAACTTTTCTTACATCAGAAGGGTCATATGATGATCAATTAATTGATGAACATGAACATGAAAAGCAATTGAAACAAAAACCTGAAGAAAATTCCATACCTAAGTCTATGGTTTAGCTTGAAGATCTCTATGATCTCATTGATAGATTCAAAAGGGTTACTAATTCTAAACTGCAAAGTTCAACTTTGAGGTTTGAACTAGTAAATCTTGGTACAGATCTTAACCCTCAAAAAATTAACTTAGGAGTTGGTCTTTCCTCTGATGAAATATTAGCCTTCATTCACTTACTGAAGAAATACAAGAATGTCTTCACATGGAAATATGAATATATCAAAACGTATGATACCTCCATCATCCAACATACTATCCCAATGATATCCATTGAAAATCCTATACAACAAAAGTTAAGGAAAATTCACCCTGATCTTGAAAGTTAAATGAACTCAACAAACTCCTAAAGGCCAAGATTATCTTTCCTGTTAGGCATTCTAAGTGGGTCTCAAACTTAGTCCTTGTTAGGAAAAGAATGGTGATATTTGTATTTGTATTGATTTTAGGAACTTAAACAAAGCTTGCCTAAAATTCAATTTCCCATTACCACCAATGGAAAAAAAAAATTCAATCAGTTGTTGGTTTTGAATTAATTTCTTTCCTTGATGGATTTTCAGGCTACAATCAAGTATCGATTCATCCTAAAGATGGATTAAAGATTACATTTAGAACTAAATGGGGCAATTATGCTGACCAGAAAATTCCCTTTGGTCTATTCAATGCAGGAACAAATTTTTAAAGAGAAATGGACATTGCTTTTAGAGGACTGATAAATAAAATTGTGGTTGTATATTTAGATGATATAAGCATTTACTCCAAGAAAATAAGCGACCACTATCATGATCTTAAGAAAATCCTTGAACGTTATTTGAAATATGGAATTTATTTAAATCCCAAAAAGTCTTATTTCGCTTTAAGTGAAGGTAAAATTTTAGGATTTATCGTCTTAAAAGAAGGCATTTGCATAGATACAGAAAGGATAAAGGAAATTTCTGAACTCTCTCATCCCCATAACAAAAAATCCATGCAATCCTTTTTAGGAGAGATAAATGTTGTCAAGAGATTTGTTCCAAATTTTTCACAAATTGTTTTATCATTGCAAGTAATGATTAAGAAAAATGCACTCTTCAAATGGGGACATAATGAAAGAGAATCTTTTGATATAATCAAGCAACCCATCATCAATGCTCCTTGTCTGACTGCCCCATATTTTTCTAATAATTTCATTTTATATGCTTTTGCATCTGAAACATCTTATGTTGTTGTGTTAACACAAATCAATGATCAAAAGATTGAAGCACCCATTTCTTTCTTTAGTTCAAATATTTGAGGTGTTGAACTAAAGTATTCAAAAGTGGAAAAAAAAGATTTTTTTGTTTACAAATATTTAAAGCACTTTAGACCTTTTATCCTTAAAACACACACCAAGGCAATAGTTCTATTTTCGGCAGTAAGGCAACTACTTATTCAAAAGGGCCTAGGAAGAAAGAGAGAAAATTGGGTAACTACTCTGCAGGAATATGACATTGAAATAAGACCAGCCAAAATCATCAGAGGGCAAGGTCTCTGTAGATTACTATCTGGAGCATCCAACATATCACATGATGAAGAGTTAGGTAACATTTTACACATTGCTGAGGTAAGCCTGAACGACTCTAAATCACAGTATATTGATTTAATATTTTATTTGAAAAATGCATATGCTCCTACATAACTCAATTACAAAAGAAAAAGAGCTTTAAGAATGAAATCTAGTCAATATCAGATCATAGACAATGTTTTGTTTAGAAAGAACTATGACTTCATACTACTAAGATGCCTCGAGAAATCTGAAGCACAGAGGGTTTTGTAGCAACTCCATGATGGACCTGCAGGTGGACATTTCATAGGAGATACCACCGCACATAAGATCCTTCATGCAATATATTACTAGCCCACTCTATTTAAGCATGCTCATGCATATGTGAGAGAATGCAAAACATGAAAAATTGCTGCTAGAAGACAAAGAAAACTAGCCTTACCCTTGCATCCAGTCAACATTGAGCAACCTTTTGAGAAATGGGGATTGGATATCATAGGTGATATTGTTCCTAACTCATCCAAACATCATAAATATATTCTCACTACAACAGATTATTTTACTAAGTGGGTGGAAGTTGTTCCACTAAAGTAGCTAACCCTTAAGCCATTTTGGAATTTATTGATCAATTCATTATTACCAGATTTGGCTTACCCAATGCACTTATGTTTGATAATGTATCTTATTTTTCGGGAAATAGTATGACTAAATTTTCTCTCAAAAAAGGTTTTAAGCTTAAATAATCTGCTAATTACTATCCCCAAGGGAATGGTTTAGCATAATAAACAAATAAAAATCTCATAAGAATAATAAAAAGGATTATTGATCATAGCCAGAAAAATTGGCATAAGTCTTTAACATTTGCACTACGGCGGATAGGATTACTTAGAAGGCATCTATAGGAACTTCTCCATTCAATCTATTTTATGGGAAAGAATTTGTAATTCCATCAAATTTAGCTCTCCCTTCATTAGCCCTAGTTCAACTTATTGACGAAGTACCTTCTTCTTCCCTACAATTAAGAATGTCTCAGATCCTTAAAATGGAAGAGGAAAGAGAAAAATCCAAAATAACTCATGCTCGACACCAACATATAGTGAAAAAATCTTTTGATGCTTTGTTTCCCCAAAAAAATTCCAAGTTGGAGACCTTGTACTTAAGTGGGACAAGGCACAAGAGGAAAAAGCTAAGCATACCAAATTCCAAAGAATGTGGCTTGGACCATTTCAAATCATAGAACAAATTGGCCCATCAACCTTCATTTTACAAGATCTTCAAGGGAGAAAATATTTTCTCCCTATCAATGGGCTGATTTTGAAAAAAATATTTTCTTAGAAGAAAATTCTCTTCTAAATGTACTATACCTACACTTTTACCTTTCTAAGAAAATAATGTTTGATTACATACTTTTGGTTTTTCACAACACCTCTCAATTATTTTATCTCTTTTTATTTTTTGAAGAATAGAATTTTTTGAGGAAATAACTACGAAACTTGAAAAATTGAATGAATACTATACAACTCTGAAATATTTTTCCATCAAAATTGTAAATTTTATAAACCTGAAGTTTGTAAAGTCTTTTTACTTTATTATCAATCAGAAAAGGTTCATCCTTACAAAGTAAATATTTGATGTTACTAAGCATATTTAACTCTATATTGTCATCCAAAACTCTTAAGGAGTCAATGGTTCTCCCCATCCATTCAAAGTGCTTTTTTAGAGTGTAATTCAAAAATATGAAAAACTTAAAAGGATAAGAGGTCTCATCACGAGCCTGCTTACTATGATCATAGGTAAATAATAAACTAAAAATACCACTACTGCATACCAAACTAGGGTAATGGCTCATGATTATTAAAATCATAAGTTTTGTTCAATTATAACCAGTGAATGAAATTATCACTTGCTTGTCATCAAGCTAGGACAATGAATTTTTAATAAAAAAAGAAAAAATAAGTTATATGATTAAGGATTTATCTCAAATAATTGTAATAATAAATGGATGGGATACTGAATCATTGATGGTTAAAAGGTAACCTTGTCGAGGCTATGAATACCTGCTAGCGGTAGTGGCTCTACCCATGAAAAAAGGAGTATATCAAAAGGCTAAGTTACAAAGAGGCACTTAATTTATATTTTAAACTATATAATGATTGATATAGAGGAATTAAGATATTTATTTATGAAAGGTTTCTGAAAGATTAACAATAAAGATGAGTTTTTATATTCAGAGTAATTTTATTCATTTAAACATTTTGAAAACAATTTGTGTTTCCTTAAATTATTTCTACTTATTTAAAGATACTAAGAAATTGCTTTTCATAGATAACTGGTTCTTCTAGTGAATCGCCAATTGTTGTGCTATTCAACAACCCCCATTATTTTAGCTTAGTTACCTTAGAAAATAATTGGGGCCTTTTTTAATTTTTTTAGAGTAAAATAAATAAGACCCTTAGAGTGATTCATTTAGATATAAATAGGAATCAAAGAGGGAAAAAACCTTGAATTTTGGCCTTAAAATCACTCATGTAGAGAAAGATTGCAATATCGCAATCGCAATACCGTAAATGTAACACATATGACTCCTAAAAGTCACTTAAAACATATTGTGATGTGATGTATAAACAAAAGCGCTTTTATAAAGGGAAAAGGAATTTTGACAAACATATTATATAAGTGAAAATCTTGCGGGACCCACTTCTGCCATATAGGCTATCGCAAATCGCATTTCGTATTTCGCAACTCTACCCCGACAGTCTTATTGTCACCCTCCATGTTCTCCTGATGCGATATACTCCATCACATCACATTTTTGCAAACATAATCATTATTCCCCCTCAACCATATTCATCGATGTGATATAGTTTATCGCAAATCGCACTTTCACAACACAAACACTTTTTCCCTCCATCTATTTTCGTGGATGTTGTGATTGCGATATCGAAATATAAAAGCACTGCGACATGACAGATTTGGTTTTAAACGTTGAAATGATTGCTTGGGCACATCAACCCATATCAACCATTAATGCCATAACTTAACGGTTTTGTAGCCCATGCCTCCAAAATGATTTGACTATAAGAAGCATTGAATTCATATATTAGTAGCATGCCAAGTTTCATTCGTTTAATTGTTTCCATTACTACGATACTTGTGAATTTGTAAAATCAAAGTTCCCTCTTTCCGCTTATCATTCCTCATTTATTCATAGGTGATCCCAAATAAACATAATTCTTTAGAGGTGTCTAAAGCTCTCAAGAAAGCTAAGAAACCGATGGCCCCTATGAATCCTGCCCCTGCTACAACTGAGAGAACAAATATGCTTCCTCTATTTACAAACATGACATGCAGACCTCAAAGTGGATCCTCCTCATGGGAAGCCATGTACAAATTGTTTGAGGATGAGAAACCTCACAAAGTTCAGAGCAAAGTTACTATTGATGCTTCTGATTCCTCAGAAGCCACTATAGAAGAAGTGGAAAATTATTTTCTGCATCGAATTGTTGCATGACCAAAAATATTACCATACACAGATATGGTAAGATAGATAATTGATAATCTCAACATTTGGGATAGGAATTTTTTGGTAGCACCTTTTACTTTGACGATCCCTGCAAACTGTCTTCTCCCTTTGTTGATTTGAGGTTGTTTAATGATTCAAAATAATCAAATACAAGCCTTTACTTGCATCCTTCATGACAAAGTCTATGATATATAACTAAAAAGAATCTACAGCGAGTTTGTAGCGTTTTATGGGCTTCAAGCATGAGACGCGCTATGAACTTTCCTAATTGACAACAAACTTGAAAATTCTGCATTTCTTCTTCAAAATTTTCCCATGGCTCTATAAGTGATTAATTGAAATGATGCCAAAAATATTTAAAAGGTAGTTTATCCCCTTTTCAAATAGTATAAGCTTCACCCTTGGTAGCAGAGGCTTCAGTCTCCACAAGCTCATCAATGATTGTTATTTTTAAACCCTTTTTCTTGAGCTCTAATTGTATCATTTCCATCTGCACTTCCAACTCTTTCATTGCTCTTTCACTTGAATTTTAAGCTTCTTTCTCTCTGTCTACAACCAAATTTTCCTTTTCCTTGTATGTTTCATCACCCTGCGTAGAGGAAGGGTTCACTTCAGCAATTTTTTAGCATTGGTTAAAGCCTCATCATAATGATTAATTTGCTTATTCAATTTTTCTTTGAACTCCTCCACCATTTTTTTTTCTAGCTTATCTTCTTCCAATTCCAACTTTGTTTCAATAACTTCTTCCCTAGCTTCCCTCAATTGCTCCTTTAAAATTTTCACTTCATATTTTTCAATGAATTTCTCCTTGTCGTTCATCTATTTAATGATTTCTTCCTTTGTTGAAGATAATTCAATGATGTCTTCTACCATAGATTGTTTTCCTTTTTCTGTCACTTCAGTCTTTTTGTCAGCCTTGACACCTTTGGCAAGCTGCAATCTGGTGAGTGATTTTCTTGGTTTGAATACAAAACTTGCATCTTCACCTGAGAAGTCAATTTTTTTGGCAGCGAGACCCATATTTTTCTTCTTGCTTACTTTGACATCCACAACTTTGACCACTGGAGTTTCTTCTATATATGGCTTGTAGAATTTCCTCAAGGTTACCTTTCCCTACTGTTTGGCTCCTATTTATTCTTCCATGACTCTTTTTGTTGGGCTTTGGCTTGATATTTGTAGGTGTGGGCTGAGGTATCTCTGTTTCATGTGCATGTTCTATTTCAATCTCCATGGGATCTACAATGGGCTGCATTTCCTCTTATTTTACACCCTCTTCTTTAGTTATAGGTTCATCATTTTTATTTGAAGGATTGGCTTTTGATTTAAGTGTTTTCTTGGGATTTAATGCATCCACTTCATAACCACTAAGAAACAGGAATGTGGACTAGTCTCTATTCAACTGTTTCAAATCCTCCAAAACCAGTAGCTTGATTAATCCATGATGAAAGATTGAAATTTCATTACCCTCAGGCCTAGCTTGAAATTTATCTGACATCTTGCCTAGGCTTCTAAATAAGAAAAATAGAAGTTCCAAAGGTTTCTTACCAGTGAAATGTAGCAAGAGTCTGAAGTGATATTGATAAATCACATGAAACCCCCTTCACATGTGAAATATTTCTGAATTACCAACAGGAGTTTGGAGTAATTCTATTTAAGGAAGCTTCTTGGGATCCCCGATGTCATATCCACTCCAATTTGCTCAGGCATTAGTAACTCATCACTGCAATTTGAATTTAGCGGCTTTAAACCACTCTTCCCCTATCCTCAGAATCTCTGTAGATTGGGAAATTGTTTCAGGAGACACCATGAAACTCAGCACACCCGCCTTTGATGTAGTGCCCATAAAATTCACTACAAATTCCTTAGAAACTTGGGCATGAAAACCTTGCAATTTCTGGAAAAACCTCTTCCAACCTGCACTAGTGAAGGCTATTGCAAAACTAGGATCTTCATTGACCAATTTTAAGTCCATTGGCTCATACCTGACCATTGAGCCCCCTTTGTTAGTATTTTTGTGCATGGTCATCTCTCTTATCACAGCGTTGGCCTCCTTGATAATATGACACCTGCAAAGAATAATTTCACACAATAAGGAGATTGTAGACAAAGTTCAATCTTTCTAAAGATGATAACAACATATATACTCAGAGGAAGAAGGGAAAGGTGACAGACACCAACTCTCAAGGATAAATTTAAAAGGTAAGTTTCGAATGTGAGAGGGCTGAAGAAAAATAAGGGAGGTTAAATGAAATGATGGGATGACAAATGATGATCACGCATGTTGCATGACTCCAAATAAATAATCACATGACCTCAAACTGACCTCTAACCACTTAAAACTCGACATCTCATCCTTTTCTTTACCGGTGCAAAAAAACATGAGTTCATAGCATTTTCCGTTATAAGTTTGGCAGTTTCACTATGGACTTGTAAGGTGAGTCTGTAGTGAAAACAACCTGTTTTCCATTGATTTTGTTGCGAACTCAGGAAAAAGTAGGAAGGTGGCTAAACCCGAATTTTGAACCAATGCATGGAGATTTTTTTATGGATTTTTACGGATTTGACCATGATGACATGACATGTGGGACTCTAAGAGCTTAGGATTATTAACAATTCACAAAATTTTATCAATTTCAGGAATTCATTTACCAAGACAATAAAACCTATGCCAAATGACCTTCCTAATCAAAAATGAAATTTTATTGGTGATAATAGTGGCTCCATTGGGGATGGTGTGCCCTTGTGGTACAACAAAGAACCTGTAGTTCCAGTGCCTTTCTTCAAAAACTGAAATTTTCTGAAATTGATGAAGCCTATTCACCAAGATCTTATGGCCTTCTCCTTGGTTTCAAGCTTGATGATGAACTCATTTTTATTTGCGAAACATCATAACAAAAAATGAAATATGTACAATGGAATGTAATTCAACAAAAGAAACTAGGAGGAGTATTGTTTTAGAAACCTGCCATTGACAGATCCTCCTCCACACAAATGTCCATCCATCTCAAGAAGAAATGTGTTGTTTACATGGTATGAAGCTATCAAAAATGGACCCTTCCAGATTTTCTCAAACTTTCCATGCTTCCCCTTTTCTTCAATTTTGGATTCACATTTCAGAACTACATCTTGAATCTTGAAGTTTCTTCTTTAGTTTTTCTGTCGAAAGTCTTCTTTGCTTTGTTTTGTGATTGTTGATGATTATCATATACTTATTCTCTTTTCTCCTGCAGAGCTATGAGATAATTTATCCTCCTTTGTATAGCATTAGGTTCTTCTTCAAGCCCTTGTAGCAATTTCATTACCGGAACCCCCAAAGAAGTTGGGAAAATTGCTTCAACTCCATATACTAGTTCATAAGGAGATGTACCTATGGATCTCTTAGTACAAACTCTATCAGCCCACAAAGAAAACTTTAATTTCAAATTCCATGATCTTTTATTTTCTTGTAGAACTTTATTGATGATCTCGATTATGCTTTTATTGGATGATTCATCTAAGCCAATACCTTGAGGGTAATAGGTTGTGGAATGACAAAGAGTGATATGATATTGATGACAAAAAATAATCAACTTTTTGGATTTTAAATCTTGTGCATTATCAGTAATAATCTTCTTAGGACAGCCAAACCTGGACAAAATGTTGTTTTCCAGAAATTGAATGATGATTATGTCAATAGCCTCCCTTGTAGGGACCACGTCAATCCACTTGGTGAAATAATCAGTGGCTGTCAAAATCTAGCGATGTTGTCCTGAGGATGCAGGGTGTATTTCACCAATGAAATCCAATCCCCATTGCTGGAAAGGATCTTCAACATATATTGGTTTTAGTGTTAAAGGAGTCAGCTTCTTATTTCCATCAAAAATTTGGCATTCATGGCATGAAACAATCTTCTTGTAGATGTCTCTAAACATGGAAGACCAATAATATCCTTTTCTAAGTATCTTATTTGATGTGGCCTTCCAATAATGGTTTCCTCCATAATATCCCTTATGAAATTCTTCAATGACCTTTTCAGCCTCTTCTTCCAACAAGCAATTCAAAGAATACCATCGGTGTCCCTCCAACACAATTTTTTGTTCAAAATGTAGTATCTCAAAGATTTTAGCTTCACAAACCTTGACTTGGATTTAGTCAATTGAGGAGGGGCTTTATGATGATGTAGAATAGAAATCACATCTATGTACCATTCAGACAAAGTGAATTTATCTTCAATAGGAACCAATTCTTCTTCTTCTACCACTTATGAAATTTATGTAATGAAATCCATGTCTAGACACTCAAAATTAACTATGCCATCAGTTTTGCTAGCCCTTGACCCTTTACCAACTTGGTAGGCTTAAATTCTATATCATATTCCAGTAAGGTGTCGATCCACTTACCTCTTTTTCCATCAAGATCAGCTTGGGTCAGAATGTCTTTCACCAGAGTATTAAGCACAAATGTTATAATATGAGAATGCAGAAGGTCATTTGGCATAGGTTTTATTGTCTTGGTAAATTAATTCATGAAATTGATAAAATTTTGTGAATTGGTCATAATACTAAGTTCTTAGAGTCCCACATGTCATGTCATCATGGTCAACTCCATAAAAATCCATCAAAAATCTCCATGCATTGGTTCAAAATTCGGTTTTAGCAACATGTCTACTTTTTCCTGAGTCCACAGAAAAATCAATGGAAAACGTGTTGTTTTCGCTATGGACTCACCTGACAAGTCCGTAGCGAATCTGCCAAAATTATAACGGAAAATGCTACGAACTCATGTTTTTCTGCACTGGTAAAGAAAAGGGTGAGATGTCGAGTTTTAAGTGGTTAGAGGTGAGTATAAGGTCATGTGATTAGTTATTTTGAGTCATGCAACATCTGTGATCATCTTTTGTCATCCCATAATTTCATTTGAACTCCCTTAATTTTCTTCATCCCTCTCACACTCGAAACTTCCCTTTTAAATTTATCCTTGAGATTTGTTGTCTGTCACCTTTCCCTTCTTCCTTTGAGTATAGTTGTTGTTATCATCTTTAGACAGATCCAACTTTGTCTGCAAGCTCCTTGCTATGAAAAATTCTTCTTTGAAAGTGTCATACTATCAAGGAGGCCAATGTTGTGATAGGAGAGATGGCCATGCATAAAAAGACTAACAAAGGGGGCTCATTGGTTAGGTATGAGCCAATGGATTTAAAATTGGTCAATGAAGATACTAGTTTTTCCGCAGCCTTCACTAGTGCAAGTTGCATGAGGTTTTTCCAGAAATTGCAAGGTTTTCATGCCCAAGTTTCTAAGGACTTTGCAGTGAATTTTGTGGGCACTGCATCCAAGGTGGGTGTGTTGATTTTCATGGTGTCTCCTAAAACAATTTCCCAAGCTACAGATATTCTGAGGATAGTGGAAGAGTTTTTAAAGCCACTAAATTCAAATTTTAGAATTGTGACGAGTTCCTGAAGCCTGAGCACAGTGGAGTGGATATGACATCAGGGATCCCAAGAAGCTACCTTAAATTAAATTACTGTAAACTCCTACTATTAATTCAGACATATTTCACATGTGAAGGGAGGTTTCATATGATTTATCAATATCACTTCAAACTCTTGCTACATTTCACTGGTAAACAACCTTTGGGCCTTCCATTTTTCTTATTTATAAGCCTAAGCAAGATGTCAGTTAAAGTTCAAGCTAGTCCTAAGGGTAGTGAAACTTAAATCTTTCATCATAGATTAATCAAGCTACTGTTTTTGGAGGAGTTGAAAAAGTTAAATAGAGACTAGGCCACATTCCTGTTTCTTAGTGGTTATGAAGTTGATGCATTAACTCCCAATAAAACACCTAAATCAAAAACCAATCCCTCAAATAAAAATGATGAACCTATAACTGAAGCAGAGGGCATACAAGAAGAGGAAATGCAGCCCATTGTAGAGCCCATGGAGATTGAAATAGAACATGCACAGGAAACAGATATACCTTAGCCCACGCCTACAAGTAGCAATCCAAAGCCCAACAAATAGATTCATGGAAGAATAAATAGGAGCCAAACACTAGGAAAGGTAACCTTGAGGACTTATACAAGCCATAGCTATAGAAGAAACTCCAGTGGTCCAAGTTGTGGATGTCAAAGGAATAAAAAATAAAAAGAAGGGCCTTGTTGCCAAAAAACTTGACTTCTCAGGTGAAGATGCAGGTTTTGTATTCAAACCAAGAAAACCGCTCACCAGATTGCAGCTTGCCAAAGGTGTCAAGGCTGAAAAAAAGACTGAAGTGACAGAAAAAGGAAAACAACCTATGGTAGAAGACATCATTGACTTATCTCCAACAAAGGAAGAAATCATTAAACAAAGGAAAGGCAAGGAGAAATTCATTGAAAAATATGAAGTGCAGCTTTTAAAGGAGCAGTTGAGGGAAGCTAGGGAGGAAGTTATTGAAACAAAGCTGGAATTGGAAGAAGCTAAGCTAGAAATAAAAATGGTGGAGGAGTTCAAAGAAAAAGTGAATGAGAAAATTAATCATTATGATGAGGCTTTAACCAATGCTAAGAAATTGCTGAAGAGAACCCTTCCTCTACACAGGGTGATGAAACATACAAGGAAAATGAATGTTTGGTTATAGGAAGAGAGAAAGAAGTGTAAAATTCAAGTGAAAGAGCAATGAAAGAGTTGGAAGTGCATATGGAATTGATACAATCAGACCTCAAAAAAAGGGTTTAAAAATAATAGTCATAGATGAACCTATGGAGACTAAAGCCTCTGCTGCCAATGGTGAACCTTCTACTGTTTGAAAAGGGGATAAAATACATTTTCAATTTTTTTTGCATCATTTATGTTCATCACTTATAGAGCCATGGAAAATTTTTGAAGAAGAAATGCAGAATTTTCAAGTTTGTTGTCAATTAGGCAAGTTCGTAGCGTGTCTCAGGCTTGAAGCCGAGAAAAATCTACGAACTCGTTGTAGATTATTTTTGGTTATATATCACACGTTTTGTCATGAAGGAGGTAGGTAAAGGCTTGTATTTGATTATTTTGACTCATTAAAAAACCTCAAATCACCAAAGGGAGCAGATAGGTTGCAGGGATGGTCAAAGTCAAAGGTGTTATGAACTCTCGCTACGGACTTGCCTAAAATTCCCTTGTTTCTACAGAGAAGAGGATTTTGAAGATTTTTCAAGTCTTTATTGTCCTTTCGAGAAAATTTGGCCACATGGAAACGTCAAAGGTCATCAGTTGAATTTTTTGATGAAGACACACTCTTCGAAAAAGCCTTTCAAATTTCCAGCTCATCATGGAAGCTACATCAACAATTATGACACCACCTCCTAAAATTTTGGAAGACGGGTCTCTTGACTTGGTGGGAGTATTTATGGTTCATTCATGATCAGTGCCACCTCAAGAACATGAAATTTTTGATGTAAATATGCAGCTTTAAAAGTTTTTTAATGTAATAAAAATGTTTTAGAGTCCTATTAGGTTTCTAAGTCCTAAAAATAGCAGTTATCTGTTTCATCTCCTTGTAATGTGCTTTTGGTTAGATTAGGTGTCAACAGAAGTATTGAAAGTCTAGTCTTGCTGGCAAACTAATTCTAAAGGTGCCTAAAGTTATAAATAGGAAAATAATTGATGGAGAGAGGGTTGATTGATGTTTACTACAGACTACTATTGTAAAACTTTTCATCAATAATATACAGTGGTAGCTTACTTCTCTTTAACTGAGATTCATTGATATTCTCATCAGTATTTGTCCTTTATGTTCTGCAATTTTATCTTCAGTATCCTAGTGTTTGATTACTTAGAATTCATGGCTTACATGCTCCAACTTGCTTCAAACACTTAGTCTGTTGTGAGTGTTATATTTTCATCAGAATATATATATGCCTTAGCTTCCATGAGAGGAGTTTCACATGTCATTGAGTTTTTTACACTAACTCCATATGCCCAGTCATAGTAATTTTTCCACAACTTTCACCTTCATGAAGAAAAAACACTTAAAACCCATTTCAGAGTTAGCCATCTATTGAGATTCATTTAGATAATATCATTCTATATCCTTGAGAGAGCCCTCTCAGGCTGGAAAGGCTATTTTTCAGCTAAAATTAGGTTTGAAATAGTTACTCTAGGTTGACTATTGAAGCAACCCATCAGTATTCAATTTAGTGATGACAGTTTCCTTCAAAGCCGAAGACTTGAAGCTGATGTACCACATCCCAGACCTTGAAAAGGTCTATGAATAGGAATTTATGGCGCAGTTCACTAGCAAGAATGAGCTCAAATCAAATCCAATCAAGAAATGGAGAAGCAACTCTAATAAACACAAGAATTATGACAAGGGTTTGTATTCTACTGACTCCCTTAAAAGTCCCTACTGTTATGTTGCTGCAATGATATCTAGGCTCTTTGGTCAGCCTGACACTACAAAATTTTTAGTATAATGGGTTCCCCTCATGGAAGAAGTTGTAGACTCTTATGTTATGGATTGGGTAAACATTATGTCTAATAATATTGCTACTCAAATTTTGGAATATAGGAAAAATCGTTCTTTTTCCTCCAAAATTTTCCCTCTGTTTTAAATGAGTGCTTATATCATGGACGCTATGTGTTTCACTTTATATTTTCCAGCCATGGGTTGGGAATGGACTACCCAAGACCCTCTACCCATTCATCTATATCATAGCATGTTATGGGAATTAAAATTTGAGAACCATTTTTATAAAATATGTCATGGAGTCATTCTCCCTTTGTTTCAAGTTGTCTTTAATGAGAAAGCCCCCAGATTGTCAAAAGAGGCTCAAGCTGATTTTTCCTCCATTGGAAAAAGGTTTGGAGAATAGTTTTTCACCTATGTGATAGTATTTGGGAGCGTAGCTCGGCCACATGTTTTACCCTTGTATGTTCCTGATAAGCTTCAAGTAGCATATCAGACTCTTGGCAATGGATTAACTAGGTTTCTAAAGGAAGCTAAGAAAACATCATGAGATTCCTTTCCAATTAATTTTGGTGTTTATGGTCTAGAAAATTATAAGCATGCAGTTTTAGAGATCAACAAAATTGAATGTTTGAAATTGTTTATAATTTCAAACAGACAATATGACCCAATTAAAGTTGCCAATAATTTTACTACCCAAGTTAAAATTAGGCCTTTTGTACATGAAGATGATGAGTTCAACGAATTATTTGATTCAATTCATAATTACTCTGCAGTTCAAAAATTGGCAACCCTACCCCTCTATCCACAACAATTGCCAAAATTTAAACAGTACAGGAACAAAAGATTGGAAGGAATTCCATTGAAAATGTTGGAAGTCTCCCAACCCTTAACACCTAAGGATACTGAAGTTCGTAGTAAAACTGACCAAGCTAAATCTATCGAGGTTCAGACTAAGGATTTAGATTTCCCAGGTAATATGAGTGATGTTTGGAAGGATTTTAACCTAAAACTTTAGGGAGACCAAGGAGTTATAATTATTGATGAACAATAGATTGTGCATATGCCTCAAACTAAAAGTCACGACTCGTTCACTGTTGAGCCCTCTGACAAATTAGTAAGCACTGAGCAAGTGGAATTCATCCCAGCCTTCCCCACTACTAAAATTGTACTTAAAAATTGAGGAAATACCTCCTCTATATATTTTCTACAGTCCTAAACATAAAAAATTTATGAGAAGATAGAAGAAAAGAAGGAGATCAGAGCAGTCTCAACCCCTTGTCCAAGGAGATGTCTGAATGGAAGTTGTCTGAAAAGAATCACAGGTAGATCCTTCACATGATCTAACTCACCTAACTCAGTTTGCAGGAGCTTATGCTTCTGCAACTATTGATAAAGATTCTGAGGTTCAACAATTAATGAAAGAATCATCCAATTATAACTTGAGCTACAGGCAAAGAAACAAAATGTCAACCAACAACTATAGGTACAAGTCACGTAACTCCGAGAGAGCATGGACCAATTGAAGATTCAGCACCAAAATGAAATTAGTTTAAAGGACACTCAAATTCATCAATTGTAGTTTTTTGCAGAGAAATTGAAGGATAATCGAAAATTTGATGAATTTAGAAAAGAGGCCTTGGAACTAAATACTCTATTGGCTCAACAGCAAGTCATTTTTTTGTAAAAAATTATCAAATATTTTTGAATTGTGTGAGAAAAATGATTCACTGATGAATTGGATTTCAGACCAGAGGATTATATTTGATGAGATTGATGATAAGGTTTCACAGTATGTCACCTGGCAAGATTTTGTTGATGGCCGAAAGGCCAACCTGCCTAGGATTGAAGACTCGAAAAAGGAAATATTGTTTACTGATTGGGACATACAGTTGAAACATGTTGAAAGATCCATTTGCAAAGAAACAAATGTGGCTATTAACATTGTGGAAACTGTTAGTCAAAATATCATCGTTGCAAACCTTATTGATAGATGTCCTCTCGGTGCACTTCCTATCATGAAAGACTTGATAAGACAATGGAAATAAGTTTCAAATTTGAAAGAGGAACACATTAGAAAGTTGGAAAAACTAGATTGGGATAAGTATTGGAGATACTTAGTAAAGCCTCATATTCAATGGCTTATGCTGCACTGTGTTACAGATATATCCTCCTACATGTTGCCTCCACTTTCTGATGTTGTTTTCACTGGAAAGTTGCACATCAGGACATGCCAAACTCCTCAGGTTAAGCCTATGCTTAATATCCTTCAGCTGAAGGAACGAATGGTTGATGAGACACGAGGACAATCATCAAGAAAGTCACCCCTTTAAATTATGTTTCTTTTTAATTTTCACTTAGTTTAATGAGGGTTGTTTTAAACCTCCTCGGCTTTTATTGTAATAACTATTTTAAGACTCTTTATTTTTATATATAAACCCCTTCATGTCTTTGAAGAAGGGGTCCTAAAATTTTGAAAGGAAGACTTTACAAAAGTTACACTTTTGTAATCTTGAAGTTTTCTGAATAGAAAGGGCTGGACCGAGTACTTTTTATCAAATGAGCAGAGTGATCATATACATGGTACTTTTATCCTATGTGTTGTATTTTTCTTTCAAATGAGAAATGGTTATTTATCTTATGATGTTTTGTTTCATGTATATATTCGAACACAATTTGGCATTAACTCACTTTTGAACATGTTAGACCGTTATCTTTTGATACATATTCAATACATGCATTTAAAAGTTGAGATATAAGCTTTATCCAATAAATTTAATTAAATCAATTATTTCAAATCGTTTTCATATCTCTAAGTGTTTGTATGATCTTCATTTGCATCCACTGAAAGATCATTTTTATAAATCACACAGAGAATATATTTCATCCTGGGATAAATAATAGATAGATATATTATTTGTTACAGTCTTGCTATTACTTCCATCTACCAAGTTACAGACAGTTATAAATCCATCCATCCATTCACCCAACTATATTTCACTGGGAAATTTGTCCCATAAATCCAGTCAGAGCTACCATTCCAAACGGAAAAGTGATGATTTTTAAGTTCCCGACTAGGTGGTTTCCCTCATGTTGTTGCACCGATTTTCGGGGCCTCAACGGGTTCCTTCATCTAATGGGATAAGTTCCATGAGTGGAGGGATAAAACTCAAACTGGCACGACTCAAGAGGCTTTTAGTTGGAAGAATATGCGCCCAAATATGCTTCTAGAAGTTAATTTTTTCATTTACTTTCTTTTACATGGGGTGCACAGGTTTTATGGGAAAACAAAGCGCAAATTTCCACATATAAAGGAGGGAATATCAGGGCATGTGCAGGAAGTGACCACAAAAAGCATGCAAGACTTCATGAATATAAATGTTTTGAATTCTAAGGAAGCATGAGTATGGATAGTGATGGATCCATATTTGATAATCAAATGTCATGGTGACAAAATGACGTGTAACATATTGCCACCTAAAGTTCGAAGTCTGAGGAAATTTTTCAAGAGAGTGAAGCACTTTATCATTCCAAGGATAGGATCAGAGACATCAGTCGAAAACCTGTAAGAAAAATTCAATGCAAATATATAATCATCACTGAGGTAGGCATTCCCATACTCAGAGAAAAACTAACTTCATGTTCTGGTACAGATATGACTTTGCATTACATCAAAAGTAGACACAATATGGGCGCAACCATCTAGTATGAATAATTTTACTGTATCATGAATACATAACTACTCGCAGCTTGGATGGTTGAAACTAGATCCAGGGTCTTGATTTCCGCTTCTCGAACTAATATGAATCTATCCATGCAATTGATTGTTTTCGAAGTTGAACATGGTAGAAACCATTTGATTACCGGTCAATGATGAAAACCATTAACAAGTGTGAGAGAAACCACCAGTCATGGAAATGTCTCTCAAAGAACTTCAATACAATCTATGAAATGTAAATGAATGATTTGCAATCGAACACTCATAGAGTCATTCGATAGAAGGCTAATGATGAAAACCTGTCGTCGAAGGAGAGAAACCTACCATTAGGGCATGCAAATTTCAAGATACTGATAGGATTTATAGATCAACTTCCTAGATAATGAGCTAAAGTCGATAGGAAGTGATCCATCACGGGAGGGCCTACGACATGAAACCATTATGTAAATTTTTGAAGAAATATTTTGCAACGATTAACTCAGGGATGGTTAACGCGAATGGAGAAAAATATTTGCAATGAATCGTGAATTTGAAGTTGAAATTCCTCTTGAACACATAACGACACTGTAAATGACTTGGCAGCTTTTGACTTAAATATAATACCCAAAACTAGCTGAATACTTTCAATGAGGTTTGATTAACTATAAGAATAAAGGATTACCCAACCCAGACACAAGTTCGACAAAGTGTCGTGTTCAAGAGAAACATGCTAATTTTTAAAACAAGTATAAAAGATGGATTGTTTTTCTCACTTTTCCCCCACCATTACTGGGAAGTACCTCTTTATTTTTTTCAAGCTTGAGGAGGATAACGTTTTCTTGTTTTGTAAGCTCATCCTTTGGATGAGTCCATCTCAGTAATTTTAAAAAACCCTAAGAAGGAGTGGTTCGGTCCTGTTGTAACCGACATGTCCTGCACTTTTTCATTTTAACGAGTCCAACATAGGATTAACTCAGGTTTTTTATAGTTTTAGGGAGTCAGAATAAAAAAATAAGTAAACTTTGTAGTGTTATTTTTCATAATTTTATTCTCTCAAACCTGAAAAGGGATAAAATCATGTAGGAGAGAACTCTATTGACCACGCTTAGTCAATGTATACCTTTTTCGTAATTAGTCTAGTTCAGTCTGGAAAAGGGGCAAACTTCTACTTAGTAGACGACTATTTATTTATTTTAACGAGTTTGAAGAGTCAAGTGCTTGACAATATTTTCAAGTTTAGAGAGTTTGAAAAGAGCTTAAAAGAGGACTCCGTGGTTTCTCTTTTTCGTATTTTTTGAGAGCCCAAAAAAGTGATAAAAGTTTCCTCTGTCGTCAAAATGATTCGTTTTTAAACACAACCTGTTCTCTGCAAAAAAATTGGGAAATTATAAAAATATGCTCTCAGTCATGGTAAAAATATTAAAAATTTAAACTTCTAAAGGTCAAAACAAATAAAATAGTTTTATTTTGTTCATGAAAACCTATAAAAACTAGTCAGAACAAGTCAATTTTACCTTTTGATTTCCAGAGCAGTAAAAAGGAGTTTTTACCATAGATCTTTTGAATATGATATCGGGAGAACCAGCCAACCATTTCACAAACTGTTAGTTCCAGGTATTTAATCTCTTCATTGTATTGCATTCTATTTTTTCAATTTTTCATTTTAAATTTTTAGATTATTTTTTTGGAGGAAAAATGGTTTTAGAATCCACCGTTGGGGGTGCACGGGTTTTCTTGGCAGAACTCGTGCACCCTGATGATTTTTTAATATAAAAAATCAATGTGCCACAATGGTTTTTATACATATATTGTGCAGAAAAATGCATTGTATACGAACGAAAATTGCGCAAGCACCGTGGGGTTTTCAAAAATGATTTTCTTTCCATAAAAATTGCTTCAAGTTCCCTCAAAAGTTTTCTAGTGTTTCTAAATGATTGTTTGCAGGAAAAAAATCATGCTTGCAAACAATCATGCTTGAGTGGAGAGAACACAAGCATGAATCACATGACAATGAAGCCATTGATAGCCCAACAATGCTTTGGGTGTTAAATAATTGTGGTTTATACAAATTTTGGTCAATACAAGGCATGAAGGCCCAAGTGGAACTCATGACATGTTTGGTTAATGCTTGGGATGTCTAGGAACAATGTTTCATCATTGGGGATCATAGGCTCATGTTCAAGATAGCGGATATTTATTTCCTCACCGGTTTTCCCCGAAGGGGAAGAGACATTTCCTTGTTCAGCACATGACCAAGAGGATTGCCTATTTATTCCTATATGGTGCAATATTGTGCGCAGGATTCAAAATTGAAGGATGGTTGTATCGACATAAAGACAATCGAATGACTAGACCTGAAAATCATTGCTTTTATAGTTACTTGATTGTGTGGCAGTGCAGCTCCTCTTGTGGCTACCAAAGCACAGATGCAGACTGATGTTGAGTGTTCCGAGTGAACAATATTTAACTTGTGCAAAGGAGTGTTGGTCAATATGAAAGGCTAGCTCACGCGAGCAAAGAATGGTAGGATGAAGAACTTCGGCTCTAGTGCCATTCTCATATATTTTTCCTTGGAGAGAATCCCATTGCTTGTACCTCAGCAGTTGTTAGTGGATTTGATGGGACCGAGGGATCCACGCGTGTTGCAATGTGTTTCGTTGATGGTTCACCATGGTGGCGATGGTAGTCCTGTGGTCTGATATACACCTCATTTTTTTGTATGGCTCAGGAGTCAAATCTTCATGATTGAGGATTTTCCTTATTCAGGGGTTGATTTCAGGGGTGACCCCGACACAACACTCCCACCTGGAACACAATGGGATGCGTGAGGAAAAAAATATCATTTCGATTTTTCTGTTTTCTAATTTTTATTTGATTTTTTATCATTCAATACTGAAAAAAAAAAAACATTTAAATGCAAATGTTGGCCCAGCACGACCAGCGGTGCTTTGTCATTTTGATAGACGAGAAGCACAACCTATAGTGATAGCTCCACCACTAGCTAATTCAGCAGAGTCCCTCACATAGTTGGAACACAACCTGGAGAGGTTGACCATTGACATCCCAGAGACTGGGACGGATGATTTGCCTCTCAGATACCAGAGACATGTGACTAGGATTCTTGGTCCATTTAGGCAATAGCTACGCAGAGTGGCACACGCTATAATCTGCTACCATGCTCATCATCATGGATAGCTGATGGCTAATTTAGATGGAATTTTTTTTTTGTATCAGTACCTTTAGATCATAAGGTGTTTGAGACCTATGATCACAGATGATGTAATATTTTTTTACACAAGTATTTTTACCTAATTATATTACTACTTTTGGTCTCTAAGTATCTTGTTCAATATGTATTGACTATTGTTTTCTTCTACATTCAATGTTGAAAATGTCCATTTAAAACTTGATTAGCCATTTCATCAGCTAATGTGTTTAAATTTCTTGAAATGTGTTGATATTCAATGTAATCAAATTGTCTTTCCAAGAGACGAACCCTTAAAAAAATTCTTAACAATAATGGATTTCTGATTGCATAAACATCGTTTAAATGTAATATGATGAGTTGTGAATCTAACTTAACAATCAAATGTTGAATGCCAAATGCAATGGCATCAAATAATAGCTCAATTACTGTGATATATTCTTTAACATTGTTCGTTGTTTGACTGAGGCAAATCCCATGAAAAGAAACTAACTCATCAGTGGGTGAATAGATAACCCAAGCAGCAGAATATAAGTTCTATGTACTACAACAAGCACCGTCAAGAAAGCCAATGTAAGTCTGAGGGAATGTCGACATTTGCATTATCGAGAGTAATTAAGATAAGAAGAAAAATTAGTGAAAACTCGGCAAGAAAAATAACTAAGCTAAGGCACACTTTTCTAAAAATTAACTAATATACAATGAATATCTTCACACGATAAATCATACATAATATCTCTTTAGATAAATACCATTTATGGGTTTATCTAAAGAGACGTCATCATAATCAACTAATTCATAGGCCCCTTTTGCAAGCACACGCTTAACAATATAAGGTTCATGCCACATTGGTTCAATTTTTCCAGTGCCTAACTTATCATGAGCTTGATCGTATACTAAGACTAGGTCACCTTCTGAATAAATACAAGGGTTAACACTTTGATCATATTGAGCCTTAACACTTTTTTTATGAGCTTTAGTAGGTAATGCAGCAGTGCGGTGAGTCTCATATAACTTTGCTAGGTATAAGAAACATTTTTCCTCTTCAGAGGTAGCTAGTAATAACTCAATGGCTAGTTTGAGCGACGGAATTTAACATTCAATGGGTAGCACAAATTCTAAACCATAAACGATCTGAAAAGGAGTAAACTCTGTAGATGTTTTTGTGGAGGTACGATATGCCCACAATGCAGAGAAACGCATGGTGTGCCAATTCGATTTATGACTTCCTACAATCTGTTTAATCATTTTGGTTAAAAATTTGTTTACAACCTCAATTTTTCCATTGGCATGTGGGTAATACGATGTGGAATTATCATGGTGTAGGCCAAGATGAGCGGAAATTTTAGACATCATAACGTTTTGCAAGTGGCTACCATGGTCCGTAACGATAGCTTGAGGGACACCGAACCTAGCAATCACATGATTGAATATGAAATTAGTTGCAGTTCCATTATCATCCTTAAATGTAGGCTGCCTCAGCCCATTTGGTAAAGTAATCTATAGCGAGAATAAAATACCTATGCCCCCTAGAGGAGTGAGGGTTACATGTAATGAAATTGATGACCCATTTTGCAAATGGACCGACAACTATGATTGGGTGAAGAGGAGTGGGACGTGCACACATGTTTCGATCAAAAATATGACAATTGTGACATTTTCTAACCGTAAGGATACAATCTTTGAAGAGTGACAACCATAAATAACCAGCACGAAATATCTTATAGGATTTGGCAAACCCAGACATATGATCACCATATGCTCCAGAATGGTAGTCATTTAAAAATATTTCCGCTTCTTCATAAGTTATACAATGTCAAAAAACATAATCAACACCATGAAGATAAAGAGTTTCGCCAAAAATATTGCATTGTTGAGTCTGGTATTATATTCTACGTCGATCAGATCGTGAAAGTTCAGGATGAAAGGTTTGGGTTTGAATATATATAATGATATCTCCATACCAAGTATCTAATGTGTTGATCAGAAACAAAGATTCATCGGGAAGATGGTCTTCTGCCACAGTTTCAGATTCAGTGTAGGGAAAGTCACACATAAGTTCAAAAAACACTAGCGATTTCTTGGATTTGGATTTTTGAATTTCCAAATTGAAATCTTGTGGGATAACTATCCATTTAGAGTATTTTCCCCCGAGAAATGTTTTTGTCAAAATATACATCATAGGGTTGCAGTTAGATATCACGGTTGTTTTGCGTACTAGTATGTAATGACAAAATATTTGGACAACTTGAACAGATGCCAAGGCCAATTTCTCCACATGTGAATACTTGATCTCTATTAGTGGAGGTTCTGACTTAAGTAATAAATCACATGTTCATTTTTGGATTCATCCTCTTGAACTAAAACCATTCCAATGGTGGAATCAGATGCAGCTAAATACAAAAAGTAATCTTGGTGAGAATCAGGTGGATGCAACAACGGTGCATGGGTCAACGCGTGTTTAAGTGCATCAAAATATTTATCACCAAGCTCATCCCAAATAAAAGGAACATCTTGTTTTAATAACCGAGTGAAACCTTTAGTTAATTCGGCATAGTTCCAGATAAAACGACATAGAAAGTTTGCTTTCCCTAACTCTGGAGTTGGTGAAGAGTAGAAGGAGGTATATTAACAATGGCCTCAACCTTTAAAGGGTCGACACGAATGCCTTCTTCAGAAACAATGAAACCAAGCAATTGTCTTAAATGTACACAAAATACACATTTGTGCGGATTCAAACGAATATTTTAATGCCTACATCGCATAAAGATAGCACGTAAATGTGTAGGATGATCTTGTTTACGCAAAGAATGAGCAGGTAAGTCATCAAAGTAGGGTTGCACAATGTGTTTGATATCGTGAAATGCGTAAGACATAGCTCTTTGAAAAGTTGCGCAAATGTTTTTTAGTCCAAAAGGTAATTTACAATATGCAAATTTCCCCCATGGATATATAAATGTTGTCATGGGCTAATTGGCATTTGATTGTAACCATAAAATCCATCCATAAATGAAAATAATTCATTTCCGGCACAATCGTCAACAATTTGATCGATATAAGGGGTGGGATAATTGTCTTTGGGACAAGCCTTGTTAATATCACTGTAATAGAGTCCACATACTCTGATAGTTCCTTGTTTCTTGGTCACTGGAACTATGTTAGATATACAATACGTCAATGGAATAGGATAAATAAATCCTGCATGAAGTAGTTTTTCAAATTCAACTTTAATAGCAGCAGTTTTTCACAGATGTATTGGACGTAATCTTTGTCTAATGGGTTTATCATCCAGGTATGTCTTAATTTCGTGAATCACAATATTAGGATTGATTCCTGGCATTTCTTCATAAGACTAGGAAAAAATGTCTCGGAATTCCTGAAATAGGGCTTTGTACATATTGATTTCATCAATTGAGTATGAAGAACCTATATGAATGTTTTCAGTTACTCTTGGTTTGCTTGATATGTCAATGTGAATTGTCATGGAAATATTACCTAAGTTTGTCTCCTAATTTGAATGAAGGATTGACATAGGATTTTGAGGTTCCTTGACATAATCAATCGGAAAAATGGATGAAAATTCATTTCAACTTTACCAAGGTCTAGTAGAAAGGAGGATCAATTATGAAGATCGTCCCAAGGTAATTCATCCAATGAAAAAATTTCCTGAATATTTTCATCACTTGAAAACATTTGTTGAAAAGGATCAGAAAACTATGTCATGGTCGAGCTTGATAGAGAAGAAGACTCATCACTGACCACATTCACTTGATCAGTATCAGTTGATGAAATTTCAGAAAGAAATTTTACCACTACATATACTGATTCATATGGACTTAAAGACATCTCATTTCCATAGTAGTCCAATTCAAATTCTGAAGGCACATTCCATGGGTCATCAAATGGAATTTTGCTTGATTTAATCATGTTGATATTGGCAATAGTTTGAGTTACATTAGGAGGAGGCATAGCAAAATTTCCCATAAGATCAGAATCCTTAACTAGTCCCACCCCAACATCTTCATAAGGGATAACCGTCTTTCTAACATGTTCGATATTGTCCATAGAGGTAGGATCGGAAACGAAGTAAGAAAACTGATCAATTTTAACAATCTTTCCTTTATGACAAAACATGATTAATTGAAATACTGATGAAATGAAAATGGTCATAGAATAATAACAACTTCAACCTAACATAAGGTTGTATTCAAGAGGGGTATCAATGACTTCCACCTCAAGCATAACAATTTTTCCTTCTACCTCTATGGATAAATAGTGGAGTATTCCAACTCTTCCATCAAATTCTTTAAGAATCGTGGGTGACTGATTGATTGGTGGAGAACTAAGAGTTTTCCAACAAGTTAAAAACATAATGCATGTAGATGCTCCCTTGTTAATTATGTGCGAAAAATTCACATATATTTGACTAAAATCGTAATTTGAAAATCCATTTGGTGTGGGAGTCTAGGTACAAAGTTCTTGAGATCAAAGACAATAATATTAGAATCTTGAGGATAAATTGCTCCAATAGTTGATAATAGTAACTTCCTCTGAGCTGGACAAGATTGCAGCACTTTGAAGGCTGACATTGCTAAAGCAGACATGGCCATGTCTTCAACAATATTGTAATTATGAGTGGCTCTCTCATGTGTATTGAAAGTCGCTTTTCGAAGTACACCTTTGGCAGGCGGTTTAATTACTAAATTAAGACTAGGTTTATCGATGTGTAATGGTTCAGAATTAGGAGGAGTTGATACTGGAAGTTGGCTGGATGATTCAGTTTCTTTTCCAGTTACAAGCTCTTGAGATTGTGTTGCAACCATGACTTGGGACATCATCAGGATATATGCCGATGAATTGGAAGAATATCTTACCATTTTTTTGTCTTGTGATGGGAAAGGATCTTTAAGAACAACGAGTGTGGGTGAACCTTTGAAAAATTTAGATACCTCAACCCGATGCAGGCACTCTTTTTTGTAGTGATCCTCATCACAAATAAGACAGGGATAACGAGGTTTCCTTTTTTCGTCAGATGGTTCGGTTTTTTCTGCTTTCTCTTTTGGAGAATTTTTTTGTTTATTTTTTCCCTTCCCTTTATTCTGATTTCCAGAAAATTTAGTTTTGGCAGTAGATGAGTCTATGACATGGATTTCAGTCAAATTTTCTAGAGAGGAGTCTCCTTTGGGTGAATTACGCAAAGTTATGATTGGATTAGTGGATTTGGATTGTTTCTTCTTACTCTTTGTTGTACTAATTGCACCGATTACACCGTCTACAGCATGAGAACCAGAAGGAGTTGTAGTAAGTTGACCTAGACGAGGTAAATCAAGAATTTTTTCATAAAAATTACCTGACTGTGTGTAAACAAGGTCTAGATATGGACTTCAATGATAACCTGCTCTTCTGTTACAACACCTCCTTTCGCTACATCTTCAGTAATCTTAGGAAGTAATGATTTGATGAACCATTCAGCCAGAATTTGATCTAGGATGAAAACTTTGACTAAGCGGAGTCTACGTCGCCATTCATGGATGTGATCTAAAATGTATGTAGATGTAATTTGTTTAAGTTAAGTCAAAATTTTCATGCCATTAACATAACAGACTAGTAATTGAAAATAAGGAAAGCAGTTGTTAATGCATTAAAATTGTTGAAAGAGCCTCGTCGTAACTCAATGTACCATTTTGTGGCTAAGCAGATCAAATTTCTTTGAAAAAGTCTTAAATGGATAGAAGCATTGATTAAAGAGTTGGATGCACACCACAGATGATAAGTTATAATATGGTTCAATGGGTATTCTCTTGGTTTTCCTTCAAACTTTGGAATGTCACTGGGAAACTTAGTAGGCATAGTCGGGCAAAACGGAAGATAATAAATCATATCATTCGTTAGCCAAGACAAGTCTGGAAAATCTAAAGTTGCAATGAAAGGTAACTGCCTGTTAGGGTCTTTCTGAGCGAATTGATAACCCTGAGGGACAATCCCAGTACCTGGAGGAGGATATCTAGGAAAACTTGGGATAGCTTAAGTAGTTGGAATCAACACACCTCCAGGGTATCCAGGTGCAACCATACCGATTTGAGGTTGAGCTGGTATTTGATATGTATAACCAGGGTATGGTTGGCTCTCGAAAGCTGGATTTTGTCCCACTTGTCCATATTGTAATTAGCCTTGAAATGGCTGGCCTTGAAAAAATTCACCTTGAAAATGTTGACTTACCAAGATTTGTCCTTGAAGAGTTTGACCTGTAAAAGGTTTCCCTTGAACAGGTTGACCTACAAAGGGTTGTCCTTTAATAGTTTTACCTACAAAAGGTTGAATTGTTTGCATAGTTGTTGTACTAGTTTGTCCTACAGAAGCTTGAGGAATCGACTGGACTGTAGGTTTAGTTTGATGGGTAGTAGTCAGAGGGATAGTCTGCATAATAGTTGGCGTTGACATTTGAAGGGTCATAGCAATAGAGAATTGAGAAACTCCTGTGATAGGTGTACTTCATTGTTGAACAGATGTTTGCACAATAGATTGGATAGGAGTACTTGGAGTACTCGGACCATCTTTCTAACCACTTGGCACAGATATATTTGGGGTAACTTGAAGTGCACCTTGAACAGGTTGTTGGACTTGGGTGTAACCAAATTGTCCATGCGGTTGAGGAGGTTGATTATAAGGCACTTGCAGTGTAGGCTACAAATACTCTTGACTAAAAAAGGGTTCCACATAGTATTTATCCCTAGGTAAGGAGTTCCCATTGAGGGTTGTGGTGCATAGGGTTTACCATAACCAGTTTGAGGCATTGGAACATAAGGTTGATAATTATTAGGAATATGTTGTCCTACAACCGTTGGATAAGTCCCAGTAAAAGGTTTCCCCCCCTGAAAAGGTTGTTTCCCTTGAAGAGGTTGCTGCCCTTGAAGAGACTGTTGCCCGTGGAAAAGATGTTGCCCTTGAAGAGGTTGTTGCCCTTGAAGAGGCTGCTGCCCTTGAAGAGGTTGTTTCCCTTGAAGAGGTTGTTTCCCTTGAAGAGGGTGTTTCCCTTGAAGAGTTTGCTGCCCTTGAAGAGGTTACTTCTCCTTAGACTCTATATAGCCACCTTATGAGCTAGCTTGAGGGATATTCCCAGAAAACATATAAACATGTTATGTCGTCAAATGTTGGGTGGTAGACTCAAATAAGCCAGTTGACATAGTGGAATTTTCAGAGAAAGGAGATGCTCCTGAAAAAATGCCCAGAAAGCGACTGGTACCCAACAGGAATACAAGGACCACCATACAAAAAGCTTTTTGGTGAAGCAGAAAACATGGATGACTCAGTAGACATGCTCTCAGAAGCCATGTTACTATACCTTGTTAAAGAGTAGAATGGGATTCGGTGTCGTGGGTGACCATAACCAGAGTTATGTAAAAATCAGTGAATTGGAGATACCAAGGATCTAGTTGAAAGGGACTAAAAGGTAAATCCAAAGGTTATATCGGTTCACTATACCTTAAATCTAAATTTTCTTGACGAGAGGGAATTTCAATTTATTCTTCTTCGTCCGAGATTTCTTCAATGCTAATAAGGCTAGAAGGAAGATCCTCGGTAATGAGAAGCTTTACTTGAGGTGAACGAGGACAACTAGGAGTCGGAGCTATAACATCCAAAGGTGACTCAGATGAAGTGGAATCAGACTCAAGCTCATATATTTCAGGTTCTGCGAGCTGTGTATTTGACAACTCACTAGTGACAGATTCAATTGTAATTACTTCAAAATTTTCTAGTTGATCTTGTTTTGTTTCAGTTATCTGAGGTTGATTAATTTCGAAATCAGGATGTGTTATGATAGATGATTCTTCTTGTTCAAAATATTTGGTTCCTGATGATTGAACCCTTTCAGTTTTGATTTTTTCATATTGGATGGGTGTATATTCAGGGGGTTTCCCCTGCATTCTACGTGAATGTCTCAGTAATTTAGCCATGGTTAATTTCTTTAACACACGAAATTTAAAAAAAAAAAATCAAAAGAATCAACCTAAGGCCTCTAAAAAATCAAAAAAATTAACATGCGCTACAAAATCTAAGAAGAAATCCACACACAAACAATATGTTTCCACAATAAAATCACTAGTTGGTGATGAAATCCAACCTCACAAAGATTAATGTGGAAAAAAAGTGGTTGGAATAGTTACCCTGACAACCTGCTGAATGAAACAGTTTGGTGCAAGTAACTCCACTATGCCATCTCAAAGTGAATATTACCCTCCAGAAAGTCCAAGTGATTCTAGTCAACATCCGCTCCAAGTACAGTGGGACCTTCCCTCCACCATCACGTTGGGAAAAATCCTAAATATCATGGCCACTAAGGTTACCAAATGAGGCAATTGAACCTGGGGGAACAGTCAGTGGCCCGATATAGACGCAAGGGAAGAGTATCAAAGCTCAATCCCCTTGAAAGCTCCTTGACATGGTAAATATGAGGTTTACTAACAAGTGATCCTGGGCTCCTCGATAATGGTCAATCTGACGTTTAATGTTTGTATTATGTGCACATATTCTATCTTCACCAATGAAGTAGGTACGATTACTCCACTGTGTCTGACATGACCTCGTGCTTGACTCTTTTAAGAAGAGCCTCCCAGAGCAAAATTGCAACAATTGGGTTTTTCCCTACCGCAAGATTCTACTTGTTTGTTTTATCTTCTTTGGAAAGTTAATTACTTCCTATTCCAAAGCACTAGTCCTGAGCTAGATTGGTGGAATAAGTCCTAGAGAATGTAAAAATATCTAGATCATTTTATTAAGCATTGTATTAATTTGGATGTTTTTTACACAGAGGGGTATGGAAATGAAACTCAATGATGTTGTGACCGAATCAAAAAATACTCTAAATGCATCAATAATGAATATGCAATTCTTTGTTTCAACGAATTTCTATTTAAGAGAAGGTAGAAGGATTTTTTGTACTCAAAGAAGTACACATTTCCTAAAACATCCCATAACAATTCTTTTTCATCAAGAAAACAATTTCTTTTTTAAGCATGACCAATACAACTTTGTAATGAAAAACTTCATTGATTTAAAGCCAAAATATACAATTTTATGAGAAAACAATCTTGAATACTTCCAAAAAAAAAAATCCAACTAGAAAAACCCTAAAAACTTGTCAAAAAATGAAATCTCTTAACTAATAATCCTAACTAAGATACCTATGAGTGTCCTTTCATGAATTATTTCAAGTTGAAAGAAAAATAAATTGTTTTTTCACTTTAACAAGAAGAAACAATTTTAGAAAAGACTACTTTTGAGACAAATCACACTTCACTTATCTAGAAGTTTTACTTTTGAAAATGAGCAAGAAACAATCACTCGAAGAAGCAAGGCTGACAAGATACCTGGTGGATTTAGAGGGAAATGATAGAAAACTAGTGATCTAGGCAGTGAATCTATTTTCCAAAAAAAAAAAAAAACAATTCATCAAACCAGGGCAAACCCTACCTGAATTTGCAAAAAGTATGATCTATCAAAAATATTCTACGGTAATCTGAGGAAGAGTTCATAGATAGATTCTGAGAGTTGGTATAAGTCAGGTTGAACCTCTAGAAATTTGTTATCAAACTCTGAGAGAGAAAATATTTATTTTTTCAAAAATTATCAGGGGGTGCATAGGTTGTCAGTAAAAACCAGTGCGCATGCACACTGAATTAAACTGAAAACTTGTGTAGCTTTGCACTCTGTTTAGCACAAAAAACAACGCATGTTAGAGAAAATTTTAAAGAAACAAACACAAGGTGCTCTAATTTAGAGAATCTAAAAATTCTTAAACCCAACCACACTAAAAAATAGTCAAACTAGAAAAGTTGGAATGCTAAACCAAAAAATCAAGAGAAATCAAAGCTTGTTCCCCAGCAGAGTCGCTATTTTTTTTCTGGATAAATCCCTCTTGCGGACAAGAGCGATCTCCCTAGTCTCCCAACAGATAACTAGAAACAAACAACGATTTGAATATCTCTTTCTCTAAACTACTAACATTTAGATTATCAAAACTTAGAAACAAGTAGGTAATGCTCCTACCTTTCAACGATATGTTTGATGTGGACCTTGTCTTTCATCCCAAATAAGTCCTTCAATGCTGATAAGAACCTGCAATCACAAACATTCAAATGATCAAAAGAACCTGCAGTATCTAATAATTCAAAACACTAGTTTAGCTTAATGATCAAGGAGATTAAGAATTGTCATTGTTTTAATGAATCTAAAAACAACACAATGAGAAAAAGGGATCCATATGTATTATCAAGAATATAAAGAGCAATCTTACAACCTGAGCCTTATTTTCGTAATTATTTCTCTCATATGCCTTCACAATCATGCTCCTTGGTTTGACAAGCTTTCCTCTCTAGAATGACTAACATAGGTTTATCTTCAGTGAAGTCTTATGTTCAGAGTACAATTTCCAATGTACATTCCACAATCTACCCCTAACCCTGAAGCTTCAGCTCAATTTATAGGAGAAATTGAGGAGGTTGCAAATCCATCAATAGAGGGATGGGATACTCTAATGAAGGGATTAGGGTTCCTTCATCCAAGGAGACAAGTTCCATGAGTGGAGGGATATAGCTCGAACAAGGGCGACTCGAGAGGCTTTTAGTTGGAAGAATATGCACCCAAATATTCTTCTAGAAGTTAATTTTTGAGTTTACTTTCTTTTACATGGGGTGCTCAGGTTTTATGGGAAAACAGAGCACATATTTCCGCAGATAAAGGAGGGAATATTAGTGCATGTGCAGGAAGTGACCACGAAAAGGGTGCATACAACCTTTAAGATTTTTTAAGAGCTTTTTCCTAGTTCCCAAGACTTGGTTTAGGAATATAAATGTTTTGAATTCTAAGGAAGCATGAGTATGTATAGTGATGGATCCATATTTGACAGTCAAATGTCATAGTGAAAAAATGACGTGTAACACATATTCCCACCAAATATCCTCTCTACCTCTAAGGCTGAATGTAGTTATCATAGCTTTCATATTTTCCAAGTAATCATGCAATTTGAAAAACTTTTTCATGCCAAGCAACCATGCCTCTTCATTATGTGGTTTCTTTGTCTCTTCCTCAAATGTAGGTGGTTTTTCCTTTTTAGACTCATCCGGAAAATAGCCCCTGTCACTCCTCCTATAAGGATGATAGTGATGATGATCATGATGCCTATCAGAACCAGAACTAGAATGATACCTGTGTCTGTCACCTCTCATATCCGGAGTGTCCAATAATCTTCCATCTTTAACCATGTCATCCCTATTTGACCTGTAACCACCAAGAGACCTACTGCCATATGCTCCATTGGTCTCATCCTCCTGCCCATAGCTGATCCTAAGCGGCCCCTGTTTCTACAACTCTAACAAACTTTGAAGGATGGGTGTATTAACCTCTGCTTGTTTTTCCTATGCCTGTATAAGTCTATCATTATCTTCCTTACAATTCCTTATTTCTTCCTTTAGACTTCTCTATGTATCTCCCAAATTAGATGAATGTAAAACACCATGCTACTCATATGACTCATAGGGAGAATCTTTGTAGTCTACCATTCTGATATTCATCTTTGATTTCTTCCTACAAGGTGCAATATGTCAGCTAAACCAATTCATAAATAAACCAACGTACCTTAGTGTAATTTGCGGAGGATACATCCTGCAAGATCAACCAATCAGCGAAATGTATGTTTATACATGATCATAATAGCATATAAACTCATAACACATGGTATACTAGCGCATGAACCTCATTCTAGTTAGAGTCCAGTCATAGATGCATAACCATACCAATGCAACTTGACCACACACCATCACAAGCACAAACTATACACCAGCATAAGCAACATGTAACTAAGCGTGAATGACCAATGCATGTTCAACATATAACATCACACAAGCAAGCATACATGGACACTACACAAGCATGACCAATATGTGACCTAGACTACACAAGTAATGCATATACACCATATAACAATATGTAAGCTAATGCACATGCACAATACACAAACATGAACAACACATAATCAGTCATACACACATGACCACATGTTAACAACAACACCATCATTCCTCCCATTGTGACACCATCGCCACCATGGCCAACAAAAAACGGATGCACAAACACATACACCATAGGTATGAGAAACACACAAGAAATAAACAAAAGCATGACCAACACACCGCCCATAAATTCTAAGGGTTGAACCATGCTCTGATACCACTTTGTAACACCCTCTTCCCACTTCTACCCAAGTAACTAGCCAACCAGGGAAAACATGTGACAAGAGGCTAATAATAGGAGACTCAACCTCCTATATTACCTTGAGGAAGTGGAACTGACAGAAACATGACAAACACACCTTACACAACATTAACAACATCCATAGGAGGTAACCCAACCTACCAGACCCCTGACCCCTGAGGGAGACTGATTTTTTTACCCTTTTGGACCATAGTCGTAGGCATGTTAAGGAAAGGTAGCAGCTAGGAGCCTATAGCCGCAGGTAAAACACAACAAGCATATGGTCAAGGCCCCAATTGGTCAGTTCTGTGCTTGCAACTCTAGGATTTGTGCCACCTTTTCAACCCCAGAGCCCAAATAACTTCCTAGAACTTCATGAAACTATAGGAGATGATAAATAACATTAAAGCAAAGGTATGAAAGCAATCACATCATTAGAAACTAATTTGGACCCCTCCTAGCCATGACAGGCATTTCTTCAAACATGTCACAAACATTGCATCTATAGGTTTAAACAACAGATTTAAACAATGGTCTCTTACTTATCTGAGAATCACTAAGAATCATTTTTCCCCTACATCATAAGCTACAATACAATCTATTTGACCATAGATACATTGTGTATTCATTTACAGGTAAAAACATGGATATAGCCATATATTGTCACTGATTGAATACATGCTTATAACCAACACAATAACAACAAAAATACAATGGATATAACAACAATAAAATCTATACATAAACTACTACATTTACATACCAAATACTAGAGGAATGAGCTCTTCATTACTGAATCTAAAAACCAACCAGAGATGGGACTCCCACGTTTGACCCGACCATAGATTGGTTGAGCCAAGTCTCACTTCATCCAATCACCCACGTGCCATATTCCAAGCATGAATGTGGAATATCATCAAACACATCAATCACAATCAATCCAGGGCTTCTAGAAGCAAAACCACCTTAACCCTAAACTAGTGATTCCACCTCACCATCAAACATCACAATTTTCATGGATTGGTCTCTATCCAAATTGTTCCAGGGCTCCAGAGTGTTTGTTCCAACCAAGGCTCCAAGAATACTAACTCAACCCCAGTTGTTTTTGAGCTCCAGAGAGTTTTTCCAACCAAGGCTCAAGGACTAGTAACTCAATGCACCTAGGGCACTAGAGCATTTGTCCAACCAAGGCTTCAGGACTAGTAACTCAACCCAAAAACTCTATGTCGGGCTCTAGAGCATTTTTCCAACCAAGGATCGAGGAACTAATAACTCATCTCAACAGCTAAAGTAATCATGAGAACCAACCAGAAAAAATAAATAGAATAAACCCACAACACCATGGTTATCCAGGAAATGGAAAGGCTAGTAAAATCCACATGAATACACCATGCATGCCAAACTAGTGAGGAAAACATACATTTAACTCGGTACTTGAAATCAAATATCATTGTAGCTGTTGATCTCGATTTTTTCTAACACTTTCAATGGAACCTTCCTCTGATATGATGGTAGACAAGGCATCCAAAAGTGAAGTGCACCTTGGTCTCCACTTCATGTAAATGATATACCTGATAGATTTTGTTTGGTCTACCAATATGGTGGTCCGTCTCTACCCGAAGTCTATGAGAACCGACTCTAAACTAGCCTAGAGGAATGCGAATAGAATGCATCCAGTGGCAAAACATATACTGGGGTTGAACAATGAGCCCATATTTCAACTCCAATAATTGCTCAATGTAGAAGGCCATATTTAGGTGCAAAATTCCCGGAGGATTGACCCAGGTGACCTGTACGAACTGCCTATAGATTTCCTCCCTGATGATCTTGTTCAACTCCTGTCTAGTAGGTAAAATGTGACCAAGAGAATCTAAGGAATATCAGAAAGGAGGGAGATTATCCAATTAAATTCCCACTGACTCTAAGAGATATAAAACTCTTGTAAACCAACACCTGAGGGAGTAGAACATGAAATAGTCTCAGAAGATCAATATGCCAAGTAAGGATATCGATCCCTTCTCTTTATTGCATCTGCAAAGCCTAGACATAATGCAAGAATGAGACCAAACTGAAGACCGTCTCAAACCGAAAGGATCAAACTCCAAACTTTGCAAGGATGATGTGTTGAGGTATTGTCTGTTTGCATCTAATGATGTAGCAGAGAAGAAGAATCTAGAATCTCTTAGCTAAAGCCCAATCCGACTCAAGTAAAGACGATCCCCAAATCTCTGAGCCATATATAACAATGGGATAGATCAAGGATTCCATGAGGCTCATCTTGGACAAGATGTCCTAGAAGTAATGTTGAAAGCACTGTCTCTCGAGAAGGGCTAAGGATACATATCCTTTGTTGATTTGAGGCTGAAGCATTGGTCAAAAACTGAAGCGGGGACCTGAGAATTTCACCCCCAAGTAAGTATACATGCTGGCAATCTCAACCTCCTCCCCTATGAATAGGAAGTGAAGGTTCGAAGTTTTCTTCACCCCATTAAAGATCATAACCCTCATTTTACCCAAGTTGACCATCAATTGTCGAAGATCACAAAATAGAGCTAAGGCATCTAGCTGCCTTTGTAATCCTTTTGGGGATGATGAGAGGAGGACCATGTCAATGATAGGTATCGAGCTTGGTGAAGAAAGAAGGTCTGTGATGTGTGTGGATAAATGATGTGGTCATCTGAGTGGGTAGTTGGTCGAAAAATTCTCTATCCCCTAGCTCTGAGTTTCCTCTGCTCAAGGTCACTAGAGATCTTCCTATGTAGAACATTATCATACAACTTCAAGAACGTGTGGCCCACCATAATCATTCTGTAGATATTAGGATTTGAGCTGGAACCTAATTTGTGGATCAAATGGATGATGTGATGTGACCATGCCAGTGGAAAACCTTCACGGAGTACATGGTTGAAGATATAAGCTATGTAGCTAAACCAAATCACAGAAACCGTGCTTAAAGAACTCTGCTTGATAGCCTTCCTCATCTACTACTTTGTTTTTGTTCATCACCCAAATGGCCTCTCTAATATATTTGTTTGAGAATAGGTAACAATAAGAGAGTGGGGAGGTAACATGAATTTGGGCCTGCCCCTGAATATCATAAAGGTTGGAAGTGTGAGAGAACATGTATGTAGGGTCGAGTTTAGATGGAATAGGGGAGTGTCGGGGAACGATGGTACACAAAAATTGTTTTGGGGAATGGGCAAGGAGAGAAAAAAGTTCTCGTATTCTATGAGATACAAAGAGTCATTTCTTGCGATGAAGGAGGTGATGGTAAGAATCTTTGAGGATGGGGTATAAGGTTTGAGAGTGTGTGAAAGCATATCAAGGTTCTCAATGTAGATTCTTGCATTTGTTATCATACCATTTGTTCATGGGACAAGATCCAACTTTTGGGGATATGGGAGTGGAACAAGTGGAGTGGGGGAAGGATTTGAGTGTTGCTTCCCAAATGGCAGATGAAAGATTAGTGTATTTAGTGGAAGCAAAATTAAACAAGGAGAAATGGGTCTCTTATGAGCATCTTGCATAGGGTAGAGGAGAAGATGTCAGGGTTGGCTTCATCAAATCGAAAGGTGGTTTGGGGTGGGCCTCGAGGGGAAGGATGGGGTGGAAGGAGAGGGTCAAACTAGAGATAGAAGGAAATAAGTCATGATAAACAAGGGGGGTGGGGGAGACCGAGAGATGGGGAACAAAATGGAGCAAGTTCTGGCTAGCGAGGAAATAATCAACTACACTCGCACCCTCGCCATATGGTCGACATGTGAAAAATTGGGAGTCAGGGAAATAGGGGAGACCATTTAAAATTAAAAACCCTTGTGATCCCCCCAATTGCAATAAACACTTACCATAAACTGTAGTGGGCCCCAAAGCATCATCCAACATCTGGTGAAGCCATACTAAATCTGGACCTATCCCCTAGGCACAAAACACATCCTATGATTTATCGTGGAGAGGGATATGGAGATCTCTAGTACAGGCATTGAAGTCACCTACGAGGATGACTTCCCCATCAACAAAGTATTGGGTGATGACGATGTACAAGTCTATAAATCGGTCCCCATTTGAGCCATTATGGATGGCAAATGGTGAAGAGGCTGGGGGAAAGTAACATACCCCAATGTAGATGTCCCTCCGAGGAGAGAATCTGACGCTAATATGAATCCACATAAACTTGGAAAAATCATCTTCAACTACTAAAGATACCATATTCCAGAGTGAGTCACTAGCCAAACAAGCAACTCCACTTTATCCTCTGACCCCTCCCAAGCTCCTCGTCACCTGCCTGCAAACTGTGAACCAATGGTAACTTGTAATATCTGGGAAATATCGAACAAGGATCGCATGAGTCTCGGTCACAAAGAGGATTTTCATTGATTTGAGAGCATCATATAAGAGTTCTGTAATATTCCAAAAATTTATCCTTAAACTAAATGGAATATTATAGTTGAGTTTATCACTAGGTAGGTGAATAAATGGGTGGGAAGGCCCATGAGTCTCCTAAGAATCAATAAAAACACTCTAAATGTGAAAGGAGACCCTTTATGCAGCTTAATAAAACACCTCCACGTATGAACAGGGATTATATCATGTTGATTCAGTCAACTTTGACCAAGTCAACAACGTAGTTGGGGAGGAGTGGAGATTAATGAAAGAATAACGCAATTTTGGAGAGAGATGGATCTCATGAGGGAAATGACCTAATTGAGTGGGGCCAGGGGCAAGCAAGCTCACATCTATTTAAGGAAGAGGATGAAATCATTTTGAGGTTATGTTTTAGTTTATCATTTTGAGATTGGTCTGCTTAGATTATTGCTTCCTCTTGTTGTTTAGTAGGATAGCTGTGTTGTTTAGCACCGGGTGTTCCCGAGAAGGAATCCCACCTCTTTCCTTGAGGAGCCTCTTGGAAGAGTATTGTATTTTTTTCTACATCATTTTTTCATTCCAAGCTTCAACTTACTACATCAGCGCAGTTTCTGCAGGTTATTGTGTTGTGTTGCAGGGTGCAACAGTGGAGGGGATTGGAATCCAACTTTCTGAGCTGGTTTCTCACGGGAGGAAGGTTTCCTTCTCTTGGGAGATATATTTGGAGAGAAATTGAGCACATTTCAGATCTGTGGCATCAGGCCATACATTTCCCATGATTCCAAGCATTGTTCTAGCTAGGGAATGTGTTATTTTTGGAGGCAGCTTCAGCAGGAGGTCTTGGGGTTTCTTTGTAATGTTTCCTTGTGATTGATGGGTTCATCCTTTCATGGGAGGAGACCTTTGAGGAGATATATATCAGATATATTATTCTTCAGCCTTATACACTCTTGTGTCTCATGTTGCAGTGATTATTCAGTTTGTTTCTGAAGATCGCCATTCTATTTTGAGTGTATGACAAAAAACCCTTATTAGGTTCTCTTGTATTTTGTATAAGGAGACTAGATCTCAGCTCTTAAGCATTATTGATTAATATATGAATAGATCTAATTTTTCTCCTAATTTATAAGTTTAAACCCTCATAATACTATGCAGTCTCTTTCATGAATATTTTTGTGTAGCAGTGTATTGGGGTTTTAGTGATTTCCAGCTACACTAGGTGTGGGAGGTCTGTTTACCTCACCTAGTTTCTTTTGTTTCTGATCTCCTCTTGGATTTATATGGTAGAGGGACATATCTAATGGATCCAAGTGATGGTTTACATTTTTATGGCATAAATTTCTGGAAATGCGTTTCTTAGTGAATGCATTGCTGAGCAGTCCATTTTTGGAATATTATAAGATATTCCCACTACTGTTTATTTTCCCTATTTTGGGATATTAAATTGGTATCAAAGCTTCAATATTGGCTCAGCCTGTGTATCTCAGGCCATTATACTATAATAAGAAGGAGAGATGGACAGAAAGGAGACTCCATTATGTGGAGGAAGAAGGGAAGACAGACTTACAAAGCTTCTTCCAAGATCTATACAGAACTTTCAAGGTGATATGAAGAAAAAGAATGGAGATGGAATATCTAGAAGAGTTTGGATCTAGAGCTAGATCTATATTTGCACATGGTAAGTGTGAGCATGCAGCTAGACACCATGATGCATAGCATAGTCAAATGCCCAGATCTATCATGAGGTGGATGAAAGGAGGGATAATGCCTAAGAGGAAAACTCTTAGTGAATTTTTGCAGGAGTATGAATCTCAAACTAAGAGGTTTAGAGATCATACCACTTTCCAAGAGTTTTTCAAGTGTTGTGAAACCAGCTCCAAAAATAGAAGAAAAGAGATATCAACGCCTTAGAAATAAGCCACTTCGAGGGGAAAACCTCCAATACATTACATTAATAAACAATTCTTGGATGATAAAAATTACAAAACTTCCTTTCTATATATAGGAGTCCATGGGGCCATAATGTAATCCTAGTGGGGCCACAATGTAATCCTAGCCGACCTAACAATAATAATTTAAGGGCACAATAATAACAATATGGGGGTTACGGGGGTACAATAATAACAATAAGGGGGTTACACTAACAACAATAAGGGACTATACTAGTAATATAGGGACCTAACATGCCCCTCTCCTTCAAAAAAGTGTTGTCCTCAATGCTTGAGTAGCTCTAGGTGCTTCTGTATAAAATTCTCATCCTCCCATATAGAATCTTCAGTAGGTAAGTTCTTCCACTTGATGAGACACTCTGAAATTAATCGATTTTGTAGATGTCGAGTTCTTGTTTCCGTGACCGCTTCAGGTTCCAATATGATTTTTCCTTCCTCATAAAGTTATGGAAATATTGTTTGAATAGGAATATTTTCACCTATAACATTCTTTAAGCATGAAACATGGAAAACTGGATGCACTCGTGAAGATGCAGGAAGCTCCAATTTGTATGCCATAGTACCAATCTTTTGCAACACCTTGTAAGAACCATAGTACTTTGGTGATAATTTATTATCCTTCTTAGCTTGCTTGAGGGACATTTGTTTGTATGGTTGTAGCCGTAAAAATACCCAATCTCCTACATCAAAAATTCTCTCGCTACGATGTTGATATGCCTGTTGTTTCATTCGATTTTGTGCCAAATTCAGGTTATCCTTTAAGAGTTGGAGAACTTCTTGCTGATGCTCGATGTGATCTTCCATTGCTTGAACCTTTGAATTTTCCCTTAAAGATGATGTGATGGATGGTGGATGATATCCATAAAGTGCCATAAATGGGGTCATTTTTGCTGCAGTATGGAAGGAAGTGTTATACCACCATTCAGTGAGAGGTAACCACTTGAACCATTGTGTTTTTTTATCAGATACAAAACAACGAAGATATCCTTCCAAACATTTATTTACTATCTCGGTTTGACCATCAGATTGAGGATGATAAGATGAGCTATGAGCTAATTGAGTACCCAAACAAGAAAATAACTCCGTCCAAAAATTTCCGGTAAAAATGGGATCTCTGTCGCTCACAATAACCCTTGGGCTTCCATGTAGCTTTTGAATTCTGTCCATAAATGTAGTAGCAACTGTACTTGCTTTAAATGGATGAGATAATGCACAAAAGTGTGCATACTTAGTAAGTCTATCAACTACCACCATGATGACATTCTTTCCTTCAGACTTAGGTAAACCTGTGATAAAATCCATTGAAATCTCCTCCCAACGCTGACTTGGAATGGATAATGGTTGTAGAAGTCCCGGGGTCTTAATTGTCTCCACTTTATTCTGCTGGCAAACCAAACATTCCGCCACAAACTTTTGAATATCAGATTTAAGGCCATCCCAAAAAAAATATTTCTTCACCTTGTGGTAAGTTTTTAAAAATCCCGAGTGTCCTCCTAAAGGAGAAGTGTGCAATTCCAAAATAATATTTTGTTTTAGTTGGGAATTCTTACAAAGATATAAGCGATCTTTGTACCATAAGGAATCATTTTTCCAACTAAATGTATCAGATGTACTAGGATCTTGCTGCAACTTTTGAATGAGTCTCCATACATCTTTGTCCTTCTTCCATTCATCTCTTGCTTCGGTTATCCAATCTGGTTGTATAATAGAAATGGCACAAAGCAATGCTTCCACCTCTTCATTCTTTCTTGAGAGTGCATCTACAACAACATTTAGCTTCCCTTTTTTGTAGATTATTTCAAAGTCATAACCCAACATCTTTGTGACCCATTTTTGCTGCTCTTCTGAAGATAGTCTTTGTTCCCAAAAGTGTTTAAGACTATCATGATCAGTTTTTACCTTGAAGTGTCTTCCCATAATTCTTAACAAACTTGCAATAATACCCTGTTAACCCAAGAAATCCTTGCATCTGCTTTATGATTGTGGGGACTTTCCATTCCTTAATGGGAATTATGGGAGAATAGCAGCACCTCTAACAACAATTGGAAGAAAAAAGAGCAAAAGAGCTTTGCTATAGCTGTGATAGAAAATACACTAAAAGTCATAAGTGTGCTGAGAAGAGGATATACACCACCAACCAACCCTAGAAGAGGAAGAAATGAGTCCGACCATATCGTGTAATGCATTGGTAGGAATTACCACTCCTCAAACTCTCAAGATAGAAGGACATATCAAGAAGAAAAGGTAATAGTGTTGATTGATTCGGGTAGTACCCATAATTTTATTCATTGTAAGGTAGCCAAGGAATTGAATTATTTCCTATTCCCAGCACCAAAATGTCAAGTGATGGTTGCAAATGGAGGAACTATAAATTGCTCTGGAAAATGCGATAATATCAAGCTAACCATGGGGGAATATGTATTGAATAGTCTAATGCTTTCCATTCCTATGGGAGGTGTTGATGTTGTACTAGGAGTACAATGGTTACAATCTTTGGGGACGGTAGCTTTTAATTTTCAAGAACTTTTCTTGAAATTTTTTTCAGAAGGAAAGGAAGTCGAATTATGGGGTATTGCAGAAAAAGTCGGGAAAGATAATAGCTCTAAGCCAAATGTTGTGAAACTGACTCCAAAAAGAGAAGAAAAGAGATATCAACGCCTTAGAAATAAGCCACTTCGAGGGGGAAACCTCCAATACATTACATGAATGAACAATTCTTGGATGATACAAATTACAAAACCTCCTTTCTATATGTAGGAGTCCATGGGGCCACATTGTAATCCTAGTGGGGCCACAATGTAATCTTAACCGACCTAACAATAATAATTTAAGGGCACAATAATAACAATATGGGGGAAATTTATGAAATTTCAATAACTGTAATAGGGGTTACACTAATAAAAAATAAGGACTACACTGGTAATGGGGACCTGGAAAGATCCGGTGAAGCTATTACACGGCTGAGGAAGATGGATAGATTTCTTCTATCTACTTTTGATGGTTCACCTACATGTTCAGCTAGAGCTTAGGTGAAGGAGCTAGACTCCTATTTGCAGTAACACCACATTTTTGAAGATGAAGCCATCAGAATTGCAACATTGCATTTTGGAGGTAAGGCTTATGCATGGTGGATTTTTGAAAAATGAAAATACTTCCTCTTATGAAAGATTCATTAAAACATTGGTGGGAAGGTTCGATGGGAAACTTCGTAGGACACATGTAGTGGAGCAAGAAAAACCTAAGAAAACAAAAACCTTGCATGTGATGGAGGAAACTATAAACTTCACTCCACTTCAGAAAACCATGGGAGAAGCTGACATCTTGCATCATACATTGTTAGAGGCAAGACCTCTATCTCATATTCCTAAACAAGAGGGCATGGGGATCTTTTTTTTTCAAGAGGATCCAATTATTGGAGGGTTTCCCATATACATTGGTGAGGATGAGGGAAACAATGTTGTCACATCTAGAGCACACCTAGTACCTCATGCACAGGAAGGAGGAGCACATGCTCCAACAGGAGCAGTTCTTGTATCCTTGCAATAAGTTCCCCAGGATCTCATACATGGAGGTCAAAGTACAATCAATGAGAAGCATGATTGTGAAGCATTGCATATGGAAGGAGAAGGTAGGAAGGAAGGGCAACCTCACTTAATTAGGAGCACACACCCTTCTCTATTTCAGAGAGATAATGCAAAAGGGAGCCAAAATGATCTACACAGTGAGGGCAAGGGCAAGGTTGCCCAACCATATGTACAGTCTACTCTTGACATTGATGTATCACTACATGGAGGCATTCCACCTAGGAGGCCACTAGATCTAGAGTTGATGAGAGACATCTTGTCTTTGGATTCACCACTCTTGGATTTTGGAGAGGTGAAGAGTTTGGAGGGAGACTTTGGCATGGGGGATGTCAAAGTAGCAGGTATCAGCATGAGGAGAGCTTCACATGCTAGACCAACAGCGTTGTCTCTTGGGAGGATTGATCCATATTGGAGGTCTCAACTCTCGGTAGAGTACTCCAAGGATCTTGGTGCTTGCATGATTCTTGATGACCCGGATGGAGGTGATAGATATATGGTGGATGATATGTTCATCTATTCTTATGGCAGAGTCTTCTTGACTAGAGCTTCTAAGCTCAAGGAGAAGCTGCTACATGCAGCACATGAGGACTTCATTTCCATGCATTATGATGCATTTCTTTCTTTGGTAGAGGAGTTCACTTGGGAGGGCATCCAGCAAGATATATTTCAGTATATGGAGAGGTGCATAGCCCAGATGGTGATAGAGAGGATGTCACAGCCACTTTCCTACTCATTGGGAGTGAGGGAGCATTTTCAGTTGAGCCATTTCAGCTCAAGGACCGAAGTACATAGTAGAAAAGGTATACATTTGCGTTATGATTTGCCTTTCTTTACCTTATATGAGCAGCATGTTGTACTAAGGAGGATCATCCCTTGTTATACTTTATATTATGATGTACTTGAGGCTAATTGAAGCATTGAGGTTGGCTATCTTATGGGTTGTTTGTGGGGAAGCCACATGATTCTTGGTGTGCACCATTGACACCACATTGTACTTTCATGTTTCTATCTTATAGAATGATTGTGGCAGAAAAAAAGTGGCTGGGAGAGCACTTTTTATTACTTTTTTTTATGCAAAAAAGGGATGCACTGTGCTGGTTCCATGTGTGGAACTATGATCCACTTTCCGGTTGTCATGTGAAAACTTGTTTTCATTGGTTTTTGCTTCCATGTATTGCTAATATTTCTATGTTCGTGGCGAGATTTTTTTGGAGAGTGGGATATGAGGTAGAGATGCCCATTGGGAGTATGATTCTCCCTACCATTCATGTTTTATGTTTCAGGAGGAGTAATGGGCAAACCATGATTGTCACATCACATCTCTTTTCTTCATATGGAGTGAGCCATTTGAAGAACTTGAGTGTTTGGAGGAGGCACTTCATGGTTGAATTGTTTGATGGGGTATCTTGGGCCATTCTTGGAGGCCATGTTGTAAACAACCCCATACTTATCATAAAGGGAGAGAGAAACAAAAGAGAAAACGAAAACTAATCTCTCCATGCAGCCCCATTACATTGCACAAACGGGGGGTTGATGATTGCTTTGATGAGCTAACTAGAATGGCTCATTTCATTTAGATGATAGCATGGGTGATGGAATCAATCATTGGGAATGAGATTACCCATTTTTTTCATCACTCATACCTTGAGGAGGCCATTGGACAGCAAGAAGGTTTCCACTCTCACCTTCCACCTTTTTATGATGTGAAACATTTGGTTTTGCATGCTTGGGAGGAAACATTGGAGGGCAGATTTATTGCATATTGTTTGGAACAGTGGTGGGGACTATTGATGAGTAGGACACAAGAGGAGGAGGGGAGGAATTTTGCTCTCCCTATGCAGTTGCTTGAGGACAAGCAAAATTTTGGAGGGGAGGACTGTAATATTCCAAAAATTTAGCCTTAAACTAAATGGAATATTATAGTTGAGTTTATCACTAGGTAGGTGAATAAATGGGTGGGAAGGCCCATGAGTCTCCTAAGAATCAATAAAAACACTCTAAGTGTGAAAGGAGACCCTTTATTCAGCTTAATAAAACACCTCCAAGTATGAACGGGGATTATATCATGTTGATTCAGTCAACTTTGACCAAGTCAAAAACGCAGTTAGGGAGGAGTGGAGATTAATGAAGGAATAACGCAATTTTGGAGGGAGATGGATCTCATGAGGGAAATGACCTAATTGAGTGGGGTCAGGGACAAGAAAGCTCACATTATATTTAAGGAAGAGGATGACAGCATTTTGAGGTTATGTTTTAGTTTATCATTTTAAGATTGGTCTGCTTAGACTATTGCTTCCTCTTGTTGTTTAGCAGGGTAGTTGTGTTGTTTAGCACCGGGTGTTCCCGAGCGGGAATCCCACCTATTTCTTTGAGGAGCCTCTTGGAAGAGTATTATATTCATTTCCACATCATTTTTTCAGTCCAAGCTTCAGCTTACTACATCAGCACAATTTCTGCAGGTTATTGTGCTGTGTTGCAGGGTGCAGCAATGGAGGGGATTGGAATCCCACTTTCTGAGCTGGTTTCTCACAGGAGGAAGGTTTCCTTATCTTGGGAGATCTGTTTGGAGAGAACTTGAGAAAATTTCAGATCTGTGGCATCAGGCCATACATTTCCCATCATTCCCAGCACTGTTCCAGATAGGTAATGTGTTATTTTTGGAGGCAGCTTCAGCAGGAGGTCTTGGGGTTTCTTTGTAGGGTTTCCTTGTGATTGAGGGGTTCATCCTTTCATGGGAAGAGAACTTTGAGGAGATATATATCAGATCTATTATGCTTCAGCCTTATACACTCTTGTGTCTCATGTTTCAGTGATTATTCAGTTTATTTCTAAAGATCACCATTCTATTTTGAGTGTATGACAAGAAACCATTGTCGGGTTCTCTTGTATTTTGTATAAGTAGACTAGATCTCAGCTCTTAAGCATTATTGATTAATATATGAATAGAACTACTTATTCTCCTAATTTATAAGTTGAAACCCTCATAAGACTGCATAGTCTCTTTCATGAATATTTCTTTGTAGCAGTATATTGGGGTTTTAGTGATTTCCAGCTACACTAGGTGTGGGAGGTCTGTTTACCTCACCTAATTTCTTTTGTTTCTGATCTCCTCTTGGATTTAGATGGTAGAGGGACATATATAATGGATCCAAGTGATGGTTTACATTTTTATGGCATATGTTTCTGGAAATGAGTTTTTTAGTGAATGCATTGCTAAGCAGTCCATTTTTGGAATATTATAAGATATTCGCACTACTGCTTATTTTCCCTATTTTGGGACATTACAAGTTCTAACGATGACCAAAAAGATCCATTTCCATTCCAAAAACGAATATAAATACATATACCTTGTCATCTCCCCAAGTGGGCCCCACATTTGGAACCTCCAATTCGGGGTTCCCACCCATGTGGGAAAGAGTCCTTAATGAATGCCCGAGGATTCCTCATAACTACCCATTTTCTTGCATGTTGCACTGCCATAACCTGTTCTCTGGATTTTTAAGTTCCAAAACCCATGCTTGAGTGAGGTCCTCATCCAAGAAAATCCTATTGGGAAGAGAAAATAACTTTCACTTAGCCCTGAGGGCGTAGAGTCATTCAGATGCAGTATAGAACCTGAGGAAGCGAGTGGAGTTATAGCCCATCCAGGGTCTGTCCAAAGCTATATCGAGGAGGCTAAGGGTACCCCGAAGAAACCTATCCCCTACTTCCATAGGATCTGAAGTGGGGTGAGGTAAGGGGATACCTCTCACCTTGAGATTCAATTCACTTGCCCGTCTGGTGCATTCTTCCACAAGTTTTGCTTTCACCACCTCCTCAATTTCCACAAGAGGGGTAGGAATTTTTTCTTCTTCCCAAACCACTTGTGCCCAAGAATTGATGTGTGTTTAAGTTTCTTTTTTGAAGGTGGCATATTGAGATCATATTTCTTCCTTCTTTCTTTTAAGGTTGAGAATTTATGCATGCCACATATCATTTGGAGGATGGAGAATTTCAAGCTCTTTTCTTTCATGTAATATCTTCTTAAGGGATAAATTTTCCCCTTCCACCTTTGAAACTCTAGCAAAGAGGGCGTGTATTTTTGAACAAAGCTTGTTGTTTTCAGTTTCCAAAAATTCCATTTTCTGCAGCATTCGTTTTACTTGGGTTGTCCAGAATGAGAAATCTAACACCATGGATTTTTCATGGACCCTGGTTTCAATTTGTACTCCTTGACCCTCTTAGATGGATCTAGCTTAGATTGGTGTGTGTATATAAAACTAGCCTACATCCATCTTAACTCTAGATCTATCAAGTGTTGAAAGAGATCAAATCTATTTTCACTTTAAAAGAGGTTTGCATCTCAAGATATTTGATCCCTCTCAGTGATTGATATGTCCAAGGTTTAGATGGATCTAAGATAGTTTTATAATTGAGCCGACATATAAATGTTAAATGTTAAACATTTAAGCCTACACATCTACCTCTATATCAATTTTTAATTAGGGCCAACATAAACATTAGATTAAATTTGTTAAATGTTAAACATTTATGCTTGACATCTACCCCATACTGGGTTGTAGAGCACACATAACAATGATGTAAATATATGTTAGTTTCATTTTACTCACAGAAGATGAGCACTCTACAACCCATCCTAGTGCAAGTGGGGAGAGAAATGCATCACTTTGTGTGTGTTTCAAAATTGACTTTAAGCTAGAGCTAAAGCATTGGATTTTCCTATTTGACCTCAAGTTGAACCATTGAGTTTTCTTATTACACCTCAATCTTAAGCATTAAATTTACTTATAAAAAAACTCACTTGATTTACCATGAAGGTAAAATGTTAAATTATGCAATCATCGACTATTACATCTAATAACGTGTGGGAGACAATTGTGGAGATAAAAACTATTCTAAGAAGTATTTAGGCTCAAGTGAACCTAACACAATCCTAACGACAATAAGTCAATTATGGAGATAAAAACTATTCTAAAAAATATTTAGGCTCAATTGAAACTAACACATTCCTGATAACAACATCTCAAAATAACAATTATATAAAACGTTCTTCCATTCACGTACCTAAATGAAAGAACCAATGCCTGCATTCCATCACCTTACATTGGACGAGTGTTGATGTGATCCTACTGTGATATTTGTAGGTGCTAATTAATTGTTTCTTTCCAGTCGGCCTCCATGAGCAGAATAAGAGTTGATCAGGTATGGGATGATTGTGGGGATCTTAACCAGAAGAGTGGTAGGTAATTTGGAGGTTTTTCTATTAATTTTGTGTTAATTTTTGAAACATCGTGATAAAAGAACAAGGTTTCTAATGGTTCTGGGTTTAGTTTTCATCCATATGATAGTGTATTTGAGACATTTTGCATGTTTTATGGAATGATAAGTGTATCTGAGACAATATCGAAATAAAATTCTAGGAATGAAAAGTGTTATCATAACTCTGTGGATGACAGGCATGGAGGTCTAAGGGTGAGCGGGAATATGTCAACTGAAGCCCTCATGATTGTTCAAATTATTTTGCTGGGGATCATATCTATGGTCATCCTAAGGGCTATTGTATTTAGCCATATGCGATATGTAGTGAAGAAGAAAAATGAAGAACACAGGGGATAAATCTCCCTCTTTGGAGATTTCTTGCTCAGCTAAGAACCTACTATCTTCTCTCCAGTCTTTTTAGAACTTCTATTGGCGCTACTGGTTGGATATTTTGATTATATTGCACCCATGTCAAGACTTTGGTATCCAATTTTGTCATCGATGGTGGCACTGCAAAGGATGTTTACGTTGTTGTTTCTGTGACCTGTGACCTAAGGAATGCACATCTCTGGTTTTTCTGTCAACCTGCTCGGTGATCCCTAGCTTTCCCGGTGACGCTTTTTCCAGTCGAAAAATTTTCCGAAGGGAGGCTTCGGCATTTGGCCCAAGCACATTGATTTCGGATCGGAGGTTGATCTCGGTGAAGATCTGATTAGGATATGTGATTAATGCTAGATGTGGTTGTTTGTCTTGGTAGGTGGAATGGTGCTTCGAGAGGTGTATTTTCATGCTGGGTTGGTGGTCTTCCATTATGGGAGTAATATCTTGAGTTTACGTAGTATTTTTTTCCCTAATATGGATGATATGGAGGTACGGATTATCTTCTTTATTATTCTAGGTTGCATCACATTGAAGTATACTTTGTATTGGGATGCGTTATCCTCTTCAAGGTTATTAAAGTCACTTTGTCATCCTCTTTGCCGTATAATTCACTATACTTTTATGATGCTTTCTATTGATTGACCTCGTCTAGGGTGCATGTAATCTGGGAATCACATTTGCTGATGGAAACATATGGTTGTTAGTGTCAGTTTGAACCTAGTTCTACCTTTTCGGGTTGGAAAATTATACTTCCCGAGACAAATATCGTTATCCTAAATCTTTGTTTCCTCTTCTGTCTCATGTACTGAGATTTCTTAAATTGTGGGTGGTGCTGACACGATGGAGGAACAGGTGGACATTCTATCCTCAGACGCATCGGCGCATGAGGCACTTATTACCACCACATTGTTGGCCAAGAGAAGCAGCGTGATGCCGCAAAATAATGAACAAAATAGGAAGGTGGCTCACTTCTCATCTTCTTTGAACTTATCTAGCGCTGGGAAGGAAGACTATATAAACAAAGTATTTTTGGATTTCATTGGCGAAGGAAAGGGTACCAGTGTAGGTATACAGGAAGCCTCAAGAAGGAGTGGGCATAATAAAAAAAGATGCTACAAACCTGCAGTAGTCGTAAAGGAAGTCACCCTTGACTATGATGATCTATGGGGTAGGGTAGCAAGTTTATAGAAACGAGCTCTTATTGGGCGTTGGATTTTTTCTGAGATGGGGGAGGTGGATATGGCCAAATAGGTCAAAACATTATGGTCTCCAATGCTTGGTTATACAACGAAAGTCATTTATTTGATGGGATGCTGGTTAAGTGTCCACTTCCTTCATGAAAACAACTGCTTAAAAGCAATGGAGCGCACATGGGTTCGAGGCAGGAAATTTATGCAGCTTTTACCATGGTATTTTGGTTTCAACTCAGTCATGGAGGCTCCACGGAGTAAGCTTGTCTGGGTGAATATTCTTGATCTACCTTTGGATTTCTGGACCATAAAGGCCCTAAGGGCGATTGCAAATTCTATAGGCATAACCAGATATACCGACCCTCAATGCATTGGCACTGCTAACAAGCGTATTTCGTGTATTCTTGTAGAAGTTTCTTTTCAAGGAGGACTCACTGGGGATGTTGATCTAATTTGGGGGCAATGCAAACACCGAAAACGGGTTGACTATTGGGGGGTGTCGTTTCGGTGCCTCATTTGTCACCATACTGGTCATATGCAACACTCTTGCCCGAGAAGACATATAATGATGGGGCAGTAGGGGAAACACACAGATGGTCGCAGGCGTGCAAATGCGTCTCTTTTTTCATCGGGCATGGACAATTTGGGTAAGTCCATTCCCCCTTCATTCGAAAGTGATAAAAATGTATCCTCTAACAAGGACATAGCATATTTTTCTCTGTCATTATCACATTTGACTCTTGATTCTGTTGGTCTACCCCTCCACCTTTTAAATCATTGTCTTCTCATACGGCTGGTCCCATTGATGACCTGCTTGGTCGATGTGTCTTTGAGAAATCTGATTTTCAATCTGCATGCCCGCCTCTGAACGAACCTTTAGTCATCTCTCCCTCCATGCCCCCACTTGAATGGGCTTCCCCTCACTCTTCACATGACCCTATTCCGGAGCTTATTCAAGACTCTCCCAAGAATATGGTTGGAACCGATCTTGACTCAATTTTACAGAACCCATTGCTTGACTTGGCCACCCTCACTATTTTTGACAAGATTCCTTTGGATGCCCAACCCTTAATTTCCCTGACATCGGCTTCTAATATAACTGTTAGGAAAACTTCCAAAACGGGCTCCAGACATTTTAGAGGTCGTCATAAATCCAAGTCTCTTTTCCAGGGGGATTTATCTGACCTTCGAGACGTCCTTATATCTTCAATGGATGACTTTCAGGCTCTTAGAGCAAGCAACCCAGATGGTGGTGCTCAATGAACTCTATTCTTTCTCTTAATATAAGGGGAATGGGTGACCCGACTAAGCTTCTTCTCCTGCGTGAGATGATTGCTTAATATCATCCCTCCATGATTTTTTTTCAAGAAACCTTATGTTCTAGATCAATTTCTATTAAATCTATGCTCATTATATGTCCTGGGTGGAAGGTTGTGGGTATTGATTCCATTGGAAGGGCGGGTGGCATGCTCGTATTGTGGAACTCGCTTTTGGTGAATCTTAAAGCTTATAAATTTTTCGGGGGTATTTTCTTACATGGATATTTTCGAGGGGTTGCAGAGCAGATATCCCTTATCAACCTTTATACTCCCTGTTGGGATCGTATTGCATTCTAGGATAGATTGGAAAAATTTGGGATCTTATCTATCAATAATCTTATGGTGATGGGAGATTATAATTCGACATTGGCAACAAATGAATCTTGGGGATTGAAGGCGCGGAATGATCCTCTTGCGGAAAATATTGCGAAGTTGCTATATGATTTTGGGATGGTTGGCATTAAGCATGTACCAGTAGTTCCAACCTGGACTAATCGGTGCAAGGCCCGGAATACATTGCAAAAAGACTTGACCGCTCAATGATTAAACCATCCATTTTCTGGCTCCTGGGTAATTTGTGGTCTCGGGTGATATCTTCCACCCTGTCAGACCATATGGATATTTTTCTATCATGGCATCTTGATCCCAAGCCTGAGGATTATCCCTTCAAGTTCAAACGGGTCTGGTTATCGGATCCGGCTTTCAACAAATTAGTGACAGATTTCTAGAAGGAGGACGTTTTAAATGCGGGTTTAAGAGAATGGGGAAAGCTAGCTAATAAACTTAGAAGGCTAAAGATTATCGTAAAGAAATGGGAGCAAAGGAAAAAACTAACACTTAAAAATGAATATCATAGCATTAAAGCCAACATCTCTCAAATCTATAAGGATATGCTATAGGTTCCTCCGGATTCCCATGTATATTCTGTCCTTGCTGAGCTCGAATCACGCAAATTGGAAATCCTTAAAATCCAAGAAACAACATGGAAACTTAAGAGCAGAATTCAATGGCTGAGAGAGGGCGATCTGAACAAAAGTTTCTTTCATAAATGTGCAAACGGAAGGTGAAATAAAAATTCTATATGGGAAATACAGGCTTCGGATGGGACTTCAAAGTTCACCACCAAAGAGATTCAATCGGAAGCTTTCAAACACTTTAATTATTTTTACAAAGCTAATGTGAGTATAGATGCACACTATCAGAGGTGGGTTATTGAACACATGCCTCGAATGTTTGACCAGTCAGCTAATGAATCCTTAGAGAGGTCTATTACAAAAGGGGAAATTGAAGTGGTCTTGAAATCCTTTTCTCATGACAAAAGCCCGGGGCCTGATGGATGGCCAGCTGAATTCTTCATTTCTTTGAAATACTAGAGAATGAACTGCTCACAGTGATTGAACAGGTACAGTTGTTGGGCTATGTACCTAGGGACATGAAATCAACATTTCTTTCCTTGATTCCAAAAGCATCTAATCCCATATCATTTGCTGACTTTAGGCCTATTGCATTGTACAACGTGTTATACAAGATAACCTCAAAAATCATAACCAACCGAATTAGAGGATCTCTATCCACGTTCATCTTGGAGGATCAGTGCAGGTTCCTAAAAGGAAGGTTGATTCATGATGCTATGGCTATTGCACATGAATTAATGCACACAATACATGAACAAAAGAAGGAGGTTCTTATCATGAAGATTGACTTACATAAGGCATATGACACAATGGATTGGTCCTTTATCAGACTTGATCTCCTTAAGGTGGGCCTCTCTATGACTTCTATTCGATGGATTATGGATTGCATTAGCTTAGTCAAATATGATGTCCTTATCAATGGTTTTCCAACTAACTTCTTTACGGCTGGAAGGGGCCTTAAACAAGGATGTGAATTGTCTCCACTTATCTTCATTCTTGTTATGAACGGTTTCATCAATCTCATGAAGATGGAAAAAGATGCGGGATATTTTATGGGCTTATCTTTTTTGTGTTTGGTATGCATCATTCACTCTCTCTTTGTGGATGATTCACTGGTTTTTGGCAATCTAATTGGGAATCAATGGTTTTATCTGCACTTTATACTTACTCATTTTGGAGCTGCCACTGGACTTTGCATCAATAGAGGGAAGTCTATCTTATTATTTGACAGTGGGGATATGGATGAAATTAACTTCATTGCTGGATTCTTAGGGGTAAAAACGAGTCATCTTATGCAGGGATTCACCTATCTGGGGTTTAGACTAAAACCCTGTGCATATAAAAATCAAGACTGGTGTTGGCTGGTTGACAAGTATAGGAATAAAATCATGAAATGGTCAAATAAGTGGCTCACACTTGGCGGTCGTTTTATTCTGGTTCAAACAGTTTTATCTCAACTTATGGTTTACAGGTCCCATTTGTTCTACCTTCCGGCTTTGATTGTCGAGAAATTAAATACCATGATATCCCACTTTATAGGGGCTGGTGCATCACAACGCAAGAAATTCCATCTTTACAAATTATCACATCTCACAAGACCAAAAAATTATGGAGGCTGGAGTTTGTTAGATATACGAGCCTTCACCAACACTCTACTTACTAAATCTCTTTGGCGATTTTTAAATGGCCAGGGGATCTGGTCTAAGATCATTTTCCAAAAATACATACATGGTGATCCCATTCTTTAGTTGTATCGTAGCACCTTACGGCCTGCAAACAAGTGTTCACAGATTTGGCGCAGTTTCATGAAAATTATAATAATCCTTGGCAAGGGATTGGTTTGGTGCTTCAGTAATGGCCAAAAGATTCTTATTGGTTTTGACAGAATCATGGGAATGAACGGAGTTGCTGGTTTTGATGCAGTATTAATCCATCGACTTAATCAAAGGGGCATATTTTGTTTATCTGATCTTATATCTTACTGGGAACTTGGAGCACTGATATGGAAATCTGCTCATGCACTAGGCTTGCAGTTTCCAGACACAAGAAAATGGGATCGATACAAGGATTCCCTTCATTCGTCAGGCATGACATACAAAAGAGAAGGGGACTAAATCATGTGGGACGACTCCCTTCAGGAAGGCGACATTCAGGTAAAATAATTATATCTACATATCATAAAAGAGAAGATTGTTGACTCCACCTTGTCTTGTTTCTATCAGGCATGGCAGTGGAATATTCCTACAAATATTCTGATGTTTGGGTGGTTACTCTAGAAGGGAAAAATTCTCACTTGGGACTCCCTTTCTAAACATGGTTTTCAGGGGCTAGGGAGATGCCCATTTTTCCAATTAAACGAAGAAACCGTATTGCACTTATTTTTTAACTGTATTTTGTCTCTTAGTGTTTTGGATATTATTCACTCCTCTTCAGGATGGCCCGAATTGGAGACCATATGATTGTGAACAGACCTTTAGGGTATGGGCAGCCACTAATGGAAAATTCAAATCTCTGCCTTTTTATGTAGTTTGGGAATTATGGGGTGCCCTGAACCGATTGATCTTCCAAGACGCCCCTTTCGACATTTCAAGGATTCATGCCAACATTATGCGATGGATGGGGGATCTGGCTAAGTTGATTCTGCCTTTGTTTGACTTCTCTACATGTGGTCGCCCTCACCAAATTTCTCTTCCAACAAGTTATTTTGATGGGGCACAAAATGATGGTATATGTGGGTGCGGGGCATGGATTAAACTATCTGCTGCAAAACGTTATCATATTTATTGGAATGGTGGCTATGGAACCAACAACAAGGCTGAGCTCATGGCCTTATGGAGTGGGATTTTGGTGGCTTTCCATCTTAAACTTACCAGTATCCATGTATATGGTGATTCCAAGTTCATTATCGATGGTATCTCTAATAAGTGTAGGATGCATGGACAACACTTAAGTGGATGGACTAATCGCGTCTTATACATCCTGTCAAAATTTTAGGCCTTCTCGATGATGCATATATTCAAAGAGAATAATACGAGGGCTGATTATATCTCAAAAAAAGGCCTAGAGGCACCTTTCGGGTCTATTTCAATCACTCATTTCAGAGATTCAAGATAGGTAGCTTCATATCTCTATCCTCTGCCTTAATTATTTTCAATTACTGCAAGCGAGCCTGAGCAGATCTATCAAGCGAGCCAGTACCATATGGTCAATTTCAAGCGAGCCTGTTCTATCTATCAAGCAACTGGATCCATAAATTTTTGTTGCGTGCGAGTTTGGGTTAGTTTTATAAGGGCACATGTATTACATCCATACAAGCGAACCTGTATACTTTATCAAGCACGACAAACACTTTTTCCTTCTATCTACTTGTTTTTCATTTTCTAAGCCTCTCTAGACAGTATCATGTATGCCAATTGAAATTATCATCCGATTTCTCCTTTTTGTGGATAGCCAGCCCTCTTTATTTTGGCTCTTTTTATAGCTCTTTTTATAGATCTTATAGATCTGCCTCTGTCGAGGTTTCACACTGTTTCAATTTGATTGAGATGTCTCACGCTCACAGGATTATGGAATGGGGCAACTATAAGGGTCTACTATGTAATTGAACATTTGATTGTTGATGCCTCTAATTTTTGTAGAAGCGCAACTTCTTTTCTGCCTTGACATTTCTGAATTGTCTTGCATGTTCAAAAATTGTCAAAATGAGAAATGTATCAGGTTTATGTATTGTTTTAATACAACAGCATTTTTTTCTTTCTCTTGGAAAAAAAAAAAAAAATTGACCTACAAGAAAAATTAAAAACTAAATTGAACCATATTCAAAGCATTCAAATACGTTGATACAAATACATTTTTTTCACATGTGGAGATTGATTCATTTTTAGGGCCTCGGATTAGGGTTAAAGAAGTATGCCAAACTTCTATGTATGACCAAGACACTCGCCCTTTTTGCAATTCTATATGTACCACATTCCCGTGTATCGTGAAACCCTAATTTGCGAATACCTGCTTTTGCGTTCCAACCTTATTCAGTCTGGCCATTTACTAATCGACTATTCCACTGTGCCCCCTTCCGCTGACGATGTTTATCCAGTTAATAGGGAGACGACTGATGACCAACCAAGTCCAAGTATCATCCCTCCGCGTATCAATGGCAAGCTTCCTGTTTTCCCCGCTTGCATTTTATTTAAAACCCCACAAAAATTTCGCCGCTTTCTGCACAGATACAGCCGACCTGTCCACAACTCCAATACGCAGCATCGTCACGGAGTTTTTCATTAACAAATGCGGCTTAACAGATGAAGAGATTACAAAAGCCTTTAGACCTTGCAATGACTATCATCATGCGAAATCACCAAGCCAGAATATGGAAGAAATTTTGGAGTTGTTAAAAGGCTATGATATGACCACCCCTGCCCAGATTCTACGGGTGGGTGGTTAATAGCTACCCTGAGCTTTTCTTTCATAGTGTCGAAAGGCGCCTAAAGCCTAAGCTCAGCTTTCTCGGGACTTTCATGAAGAAAGAGGATGTCGCAAAATTTCTTTTGGTCGGTGCAATAACTTTAACTTACACTAATCGTAGGCATAAATCTGCAATTTTAGTTCTACAAAATTTGGGCATTTGAGGGTGAAGCGATGCCAGAATTACTGCTAAGGCAGCATCGCCTGCTCACGGCTACAGAAGAAGCTGCTAAGGAGTCATTTCAACAGGCAAAGGATTTGGGGTTCAAGAAGGGAACAAAGATGTTCACATTGCTTTGCGTTCAATTTATGGGCTAGGGATGGAAAACCTAAATAGAAGACTGAATATTTTCATTAGTTTAGGTTTCTCTAAAAATCAAATTTTGGATTTATGCAGGAGGCGACCGTCGATTCTCCGCGTTAGTGAGGAAAAATTCAAGCATAATGCGAATTTTGTGGTTAACATCATGGGTTTTCCAGTGGCTTATCTTGTTAGGCATCCAAACCTGTTTGGATACTGCGTGGAGACAAGAATGATTCCTAGGTATAGAGTAATGGAGGCATTGAAGACTACGGATTTTCAATCGCCAAATAAAAGGTGGCAAGATTTGGGCTGATTGTTAGCTTGATAGAAGAGAACTTTTTGGAAAAATATGTTCACTCGAATGTTGAATCTTCATTTCTCCTCGATATTTACCATGGACGAAGGGAAATCTGTAAAGCTGATCATTGACAAGGAGACATGTGGTGAGTGTGCTTCAGTCAACATGATTCATGAAGGTTGTCAAGTTAGTCACAAGCTTAAATATGACTTTTTCTTTGTACTATTCTTCTTCTTGAGGTTTTTTCATTGGCTAGAGAACCATTGTATAGTTTTAATAACTTTTTAATCATGGGATGTTTTTAGTTTTTGGTAGGAATTTGGTAATAGATTTTTTTGTGAGATTGTGGAAAATGTGTTTTCAAATGTATAAATAAATTTGGCTTCCTCAAAAACCTTTAAAATCCAAGTTAGTTACATGACACAGGGACATGAGACACGTAGCACATGAAAATTCGAGTCTCTGACATTTTTTGTGTGTCCGATATGGGCATGTTGACCCCCGAGAACCGGACATGTGATATATATATATATATATATATATATATATATATATATATATATATTATTAATTTTTGGGCAAGCACAGAGTCAAAATCATATTATAGTCTGGATTGTGATGTAATATTTTATTGGATTCCTCTTTTGGAGAGGTGCAAGATCGATCTAAAGATCATCTTGATCGGATGAGCAGAACATGTATTTTGAATTTATTCCACATGTGCAAGGTCGGCCTGATTTATCCCACATGCATAAGAGATGTGTCACACACCCCCACAAATGACTATATATTGGAGAGACTTGGAGTTCATTTCACACACACATTTTGAGGAGGCATTCTCTTTTTTCTTGGATGGTGTTGGAGCAGCATTCTTGATTTTGCGTTTAGGGCTTCTTGGTGTAGCATCTTGGTGGAGCGTTCTTGATGAGATGTCTTGGGGTTGTGTGACACACTGGGTTGGCTAACCTTATGGAGACTTTGATGGTTGAAGCATCATGCTGACTATCGTAACGCCACCATTCTTTATCTCCATTTTGGCTTGTCTTCCATCGATCTATTGGTATGTTCTATCTGCATCTTACTTTCACTAAGCCCTAGAAGTTTAAAGTATATTTGCATCTAGCATAGAACATCTTCAGAATTTAACATGGTATCAGAGATAAGGAGAAGACAAAGCCCAACTTGTTGAGAATCTAGGGCAACGAGATAAAGACTATTTGATGTGGTCGAAATACTTGTGGCCCTAACCTTCAGCGAAATACATGTGCCCTAACCTGTTGAAATTTGGTTACTGGAAGACAAGTGGTTCCCTAAGGCTTTGATCTTTGGCCTAGGGCAAAGTGTCCAAAAGAATTCAATTTTTCTCCTAAAGTGACTTTATAAAGTTCTAAAGTCAAATCTAATTTAAAAGTGACTTTAAGTGATAAATTTACTAAGTCTAATTTTAAAGTGATTTTAATAAAGTCAATGTGAAATTAGAAAGTGAAAAGTGACTTTGGAAATAAATGACTAAGAGGGCCTTTATTAAAGTGGAGTGAATTAAAAAATAGAAAGTGAGATTTAAATGAGCATTTAATCTTAGCCCTAGATCTAAAGCTATCTCAGCCATTGGATTTAGGGATTCCCCACAAGTCACTTAGGGTTAGGTTAAAGGACGAAAAGGAGAGAAAATATCATTCATTCTTGCATGAGCAGATTGAGAGAGGAGAAGAAAAAGCTAAGGATATTTTCTGAGCAGTGAGAAGAAAGAGGGCAGTAGTGAGGAGATTCAACAAAAAGTACAACAACAATTATTGGCACAAATACCAAGGCAAAAAATCTGTACAGCAGGAGAGAGAGGCGCGGTTTCCAAGAAAGGAGGCACAGAAATTGAGGAAGAGGGAGGCCGCATTAAGCACACAGTCCAAGGCAGAAAAATGGGCACAGATTTCGAGGAGATAAGTTGTTGATTTTTTGGCACAAAAATCGAGAAAAAGTACAGTAGCAACAACACAGTTTTCTAGGCAGTTTCTGGGCTCAGATTTCGAGGAGGGCTATTGTACAAATCTGTACAGTCCATACAACACCATACAGCCTATTCTTGCATTCTTCCCAAGGTGTCCGTACAGTGTTTATTGTTGTCATTAATGTTGTTAAAGTTTCTGTTTTGCAAGTTGTTGATTTGGCATAATTTCCGAGGTGGTGTGCAAGCACAAAAATCGAGATAAGTCTGTAAATTTGGTTGCTGGAATTTTTACTGTGTTTTATTGTTCATTGTAAATGCATATTTAGAAATAAAGAGAGCTTTCGAACTGGTTTTCCCCAAGAGTTGTAGGGGGGTTTTCCAAGGTCAAGTTGACCAAAAATCAGCGTGTCTAATTTCTTTGTGTGGCTAATTTATTTTTCTGAGTTTTTATTTCTGCATTTCAGCACTGTGAAATTCCAGAATTTGTGTTTTCAGAAAATATGTATTTTTCCATCTTGTTGAATGTATGCCTATGGGAATGGGCATTTAACTTTATGGGAGAAATAAGGAGAAACTGAAAACCGAGGTTGGGAAGAGAAATTTCTACATGGTATCAGAGCGGTTTTGCTGAAAAGTGCAGTTTGGGACAGCAAGAAGAAAAATTACAAGAAACTAATTTTACACACAGAAATCAGAACCTTTACTACAACAGTGTTATTTTCAGTTTATTAGGATAGCAAGCATGTCTTTGGGCTTGAGGGTGGAGGATAGGTTGGATGGGCATAGTAACTACAGTGTATGGAAGGAGAGAATGCAGAGCATATTTGAGGAGGAAGAGGTCTAGGGTATAATGGTGCATACCCAATGGCACCCTGTGAATGTGCCTACTAATGTTGTTTAGTTGACATATTTTAATAAAAAGAATAACAAGGGTAAGATAATGATTCTGGATGGTATCAAAGACCATTGTATTCCTCATGTGAGAGGAAAGAGATATGCTCATGAGATGTGGATAACATTGACCAATCTCTACTAGAGTACCAATGAGAATAGGAAAATGGTCCTAAGGGAGAAGCTGAAGACCATTAAGATGGGTAAGACTGATAGTGAAACTGGATATCTCACAAAGATTACTAATGTGAGAGATGCATTGGTAGCAATTGGAGAGGTCATTCCACCCACTGAGTTGGTGCGGATTGCAGTGAATGGCCTTCCCAATTCATGGCTCTTCCCAATTCATGGTTGTGTTTCCCCAAGCAAGCTGGGGGCTAGATTGTTTGGGAGCCTTCAAGGAATGCCTTTCCCCTGAAAGCCCATCCTCCTTGAAGTCTCTGTGTAATGTGCCTAAAATATAGCCCCTCTGCTGATCCATTTCTCAAAGGGCCCACTATTGCCCCTTTATACCCCTGCAAATACCCTCATTTTACCCTCCCCTTTCCTTTGTCATAATCCCTTTTCTTCCTTTTATCCCCACCATCACCCTCTTAAATTCTCCAAAATCCCCTTAAACCCCCCCATCACCCTTTATTTCCCTAATTCTCCACCTCGCCTCCCTATCGTTCCTTCCCTTGGGCCTAAAAATGCTTTAAAATGTGAAAAAATCATATTTCAGGTCCTGGCACCTTAGGCCATAGCCCCACGCTCCTTTATCTTCCACGTGACCCGATGCTATGACCATAGCCCAGTTTTGAAAGGCGCTTATCACAGATCCATTTCGGGCGCAACCTCAGCCGTAGATCTCACCCGATCGAACGACTGTTATTCATTACGGGGGGTCACTCCAAAATCTCATGGCTGTACACCTTGGTCCCCCCGTAGTTGATCTCCGCCGTCTAAATTAATGTATGATCCGATGACGCGGAGCCCTTCTGATCAGTGGTCCCCACTCCCGTCCCTGCGCACTGTTCCAAATCCACCGGTATTTTCCGCACCACCATTTGCGAGCTGGCGGTTTTCTTCCATCGCCCAGCGATTCCACTGAGCGCCCGCCGCGTGTCCTCTGTACGAACCTGAAACCGCTTTCATTTCACACGCTATTTTTCGGGTGATAGATGGGCAGCGGAATAAATGACGGCCATCAGATCTTGGAGCCCTCATCCAACGGTGCTCATTCATCGAACCTGCGCACTGCTTAACGCCTGACCATCATGCCTGCTGGTCCACCATCTGTCGCTCTCGCCGTTGATCTCCGCCCGATTGACGTCCCGGATTCGTCCATGCATTGTTGACCATTCCACGGTCTCCCACCTCGCCCCGTCACCCCGTCTCGCCACGTCATTGCCACAAGTACCCTCCGTACATATTCCTAGTCCATTACATAAACTGGTTTATTTACGTGTTTTTCATTCATTTTTCGCGTTTATTCTCTTCGTGCTCCGCCAACCATATACCAGAGTGATTTTCACCATTTCTTTCGCAATTTTCTCCTCCAACTCGTCAGCATAGCCATGATCGTAGTCCTCGTCACCTTCACCGTTCCTGCCCATGTTTTCTCTTCACAGTTCGTTGCTTTGCAGGGTTTCCAAAGGTGAAAGACCGCCATGATTCTACATGGAAAAGTTGTGCAGACACTATTAAATCCAAGAGTTGGTACTGCCATGGGATAGTCAAAGAAAGCGGCTGACATGATTTGCTTTAAAGAAGAGGATCCAAAACTCTATGGAAAACCTCTCAGCGCTATTAAAAGTCTGAGCTACCCTGTCAGAAGCAAAATGAAAAGGCAGAGTCATTCAGTACAAGCAAGAAGATCAAGGCAAGCTAATGAAGATCTTGAGCCCTAAGTCAATGTTTTCAGAGACAAAGCAGCAGATTACAGACCCCGAGGATCGATCAAAGGATCCCGAGCACAGGCAAAAGGTAATATCTGGGTTTTTCATCAGCAGAATGTTTGTTCTTCATCAAGTACATGGCATCCATACAGCTTTTATTATACACCATGTCCCTGAAGTGTTTTCCACCAGACAACAGACCTGAAAATGCCAGAACATTTATGAGACAGACCTTCCTAGCAGTTTATTTTATTTTTTGTTCAAATCACCTGGAGTACAACAAGCCAAAAGGTCAAGATCATATCCAAAGCAGATCATTCTTTCACAAGGAAGGTGACAGAGATTAAATACATAGCAGGTCAAGCAGAATGGGTTTCGGCCCTGCATCCATTGCTGTGTTTAATGATACATTTAATTTTCACCTACTCCTTCAGTCGATCTTAGGCTCACCCTTTGCTATAAAGCACAGAAGGAAACATTGTAATCGTTGTTGATGAAATATCAGTGAAATGCAAGCATTGTTCCTCTTGAGACAAGTTCTCTGTGTAATATTGTAAGATAGACTGAGATTAGATGTATTCAGACTGAATGTTCAAGCTATGGGCTATGATGTACCTGATTGGTGTTGTTTTTAATATGAAAACCATGTTTCTTTGGATCTTGATCTAAAGAAGCTGGTGATGTTTCCTCTTTCTCTGTATTTTTGATTGACTTTCTCTCATTGCATGCTACATTTCATTTCATTTCTGCTGGTAGGCAACAGAAGTATAATATAGGATTCACCCCTGATAGGTGCCTTATATTTCCTGCTCTCCCTGCCTCGATTTTTTCTGCTTATATGTGTATCTGAATATTGATTTCGATTGATTTAACCAGTGTAGTGGATGTTATTGCCTGCTCTCTGACATATGAGTTGACGAAATTCGTGTTCATATTTTCTTGGCAGGATTTAGGTGGAAGGTTTGGGAACACTGGGGACTAGTGTTAGCCCTGTCCACTAGGATCCTTGCGCGACCAGTTAACCTCTCTAAGATCCCTTGTAATTGCCTCTGATTTTGTCCAAGCAGGCCTGGAGTTAAATGACCTCTGACCTGATCTATAGACAGAATTAGATGGTTCTCCTCCTTTCATTTTCAGTCCTTAATGTTCCATTCCATCTTCTATCCTTTAAGATCCAGATGATTTAGATGACTTTCCCAACTGAAAGCTTGCACATTGAACACACGTAAACCCTTTCTTGACTCCATTGCCCAATGGCCTTGATGTTCTTTGAGTTATCTACCTTTGCCTAGCTTCCCTTTTGCTCATCCTTGTCTTGTATTGGACACTTCTTTCCTGATTCCCAACAACCAAAATCAATCAAACAAACAAACCCTGAGCCCTACAACTAGCCTAAAATCATAACTTAGCGCTTCAAAGACATATCCTTTGACTTGTATAGAGAGATCCCTCTCTGGACCTAGGAGGGCTAGATCCTAAGGTCCCAAAGTGGTTCTGATGTTGTCTCATCTTTTGGTCTTGCCAATCTGGCCAAAACATGGGAACCCCAACATAATGGCGACTCCGCTGGGGAGATTTGAGTGCATTACACTTTGAACATCCCTAGGCATTCAAACCCACAAATCTCAGGTTAGATTGGCAGAAAGTCATCCCTTTCTTGAATCATCCTCCGTTCGTTGTGTGTCTCATACTCTTAGACAGAGCCTGGGAATGGCCAGGTAGCCTCTGGATCTCACCCTCTTCAGAGGTGACATATCTGGTAAACGCCCTCCCAGTCAATCTCTGGTTGGAGTTTGTTGTGTTTTGAGGTTATTCCTGAAAGGTGACACTACCTAATTGCTGATGGTGGACAGCATCCTACTTCAAAGATTCATAATCATCCACCTGGCGACTCCACACTCCCTATGATCCAAAGACCAAATGACTCCACTGGTGAAGGACACTGAACTGGTTGAGGAGAAGCAGTAGCCTTATTTGCAAAAGCATGAATCCAAACATGGACAGAGATGCAAAGTATGATGCTTTGTGCGATCAATTAATTGAATTAACAGAAACGTTTGGTGAAGTGCTAAAGATGCACATGGCTAATATGAATACAGATGATGACTATTTCGAGCAGCCTATGCATCTTTCAGAGTAAGAACAAACTCAAGACCGAGAAGATGAGCAAGACATGTATGATGTTCAAGAATCTATAGAAGATGAGGAGGTTAGTGATCAGGAATTGTCTGATTGCTTACCTATGCCTTATGTTATGCTGACCAAAGAACATTAGGACCTATTAGCAAAGGCTGATAAAGAAAGCTGTCTGGAGGAAGCAGAAGATCACAAAGAAGAGGCAGGACCTGACGTGGAAGAAGAGGCTCAAGAAAACATCCCGCCCCCAAATCAGCTAATACAAGAGAAAGAGGACTGTTGTGCTTCTATCCATGATGAAAGGGAAACCCCTCTTTTGACAGAAGAAGAGATAGAGCAGATATTAAAACTATAGTCCACCTCTGAGGCCTTCTATAGAACATGCACTCTTGCCCATTCATCTTATGAGTTTGATGATTCAGATTTAGAAGACTCCTCTGTGGATCAGAATGAAGAAAGACCTGCTGAGAATCCGATAGGTTTGGAGGGTGACATTACTTACAATTATGATTTTCCTTTTTATGATCCGTTTGATGATGATTGCTTTCAAAGAGAAGCTGATCTTGCAGGACCATCATCCTTAGATCCGTGGGAGGAAGATCAGGACAAACGGTCCAGAGAAGTAATGAAACCAGTCAGCCTATCTATGATACTGATGGGGAGAGCTATGACAGTATAATAGCAGATGAAGATTCTATGAATCTTCATTCTGCTCTACCACACATCATAAGAAGATGAGGAGGAAAGCAAAGAAGAGACTCTTGAGCAGAATGAAAGCAAGGAGCCTTCTCTTGAAAAAGAGGAAGCAAAGGAGTACACCCCTGCTTAAGAATACATCGATCTCTTAACTGAGCTCAACACATCAAAGCAGAACATATCAGAGCTCCAGGAGGACACTGCTGCAATCTATGATGAATCCTCCAGTTCAGAAAGTTCAGAAGATGAAGAATATTCTCTTCTTCAAGAGAGTCTTATCCTTGATCCAGTGGAAGAAGAGGAAGTCCTGGTTGAAGCCTGCTTGCCAGATACTCATAACCAGGTATCATTTCATGATCCTTATGCACATTTCCTTCATATACTTGAAGAAGGATCAAGGGTCTTTTTGAGAAGCATGTTGCAAATAGAGAGAACATTTTTCAAGGCTGCTGTTATGGAACAAGAAGAATGGGAGCTGCCCTGCCTATCCAACATGCTCAAGGAATTGAGCAAGAAGCACCAGTCATGGGATCACTTGAAGGACTGGTTGCATTGGAAGACAATGTTTGTAAGCTAGACTGTAAATATTCCAGTTAGAGTAGGGTAGGTAGGAAAAGCTCAATAAAGCTCAGTGTGTGAGCATGTAGTTAGTTGTTTTTTTAATTTATGCAAAGTCCAGCAGGTCAGACAGTCTAATCCTGGCTTGGATGTGTTTAAATTTCCTGTCTTAGAATGTAGGTGAAGGAACCTGCTGGACAGTTTAATCCCAGTAGGTATTAGATTAGGTAGAGAAATAGATGAGGCCAACAGTCTAATCTGGCCTCATGGAGAAATAAGGTTAGATTTAGAATAGGTTGTTTGTGTTTTAAAAATAAAATGATGTAAAGGGTCTCCTAGTTCAAATGCACCCAACGGAACATTGTTAGAGCTGTAGTTTGAGTAGGTATTTTGGTTGGGAAAATGTTTATGCTGATATATCATGTTTGTGGCAGCTGAAAATCAACGAAGAAAGATGGCTTCTGATAGCAGGCATCTGCCCTACTCCAAAGATCATATATAGTTTCTTGACTCCTCCAAGGAGAAGCCATCCCCATGTGGAGCCACTGTTAGCCCCCCTATGAAATTCTTGGCAAGCAAGCTGGGGGCTAGATTGTTTGGGAGCCTTCAAGGAATGCCTTTCCCCTGAAAGCCCATCCTCCTTGAAGTCTCTGTGTACTGTGCCTAAAATATAGCCCCTCTGCTGATCCATTTCTCAAAGGGCCCACTATTGCCCCTTTATACCCCTGCAAATACTCTCATTTTACCTTCCCCTTTCCTTTGTCATAATCCCTTTTCTTCCTTTTATCCCCACCATCACCCTCTTAAATTCTCCAAAATCCCCTTAAACCCCCCCATCACCCTTTATTTCCCTAATTCTCCACCTCGCCTCCCTATCGTTCCTTCCTTTGGGCCTAAAAATGCTTTAAAATGTGTAAAAATCATATTTTGGGTCCTGGCCCCTTAGGCCATAGCCCCGCGCTCCTTTATCTTCCACGTGACCCGATGCTATGACCATAGCCCAGTTTTGAAAGGCGCTTATCACAGATCCATTTCGGGGGCAACCTCAGCCGTAGATCTCACCCGATCGAACGACTGTTATTCACTACGGGGGGTCGCTCCAAAATTTCATGGCTGTACACCTTGGCCCCCCCGTAGTTGATCTCCGCCGTCCAAATTAATGTATGATCCGACGGCACGGAGCCCTTCCGATCAGTGGTCCCCACTCCCGTCCCTGCGCACTGTTCCACATCCACCGGTATTTTCCGCACCACCATTTGCGAGCTGGCGGTTTTCTTCCATCGCCCAGCGATTCCACTGAGCGCCCGCCGCGTGTCCTCTGTACGAACCTGAAACCGCTTTCATTTCACACGCTATTGTTTGGGTGATAGACGAGTAGCGGAATAAATGACGGCCGTCAGATCTTGGAGCCCTCATCCAACGACGCTCATTCAACGAACCTGCACACTGCTTAACGCCCGACCATCGTGCCTGCTGGTCCACCATCTGTCTCCCTCGCCATTGATCTCCGCCCGATCGATGGTCCGGATCTGTCCATGCATTGTTGACCATTCCATGGTCTCCCGCCTCGCCCCGTCACCCCGTCTCGCCACGTCATTGCCAGAAGTACCCTCTGTACATATTCCTAGTCCATTACATAAACTGGTTTATTTACGTGTTTTTCATTCATTTTTCGTGTTTATTCTCTTCGTGCTCTGCCAACCATATACCAGAGTGATTTTCACCATTTCTTTCGCAATTTTCTCCTCCAGCTCGTCAGCATAGCCATGATCGTAGTCCTCGTCACCTTCACCGTTCCTTCCCATGTTTTCTCTTCACAGTTCGTTGCTTTGCAGGGTTTCCAAAGGTGAAAGACCGCCATGATTCTACATGGCAAAGCTGTGCAGACAGTATTAAATCCAAGAGTTGGTACTGCCATGGGATAGACAAAGAAAGCGGCTGACAGGATTTGCTTTAAAGAAGAGGATCCAAAACTCTATGGAAAACCTTTCAGCGCTATTAAAAGTCCGAGCTACCCTGTCAGAAGAAAAATGAAAAGGTAGATTCATTCAGTACAAGCAAGAAGATCAAGGCAAGCTAATGAAGATCTCAAGCCCTAAGTCAATGTTTTCAGAGACAAAGCAGTAGATTACAGACCCCGAGGATCGATCAAAGGATCCCGAGCACAGGAAAAAGGTAATATCTGGGTTTTTCATCAGCAGAATGTTTGTTCTTCATCAAGTACATGACATCCATATAGCTTTTATTATACACCATGTCCTTGAAGTGTTTTCCACCAGACAACAGACCTGAAAACGCCAGAACATTTATGAGACAAACCTTCCTAGCAGTTTATTTTATTTTTTGTTCAAATCACCTGGAGTAGAACAAGCCAAAAGGTCAAGATCATATCCAAAGCAGATCATTCCTTCACAAGGAAGGTGACAGAGATTAAATACATAGTAAGTCAAGCAGAATGGGTTTCGGCCCTGCATTCATTGTTATGTTTAATGATACATTTAATTTTCACCTACTCCTTCAGTCGATCTTAGGTTCATCCTTTGCTATAAAGCACAGAAGGAAACTTTGTAATGGTTGTTGATGAGATATCAGTGAAATGCAAGTATTTTCCTCTTCAGACAAGTTCTCTGTGTAAATTGTAAGATAGGCTGAGATTTGATGTATTCAGACTGAATGTTCAAGCTGTGGGCAATGATGTACCTGATTGGTGTTGTTTTAATATGATAAGCATGTTTCTTTGGATCCTGATCTAAAGCAGCTGGTGATGTTTTCCTTTCTCTGTATTTGTGATTGACTTGCTTTCATTTCATCATGTTTCTTCAGGCTCGCATCAAAATTTTGGCATAGGATTCACCCTTGTTAGGTGCCCTATGTTGCTGCTCTCCCATCCCTTTATGTTTTCTGCTTATATGTGTATCTGAATGTTGATTTCAATTGATTTAACCAGTGTAGTGGATGATATTGCCTGCTCTTTGATGTATGAATTGATGAAGTCCATGTTTAGATGTTCTTGGTAGGATTTAGCTGGAAGGTTTGGGAACACTGGGGATTAGTGTTAGCCCTGTCCACTAGGATCTTTGCATGACCATCTAGCCTTTCTAAGATCCCTTGTAATTGCCTCTGATTTTGTCCAAGCAGGCCTGGAGTTAAATTACCTCTGACCTGATCTATAGACAGAATTAGATGGTTCTCCTCCTTTCATTTTCAGTCCTTAATGTTCCATTCCATCTTCTATCCTTTAAGATCCAAATTCTCTAGATGACTAGCCCAACTGAAAGCTTGCACATTGAACACAAGTAAACCCTTTCTTGACTCCATCGCCTAATGGCCTTGATGTTCTCTGAGTTATCTACCTTTGCCTAGCTTCCCTTTTTCTCATCCTTGTCTTGTATTGGACACTTCTTTCCTGATTCCCAACAACCAAACTCAATCAAACAAACAAACCCTGAGCCCCATAACTAGCCTAACATTGAAACATTGAGCCTCAAAGACATATGCTTTGGAAAATATAGAGAAGATCCCTCTACGGACCTAGGGTGGAATCTGGTCCCAAAGATGTTGTCTCATCTTTTGGTCTTGCCATTACGGCCAAAAAATGGGAACCCCAACACAATGGCGACCCTAGTTAAGGAAATTTGGGTGTCCCACTTTGGTATCTAGTGGCTAAACCCACAAATCTCGGAGTTGGATTGGCAGAAATTCACCTTCCTTTCTTGAATCATCCTCCATTCGTTGTGTATCTCATACTCTTAGACAGAGCCTGGGAAGGGCCAGGTAGCCTCCGGATCTCACCCTCTTCGGAGGTGACATATCTGGTAAACGCCCTCCTAGTCAATCTCTGGTTGGAGTTTGTTGTGTTTTGAGGTTATTCCTGAAAGGTGACATTACCTAATTGCTGATGGTGGACAGCAGCCTGCTTCAAATCCTACTTCAACCATTCATAATCAAAATCATCCACTGGCGACTCCACCTCCCTATGATCCAAAGACCAAATGACTCCACTGGTGAAGGACACTGAACTGGTTGAGGAGAAGCAGTAGCCTTCTTTGCAAAAGCATGAATCCAAACATGGACAGAGATTCAAAGTATGATGCTTTGTGCGATCAATTAATTGAATTAACAGAAACGTTTGGTGAAGTGCTAAAGATGCACATGGCTAATATTAATACAGATGATGACTATTTCGAGCAGCCTATGCATCTTTCAGAGCAAGAACAAACTCAAGACCGAGAAGATGAGCAAGACATGTATGATGTTCAAGAATCTATATAAGATGAGGAGGTTAGTGATCAGGAACTGCCTGATTGCTTACCTATGCCTTGTGTTATGCTAACCAAAGAACATCAGGACCTATTAGCAAAGGCTAATAAAGAAAGCTGCCTGGAGGAAGCAGAAGATCACAAAGAAGAGGCAGGACCTGACGTGGAAGAAGAGGCTCAAGAAAACATCCCGCCCCCAAAATCAGCTAATACAAGAGAAAGAGGATTGTTGTGCTTCTGTCCATGATGAAAGGGAAACCCCTCTTTTGACAGAAGAAGAGATAGAGCGGATATTAAAACAACAGTCCACCTCTGAGGCCTTCTATAGAACACGCACTCTTGCCCATTCATCTTATGAGTTTGATGATTCAGATTTAGAAGACTCCTCTGTGGATCATAATGAAGAAAGACCTGCTGAGAATCCGATAGGTTTGGAGGGTGACATTACTTACAATTATGATTTTCATTTTTATGATCCGTTTGATGATGATTGCTTTCAAAGAGAAGCTGAGCTTGCAGGACCATCATCCTTAGATCCGTGGGAGGAAGATCAGGACCAACAGCTCCAGAGAAGTAATGAAACCAGTCAGCCTATCTATGATACTGTTGGGGAGAGCTATGACAGTATAATAGCAGATGAATATTCTATGAATCTTCATTCTTCTCTACCACACATCATCAGTGAGATTGGAAACCAGCCGCTTGTCTTTTCAGAAGATGAGGAGGAAAGCAAAGAAGAGACTGTTGAGTAGAATGAAAGCAAGGAGACTTCTCTTGAAAAAGAGGAAGCAAAGGAGTACAACCCTGCTCAAGAATACATCAATCTCTTCACTGAGCTCAGCGAATCAGAGCAGAACATATCAGAGCTCCAGGAGGACACTGCTGCAATCTATGATGAGTCCTCCAGTTCAGAAATTTCAGAAGATGAAGAAGATTCTCTTCTTCAAGAGAGTCTTATCCTTGATCCAGTGGAAGAAGAGGATGTCCTGGTTGAAGCCTGCTTGCCAGATACTCATAACTAGGTATCATTTCATGATCCTTATGCACATTTCCTACATATACTTGAAGAAGGATCAAGGGTCTTTTTGAGAAGCATGTTGCAAATAGAGAGAACATTTTTCAAGGATGCTGTTATGGAACAAGAAGAATGGGAGCTGCCCTGCCTATCCAGCATGCTCAAGGAATTGAGCAAGAAGGACCAGTCATGGGATCACTTGAAGGATTGGTTGCATTGGAAGACAATGTTTGTAAGCTAGATTGTAAATATTCCAGTTAGAGTAGGGTAGGTAGGAAAAGCTCAATAAAGCTCAGTGTGTGAGCATGTAGTTAGTTGTTTTTTTTAATTTATGCAAAGTCTAGCAGGTCAGACAGTCAAATCATAGCTTGGTTGTGTTTAAATTTCCTGTCTTAGAATGTAGGTGAAGGAACCTGTTGGACAGTTTAATCCCAGCAGGTATTAGATTAGGTAGAGAAATGGATGAGGCCAACAGTCTAATCTGGCCTCATGGAGAAATAAGGTTAGATTTAGAATAGGTTGTTTGTGTTTTAAAAATAAAATGATGTAAAGGGTCTGCTAGTTCAAATGCACCCAAGGGAACATTTTTAGAGCTGTAGTTTGGGTAGGTAGTTTGGTTGGGAAAATGTTTCTGCTGATATATCATGTTTGTGGCAGCTGAAAATCAACGAAGAAAGATGGCTTCTGATAGCAGGCATCTGGCCTACTCCAAAGATCATATCTAGTTTCTTGACTCCTCCAAGGAGAAGCCATCCCCATGTGGAGCCACTGTTAGCCCCCCTATGAAATTCTTGGCAAGCAAGCTGGGGGCTAGATTGTTTGGGAGCCTTCAAGGAATGCCTTTCCCCTAAAAACCCATCCTCCTTGAAGTCTCTGTGTACTGTGCCTAAAATATAGCCCCTCTGCTGATCCATTTCTCAAAGGGCCCACTATTGCCCCTTTATACCCCTGCAAATACCCTCATTTTACCCTCCCCTTTCCTTTGTCATAATCCCTTTTCTTCCTTTTATCCCCACCATCACCCTCTTAAATTCTCCAAAATCCCCTTAAACCCCCCCATCACCCTTTATTTCCCTAATTCTCCACCTCGCCTCCCTATCGTTCCTTCCCTTGGGCCTAAAAATGCTTTAAAATGTGCAAAAATCATATTTCGGGTCCTGGCCCCTTAGGCCATAGCCCCGTGCTCCTTTATCTTCCATGTGACCCGATGCTATGACCATAGCCCAGTTTTTAAAGGCGCTTATCACAGATCCATTTTGGGGGCAACCTCAGCCATAGATCTCACCCGATCGAACGACTGTTATTCACTACGGGGGGTCGCTCCAAAATCTCATGGCTGTACACCTTGGCCCCCTCGTAGTTGATCTCCGTCGTCCAAATTAATGTATGATCCGACGGCGCGGAGCCCTTCCGATCAGTGGTCCCCACTCCCGTCCCTGCGCACTATTCCAAATCCACCGGTATTTTCCGCACCTCCATTTGCGAGCTGGCGGTTTTCTTCCATCGCCTTGCGATTCCACTGAGCGCCCGCCGCGTGTCCTCTGTACGAACTTGAAACCACTTTCATTTCGCACGCTATTGTTCGGGTGATAGACGGGTATCGAAATAAATGACGGTCGTCAGATCTTGAAGCACTCATCCAACGGCGCTCATTCATCGAACCTGCGCACTGCTTAACGCCCGACCATCGTGCCTGCTGGTCCACCATCTGTCGCCCTCGCCGTTGATCTCCGCCTGATCGACGGTCCGGATCTGTCCATGCATTGTTGACCATTTCACGGTCTCCCGCCTCGCCCCGTCACCCCGTCTCGCCACGTCATTGCCACAAGTACCCTCCGTACATATTCCTAGTCCATTACATAAACTAGTTTATTTACGTGTTTTTCATTCATTTTTCACGTTTATTCTCTTCGTGCTCTGCCAACCATATACCAGAGTGATTTTCACCGTTTCTTCCGCAATTTTCTCCTCCAGCTCGTCAGCATAGCCATGATCGTAGTCCCCGTCACCTTCACCGTTCCTGCCCATGTTTTCTCTTCACAGTTTGTTGCTTTGTAGGGTTTCCAAAGGTGAAAGACCACCATGATTCTACATGGCAAAGATGTGAAGACAGTATTAAATCCAAGAGTTGGTACTGCCATGGGATAGTCAAAGAAAGTGGCTGGCAGGATTTTCTTTAAAGAAGAGGATCCAAAACTCTATGGAAAACCTTTCAGCGCTATTAAAAGTCCGAGCTACCCTGTCAGAAGCAAAATGAAAAGGCAGAGTCATTCAGTACAAGCAAGAAGATCAAGGCAAGCTAATCAAGATCTCAAGCCCTAAGTCAATGTTTTCAGAGACAAAGCAGCAGATTACAGACCCCGAGGATCGATCAAAGGATCCCGAGCACAGGAAAAAGGTAATATCTGGGTTTTTCATCAGCAGAATGTTTGTTCTTCGTCAAGTACATGGCATCCATACAGCTTTTATTATACACCATGTCCCTGAAGTGTTTTCCTCCAGACAACAAACCTGAAAACGCCAGAACATTTATGAGACAGACCTTCCTAGCAGTTTATTTTATTTTTTGTTCAAATCACCTGGAGTACAACAAGCCAAAAGGTCAAGATCATATCCAAAGCAGATCATTCTTTCACAAGGAAGGTGACAGAGATTAAATACATAGTAGGTCAAGCAGAATGGGTTTCGGCCCTACATTCATTGTTATGTTTAATGATACATTTAATTTTCACCTACTCCTTCAGTTGATCTTAGGTTTATCCTTTGCTATAAAGCACAGAAGGAAACTTTGTAATGGTTGTTGATGAGATATCAGTGAAATGCAAGTATTTTCCTCTTCAGACAAGTTCTCTGTGTATATTGTAAGATAGGCTGAGATTTGATGTATTCTGACTAAATGTTCAAGCTGTGGGCAATGATGTACCTGATTGGTGTTGTTTTAATATGACAAGCATGTTTCTTTGGATCCCGATCTAAAGCAGCTGGTGATGTTTTCCTTTCTCTGTATTTGTGATTGACTTGCTTTCATTTCATCATGTTTCTTCAGGCTCGCATCAGAAGTTTGGCATAGGATTCACCCTTGTTAGCTGCCCTATGTTGCTGCTTTCCCAGCCCTTTATGTTTTCTGCTTATATGTGTATCTGAATGTTGATTTCAATTGATTTAACCAGTGTAGTGGATGATATTGCCTGATCTCTGATGTATGAATTGATGAAGTCCATGTTTAGATGTTCTTGGTAGGATTTAGCTGGAAGGTTTGGGAACACTGGGGATTAGTGTTAGCCCTGTCCACTAGGATCTTTGCACGACCAGCTAGCCTTTCTAAGATCCCTTGTAATTGCCTCTGATTTTGTCCAAGCAGGCCCGGAGTTAAATGACCTCTGACCTGATCTATAGACAGAATTAGATGGTTCTCCTACTTTCATTTCTAGTCCTTAATGTTCCATTCCATCTTCTATCCTTTAAGATCCATATGATTTAGATGACTTTCCCAACTGAAAGCTTTCACATTGAACACAAGTAAACCCTTTCTTGACTCCATTGCCCAATGGCCTTGATGTTCTCTGAGTTATCTACCTTTGCCTAGCTTCCCTTTTGCTCATCCTTGTCTTGTATTGGACACTTCTTTCCTGATTCCCAACAACCAAACTCAATCAAACAAACAAACCCCGAGCCCCATAACTAGCCTAACATTGAAACATTGAGCCTCAAAGACATATGCTTTGGAAAATATAGAGAGATCCCTCTCTGGACCTAGGAGGGCTAGATCCTAAGGTCTGAAAGTGGTTCTGATGTTGTCTCATCTTTTGGTCTTGCCAATCTGGCCAAAACATGGGAACCCCAACATAATGGCGACTCCGCTGGGGAGATTTGAGTGCATTACACTTTGAACATCCCTAGGCATTCAAACCCACAAATCTCTGGTTATATTGGCAGAAAGTCATCCCTTTCTTGAATCATCCTCCGTTCATTGTGTGTCTCATACTCTTAGACAGAGCCTGGGAATGGCCAGGTAGCCTCCGGATCTCACCCTCTTCAGAGGTGACATATCTAGTAAACGCCCTCCTAGTCAATCTCTGGTTGGAGTTTGTTGTGTTTTGAGGTTATTCCTGAAAGGTGACACTACCTAATTGCTGATGGTGGACAACATCCTACTTCAAACATTCATAATCATCCACCTGGCGACTCCACACTCCCTATGATCCAAAGACCAAATGACTCCACTGGTGAAGGACACTGAACTGGTTGAGGAGAAGCAGTAGCCTTCTTTGCAAAAGCATGAATCCAAACATGGACAGAGATGCAAAGTATGATGCTTTGTGCGATCAATTAATTGAATTAACAGAAACATTTGGTGAAGTGCTAAAGATGCACATGGCTAATATGAATACAGATGATGACTATTTTGAGCAGCCTATGCATCTTTCAGAGCAAGAACAAACTCAAGACCGAGAAGATGAGCAAGACATGTATGATGTTCAAGAATCTATAGAAGATGAGGAGGTTGGTGATCAGGAACTGCCTGATTGCTTACCTATGCCTTGTGTTATGTTGACCAAATAACATCAAGACCTATTAGCAAAGGCTGATAAGGAAAGCTGCCTGGAGGAAGCAGAAGATCACAAAGAAGAGGCAGGACCTGATGTGGAAGAAGAGGCTCAAGAAAACATCCCGCCCCCAAAATCAGCTAATACAAGAGAAAGAGGACTGTTGTGCTTCTGTCCATGATGAAAGGGAAACCCCTCTTTTGACAGAAGAAGAGATAGAGTGGATATTAAAACAACAGTCCACCTCTGAGGCCTTCTATAGAACACACACTCTTGCCCATTCATCTTATGAGTTTGATGATTTAGATTTAGAAGACTCCTGTGTGGATCAGAATGAAGAAAGACCTGTTGAGAATCCGATAGGTTTGGAGGGTGACATTACTTACAATTATGATTTTCCTTTTTATGATCCGTTTGATGATGATTGCTTTCAAAGAGAAGCTGAGCTTGCAGGACCATCATCCTTAGATCCGTGGGAGGAATATCAGGACCAACAGCTCCAGAGAAGTAATGAAACCAGTCAGCCTATCTATGATACTGATGGGGAGAGCTATGACAGTATAATAGCAGATGAAGATTCTATGAATCTTCATTCTTCTCTACCACACATCATCAGTGAGATTGGAAACCAGCCGCTTGTCTTTTTAGAAGATGAGGAGGAAAGCAAAGAAGAGACTCTTGAGCAGAATGAAAGCAAGGAGCCTTCTCTTGAAAAAGAGGAGGCAAAGGAGTACACCCCTGCTCAAGAATACATCGATCTCTTCACTGAGCTCAGCACATCAGAGCAGAACATATCAGAGCTCCAGGAGGACACTGCTGCAATCTATGATGAGTCCTCCAGTTCAGAAAGTTCAGAAGATGAAGAAGATTCTCTTCTTCAAGAGAGTCTTATCCTTGATCCAGTGGAAGAAGAGGAAGTCCTGGTTGAAGCCTGCTTGCCAGATACTCATAACCAGGTATCATTTCATGATCCTTATGCACATTTCCTGCATATACTTGAAGAAGGATCAAGGGTCTTTTTGAGCAGCATGTTGCAAATAGAGAGAAAAATTTTCAAGGCTGCTGTTATGGAACAAGAAGAATGGGAGCTGCCCTGCCTATCCAGCATGCTCAAGGAATTGTTCAAGAAGGACCAGTTATGGGATCATTTGAAGGACTGGTTGCATTGGAAGACAATGTTTGTAAGCTAGACTGTAAATATTCCAGTTAGAGTAGGGTAGGTAGGAAAAGCTCAATAAAGCTCAGTGTGTGAGCATGTGGTTAGTTGTTTTTTTTAATTTATGCAAAGTCCAGCAGGTCAGACAATCTAATCCTGGCTTGGTTGTGTTTAAATTTCTTGTCTTAGAATGTAGGTGAAGCAACCTGTTGGATAGTTTAATCCCAGCAGGTATTAGATTAGGTAGAGAAATGGATGAGGCCAACAGTCTAATCTGGCCTCATGGAGAAATAAGGTTAGATTTAGAATAGGTTGTTTGTGTTTTAAAAATAAAATGATGTAAAGGGTCTGCTAGTTCAAATGCACCCAAGGGAACATTTTTAGAGCTGTAGTTTGGGTAGGTAGTTTGGTTGGGAAAATGTTTCTGCTGATATATCATGTTTGTGGCAGCTGAAAATCAACGAAGAAAGATGGCTTCTGATAGCAGGCATCTGGCCTACTCCAAAGATCATATCTAGTTTCTTGACTCCTCCAAGGAGAAGCCATCCCCATGTGGAGCCACTGTTAGCCCCCCTATGAAATTCTTGGGAAGCAAGCTGGGGGCTAGATTGTTTGGGAGCCTTCAAGGAATTCCTTTCCCCTGAAAGCCCATCCTCCTTGAAGTCTCTATGTACTGGGCCTAAAATATAGCCCCTCTGCTGATCCATTTCTCAAAGGGCCCACTATTGCCCCTTTATACCCCTGCAAATACCCTCATTTTACCCTCCCCTTTCCTTTGTCATAATCCCTTTTCTTCCTTTTATCCCCACCATCACCCTCTTAAATTCTCTAAAATCCCCTTAAACCCCCCCATCACCCTTTATTTCCCTAATTCTCCACCTCGCCTCCCTATCGTTCCTTCCCTTGGGCCTAAAAATGCTTTAAAATGTGCAAAAATCATATTTCGGGTCCTGGCCCCTTAAGCCATAGCCCCGCGCTCCTTTATCTTCCATGTGACTTGATGCTATGACCATAGCCCAGTTTTGAAAGGCGCTTATCACAAATCCATTTCGGGGGCAACCTTAGCCGTAGATCTCACCCGATCGAACGACTGTTATTCACTACGGGGGGTCGCTCCAAAATCTCATGGCTGTACACCTTGGCCCCCCCGTAGTTGATCTCCGCCGTCCAAATTAATGTATGATCCGACGGCGCGGAGCCCTTCCGATCAGTGGTCCCCACTCCCGTCCCTACGCACTGTTCCAAATCCACCGGTATTTTCCGCACCACCATTTGCGAGCTAGCGGTTTTCTTCCATCGCCCAGTGATTCCACTGAGCGCCCGCCGCGTGTCCTCTGTACGAACCTGAAACCGCCTTCATTTCGCACGCTATTTTTCGGGTGATAGACGGGTAGTGGAATAAATGACGAGCGTCAGATCTTGGAGCCCTCATCCAATGGGGCTCATTCATCGAACCTGCGCACTGCTTAACGCCCGACCATCATGCTTGCTGGTCCACCATATGTCGCCCTCGCCATTGATCTCCGCCCGATCGACGGTACGGATCTGTCCATGCATTGTTGACCATTCCACGGTCTCTCGCCTCGCCCCGTCACCCCGTCTCGCCACGTCATTGCTACAAGTACCCTCCGTACATATTCCTAGTCCATTACATAAACTGGTTTATTTACGTGTTTTTCATTCATTTTTCGCGTTTATTCTCTTCGTGCTCTGCCAACCATATACCAGAGTGATTTTCACCATTTCTTCTGCAATTTTCTCCTCCAGCTCGTCAGCATAGCCATGATCATAGTCCTCGTCACCTTCACCGTTCCTGCCCATGTTTTCTCTTCACAGTTCGTTGCTTTGCAGGGTTTCCAAAGGTGAAAGACCGCCATGATTTTACATGGCAAAGCTGTGCAGATAGTATTAAATCCAAGAGTTGGTACTGCCATGGGATAGTCAAAGAAAGCGGCTGACAGGATTTGCTTTAAAGAAGAGGATCCAAAACTCTATGGAAAACCTTTCAGCGCTATTAAAAGTCCGAGCTACCCTGTCAGAAGCAAAATCAAAAGGCAGAGTCATTCAGTACAAGCAAGAAGATCAAGGCAAGCTAATGAAGATCTCGAGCCCTAAGTCAATGTTTTCAGAGACAAAGCAGTAGATTACAGACCCCGAGGATCGATCAAAGGATCCCGAGCACAGGAAAAAGGTAATATCTGGGTTTTTCATCAGCAGAATGTTTGTTCTTCATCAAGTACATGCCATCCATACATCTTTTATTATACACCATGTCCCTGAAGTGTTTTCCACTAGACAACAGACCTGAAAATGCCAGAACATTTATGAGACAGACCTTCCTAGCAGTTTATTTTATTTTTTGTTCAAATCACCTGGAGTACAACAAGGCAAAAGGTCAAGATCATATCCAAAGCAGATCATTCTTTCACAAGGAAGGTGACAGAGATTAAATACATAGTAGGTCAAGCAGAATGGGTTTTGGCCCTGCATTCATTGTTATGTTTAATGATACATTTAATTTTCACCTACTCCTTCAGTCAATCTTAGGTTCATCCTTTGCTATAAAGCATAGAAGGAAAATTTGTAATGGTTGGTGATGAGATATCAGTGAAATGCAAGTATTTTCCTCTTCAGGCAAGTTCTCTATGTATATTGTAAGATAGGCTAAGATTTGATGTATTCAGACTGAATGTTCAAGCTGTGGGCAATGATGTACCTGATTGGTGTTGTTTTAATATGACAAGCATGTTTCTTTGGATCCTGATCTAAAGCAGCTGGTGATGTTTTCCTTTCTCTATATTTGTGATTGACTTGCTTTCATTTCATCATGTTTCTTCAGGCTCGCATCAGAATTTTGGCATAGGATTCACCCTTGTTAGGTGCCCTATGTTGTCGCTCTCCCAGCCCTTTATGTTTTCTGCTTATATGTGTATCTGAATGTTGATTTCAATTGATTTAACCAGTGTAGTGGATGATATTGCCTGATCTCTGATGTATGAATTGATGAAGTCCATGTTTAGATGTTCTTGGTATGATTTAGCTGGAAGGTTTGGGAACACTAGCGATTAGTGTTAGCCCTGTCCACTAGGATCTTTGCATGACCAGCTAGCCTTTCTAAGATCCCTTGTAATTGCATCTGATTTTGTCCAAGCAGGCCTGGAGTTAAATGACCTCTGACCTGATCTATAGACAGAATTAGATGGTTCTCCTCCTTTCATTTCCAGTCCTTAATGTTCCATTCCATATTCTATCCTTTAAGATCCAGATGATTTAGATGACTTGCCCAACTGAAAGCTTGCACATTGAACACAAGTAAACCCTTTCTTGACTCCATTGCCCAATGGCCTTGATGTTCTCTGAGTTATCTACCTTTGCCTAGCTTCCCTTTTGCTCATCCTTGTCTTGTATTGGACACTTCTTTCCTGATTCCCAACAACTAAACTCAATCAAACAAACAAACCCTGAGCCCCATAACTAGCCTAACATTGAAACATTGAGCCTCAAAGACATATGCTTTGGAAAATATAGAGAGATCCCTCTCTGGACCTAGGAGGGCTAGATCCTAAGGTCCCAAAGTGGTTCTGATGTTGTCTCATCTTTTGGTCTTGCCAATCTGGCCAAAACATGGGAACCCCAATAGGTTGAACTTTGCTGATGGGGTTTGTGCACATGAGACCCGTCCCACTTGGGAGAGGTTCTGGTATGATTGCATATAGACGAAAATAATAAAGAACCAGCTTTGGGCAGCCAAACCAGTTGAGCAGGATGAGGATGTAGCACTGTTAGCAGGAGGCAAGAAAGGCAAGGGAAAGAAGCAAGCTTCCACAAGTGTTGGTGGGGGCAAAGGAAAAGGTAAAGTTAAACAAGGGAACACGCAAAAGGACTTTTCCAAGGTGAAGTGTTGAAATTGTCAGAAGATGGGACACTATGCAATTGTGTGTCCAGAGAAGAAGAAGGATGGGAAGACCCAGAGCATGGCAGCATCAACAGAGATAGAGGACTTTATAGATAACTTTGACTGGGAGTTTGGGTTCATTGCTTGCGAGTCCACTAGTGCAGGATCACCTACCACATAGGTTGAGAGGGAGTGTGCATTTCCCTCCACTAGCGGAGCATATTTAGGTATCTGGTATGTTGAAAGTGGGGCTTCACGTCATATGACAGGAGTCCGTGAGTACTTTTCAGAGCTTTCAGAGAGTGGCACTGATATAGAGGTAGTACTCGGAGATGACAGCATTGTTAGAGTAGTCGGTGTAGGGACATTGACATTTGATAGGGAACCCAAACCTCCCTTGAAGGTGTCAAATTTTCTATATGTGCCAGGGATGAGGAAGAACCTCATATCCTGTAATGTTCCCACTTTAGCTCATAGCTAAATGGAACATTAAAATTTTGATTTTATCACATTGCATCTAAATAAATGGGTAAAGGGACCCATTCTTATTAAATACATGAATAAAATCCCTCATGATGTGAAATGCATCATCATAGTAGCTTGATTTTGCACCCTAAAGTGTCAAACGAGGCAAATACACGAAGACAAGGTCAGGTTTGACCAAGTCAACAACGTTGCCATAGGAGGAGTGGCTTACTTTAGAAGACAGCGCAGTGTGAATGAGGAAGAGGATATTTTGTGGAGGAAACCCTAATGGATGGGGCCCATGGATAGATAGCTTTCACTTGTATAAAAGGAGGGCAAGGCAACCATTTTTTCACATGCTTGTATTATTGATTTCATTGTCTATTCAGACAATTGTGCATTCTCTTCTATTTAGCAAGAATTTCCGAGGAATTACTGTTTATGATTTCTTCACCTTCTTGAGGGGCCTCTCGAAGGATTTTTCTTCATTCTCCATATCTCTTGGCTCAAGGCCAAAGCTTCTCCTTTCAGTTACTGCATTATTTCTGCTCAAAGTATAACGTAGTGTTGCTGGGGTGTTGCCGTGGAGGACACCATATACCATTTCCTTGGCTCATCTGTTAGAGGAGGAAGCTTCTATTCCTCTAGGAGGTTAGTGAGGGAGGTCGAGGAGCATATTGCGGATCATTGGCATCAGGCCAAGAATTTCTCTTCACCAACAACGCAGTCCCTTCTCTAGACTACGTTATTTCTGAGTGTGTTTGCAGTGTAGACTTGCTCCACATGTTTGGAGGGTTAGATCCTAGGTGAGAGGATCAGCCTTTCATTCTAGAGATCCATTGGAGGAGATATTGCCATTTATTATAGCATCTTTAGTCTTCTCCATTTATTTCCAGTTCTTGAGTTGCTGCAGCTACCCAACAACTCCGGCATTTCTGCAGAATTTCCATTTTGTGTATCTTTCATCCAATCCCTTTGAGGATTGTGTATTGTATGTTTCCAGGGGTTGAGATCTTGCTCCCCCTTCTTATTTGAGCTATCTATTGTCATATATATGTATCATTGACATTTTTCAGCAGTTCCTCCTCTTGGATTGTGCAGTCATAGCCATGGCTTTCCTTGTATAGCAGTATTTCTCATTTATCTTGTATATGTTTCATTGAGGCTGCATTGCCTAGCTTGAGAGGTTATTTCCTCAAAGAACTTGTATACATTTGTTGCTGCTATTATCTAATGTAATGGTTATGTAGATCTTCTGGAATTCTTGGTTTTAATGCATTCACTGCTATTTCCAGCTCATGTTTACATATTGTTGATCTCCACATTGGTAATATCTTGAGATATTCCCAATAGTGTAGTTGTTCCAGAGTTGGGAACATTACAGTGGTATCAAAGGATGATCTTTGGCTCAGCCTGTGAGTCTTAGCCAAGGAAGATCAAGATGATGAAAAATATGAGTTTACTCTCATCTATTTTCAGATCCAGATGAGACCTCTCCAAGGAGGTCAAGAAGATTGAAGAAAGGGAAGAGGAAGGACCATGCACTTCCTACTCTCACCAAGAAGAAGACCAGAAGCATGAAGAACACTTGGAATTCAAAATTCTAAGTGAGTATCTTGCTGAATACTGATCAAACCCTAGAGCTTTAGCTTTTCCACAATTTATTCAGCAGAAAGAAGAAAGAAGACCCTCAACTATGGGATGATGAGAGGCAATAGATTTCTATTGTCCACATTTGATGGATCACTCACATGTGCAGCAGAGGTTTAGGTGAAGAAGCTAGAGGCTTTCTTCCTACTACATCATGTAGTAGATGAAGAGGTTGTATAAGTTACAACATTGCACCTTGAAGGTGAAGCAAAGAATTGGTGGATCAGCCATCTAAGCCATACAAGGGTTTCTACTCTTGTTGAGTTTTCTCAAAGATTGATCGGGAGGTTTGGCAAAAGGAGGGAGGAGCCCTCACCACCAACTAATGAGGGATGTACCAGCATTGTTGAGACCATGAAGGAGCAGCCTTCATCTTCAGCAGTTTAGGAGGCCAACACTTGTGAAGAGGAAACTCTTGCAGCCCTGCAAGGAGCTTCCACATTTCACCAAGGTATGATTGAAAATACATCTCTTGTAATTTTAGCAAACACTTTGGATGGGTCTATATCATTGCATGCAGTTGTTCTAAAGCAGCAGAATAGCACTGTGCTGAGCAATGATGGAGGAAGGAGGAATCATTCCTCATGTTAGCATTCAGAGAGCAGCTTCATCTAGGAAGCCATGAAGGAAGCAGTGAGAAGGAGTAGACATTCAGAGATAAGAAGCTCTTTCTCATCTCTAGATAACACTCTCTCACTGAGCATGCCACATCTCAAAGAGAGACTTCTACTGGCAACAGACCCAAAGCCTCTTTGGTTTTGGAAGGCCATGCATGAGGAGGAGATCTCCCAGAGAGATTTCAGTAGAGGTGCACTCCCACACATCATGGAGTGCAAGATTCTTCATCAGTTTGAGGAGGTTCTTCCCTTCTCTTAGGAGCAGATAGTAGATGGAGGACATATTCGGATGGATAACATCTCTCATGACTGTTTTTGACATTCCTTGAGCCATGCACATCATGATGGGAGGTTTTTTCCTGCCACCTATTTGGATCCTCATAGGGTCAAATTGATCCTTGGGAAGATTGCATTTCAAGATCCCATGAAGTGCAGCAATCTGATTTGGGATGATGGTAGCCCTCATGGGAGGAGTACCAAGATGAAGGGTGGAAGAAGGCATCCAAAATTAGTTGAATGGATGTGGATGGTGAGCAAGAAACTGGTAAGATACTTGCAGATTTATGATACTGGGCAGCAGGAGGCTTGGCTGTGCTGGTTACTCTTGAAGGAGTTTGGCCATCACTTGGCATACTCTCTTTCCAAGGGTATGAGGATGGAAAGGATGTGGCAGGATGCTGACATCATGGAGCAGCAAGGAGTATGGGTGCATAGTGATGATGCAACATTCATGTCATCCACTATGTCTTCATCGCATATCTTGCATGATGAGAGCATGAGGAAGCAACAAAACAATTTGTTGCTAGGGTTATTATTGGGAGAGCAAGAGAAAAATTGCTCTCATTTCTTGTATGATGTTGTAGGAGTAGGAGATGGCACTATCATGGTGCAAAGGAGACACTCCTTGACCTCTAATGATCAGGAATTACTTCCACTTTGGGAGAGATTCCATATTTGCAGCAACATTGTTGGAGGGTTGCCCATCTATGTTGAGGAAGCTGAGGGCAACAACGTTGTGCCACCTAGAGACTATATAGTGCCTCATGCAAAGGAAGGAGGAGCTCTTGCTCCAAGTATAGGGATTCTTACATCCTTGCAAGGGAGTCCCCAGGATCTCATGTATGGAGATCAAGGCACAACTCATGTTTTACCATTCATTGATTTCAGAGGAGTGGAGGCCTTGGGAGATAACCATATGACAGATGTCCTTCATGAGGAATCATCAGCGCTGTCACTATGGAGGATAGATCCATGTTGGAACTTCGAGTTGTTGGTGGAGTATTCCCAGGATCATCTTGCTTGCATAATATTGACAGATCAGCATATGAGGAGATGCATAGATCATGTGTAGATGGAGGAGGTACATAATTCTTTGGATGAGTTAGCACAGCCACCTCTTTTCTCCTTGAGGATGAGAGGAGACTCAATTTTGAGCCACTCCATTTGCATAATAAAAACTTATGGTAAGGGTATTGTTTATTTTCATGATGATTTGTATATTCATCCCTTAACCATATATGTACAAGATGTTGCTCCAAGGAGGAGCATTCTTTTTTCTAGACCCCATGGTCTACTTGAGGCCATGAGTACTATTGGTGACCACTCCCTAGTAGGACTTGGGGAGGGAATGTATTTTGGAGGACATGCTCACCTTGCACCATACATCATTCATCTTCTCCATACATTTGAGGAGAGTAGGACAGCAAGCAAGTGGTTGAGAGGCCACACTTTTTGTCATACTCTTTTGTAGTTGAGGGTCAAACTGCATTGGTTACAATTGAGGGAACATTGTCCTTCTCCCTTGCCACACATGACAGCAAGCATTGTTCTCATTATGGTTCATTATGTTGTTGTTGTCTTTATGATTGTTGAGAGAATGATTGGGGGAATGGCACATTGGTTGGATGTGTCCCTTGGGGGAGAGATCTCCCACATTATTTGCATTACATGTTCTAATGGGAGCATGAGAGCACATATGTTCACTACAGAAAAAAATTTGTTTCCATTCGAGGTGAGCCATATGATTGATTGGATACCATATGATGATGACATCCAACTCATCACATATGAGATGATCTGGGGCAGCATGTTTCATAACGTTGGAGAAGAGATCATCAGAGGTCTAGTCTTCATCTTGCTACTTGAGGGCAACATTATTGCAGCCCAACACCAACATATACTCTGCACTTATCCTAAGTGGAGAGGAGGATAGCGTGGGGTAGGATATTTTGTCTACCAAGATCAGATTTTCAGCCGACCTATATTGCAGGAGCCAAAGGTGGAAGATGATTGTCAGGAGTTGCCATGTTGAGAGGTAACTCACTTTATATGGATCATTGCTTGGGGGATGGAGGATTTACATTGGGGAGATGTTCCTCAACATATTTCAGACTCCATGCCTTGGGTGGAGATTCTTCAGTTCTATCCTTGCAGTTTCTTGAGGACAAGCAACATTTGGGAGGGGAGGACTGTAATGTTCCCACTTTAGCTCATAGCTAAATGGAACATTAAAATTTTGCTTTTATCACATTGCAGCTAAATAAATGGGTAAAGCGACCCATTCTTATTAAAGACATGAATAAAATCCCTCATGATGTGAAAGGGATCATCAAAGTAGCTTGATTTTTCACCCTCAAGTGTGAAAAGGGGAAAATACATGAAGACAAGGTCAGGTTTGACCAAGTCAACAGTGCTGCAATAGGAGGAGTGGCTTACTTTACAAGACAGCGCAGTGTGAATGAGGAAGAGGATATTTGGTGGAGGAAACCCTAATGGATGGGGCCCATGGAGAGAGAGCTTTCACTTGTATAAAAGGAGGGCAAGGCAACCATTGTTTCACATGCTTGTATTATTGATTTCATTGTCTATTCAGAAAATTGTGCATTCTCTGTTGTTTAGCAAGAATTGCTGGGGAATTCCTGTTTAGGATTTCTTCACCTTCTTGATGGGCCTCTTGAAGGATTGTTCTTCATTCTCCATATCTCTTGGCTCAAGGCCAAATCTTCTCCTTTCAGTTACTGCGTTATTTCTGCTCAAATTATAACGCAATGTTGCTAGGGTGTTGCAGTGGAGGACACCATATACCATTTCCTTGGCTCATCTGTCAGAGGAGGGAGCTTCTATTCCTATGAGAGGTTAGTGAGGGAGATCGAGGAGCATATTGCAGATCATTGGCATCAGGCCAAGTATTTCTCTTCACCAACAGCACAGTCCCTTCTCTAGACTGCGTTATTTCTGAGTGTGTTTGCAGTGGAGACTTTCTCCACATGTTTGGAGGGTTAGATCTTAGGTGAGAGGATCGACCTTTCATTCTATAGATCCATTAGAGGTGATCTTGCCATTGATTGCAGCATCTTCAGTCTTCTCCATTTATTTCCAGTTCTTGAGTTGCTGCAGCTACCCAAAAACTCTGGCATTTCTGCAGAATTTCCATTTTGTGTATCTTTCAGCCAATCCCTTTGAGGATTGTGTATTGTATGTTTCTAGGGGTTGAGATCTTTCTCCCCCTTCTTATTTGAGCTATCTATTTTCATATCTATGTATCATTGAAATTTTTGCAGTCGTTCCTCCTCTTGGATTGTGCAGTAGTTCCTCCTCTTGGATTGCGCAGTCATAGCCAGGGCTTTCCTTGTATAGCAGTATTTCTCCATTATCTTGTATATGTTTCATTGAGGCTGCATTGCCTAGCTTGAGAGGTTATTTCCTCAAAGAAATTGTATACATTTTTTGCTACTATTATATAATGTAATGGTTATGTAGATCTTCCGACATTCTTTGTTTTAATGGATTCACTCCTATTTCTAGCTCATGTTTATGTATTGCTGATCTCCACATTGGTAATATCTTGAGATATTCCCAATAGTGTAGCTGTTCCAGAGTTGGGAACATTACATATCCGTCTCAGCATTGGAGGAAAAAGGGTATGAGATATTGTTCAGGAGAGGACAGGTGCTTATATATCCCAGGGGCGCTCCAGCTAATTCAATTAGAGTGATTGGTGTATGCCATTCAAAGGTGTACAAGTTTTCATTTCAGCCCCTTTTGGCATTGAGCAGTAGTACTGGCAGCAGGGCTAGCAGTTCAGATCTGTGTGAGATTTGGTACTGTGGGATGGGGTACATGTATCATGGGGCCTTGAGGACATTGCGGGAGATCACTACAGGTGTGCCAGATTTCAATATTGGTCACATTGATACATGTAGAGGATATGCTATGGGCAAGTTTGCCAAATCCCCTTTTCCCAGAAGTGACAACAGAGCGACTGGGATACTTGATTTGATTCATTCCAATGTGAGCGGTCAGATGTCCCATGTTTCCTTGAGTGGATATGAGTATTATGTTTTATTCATTGATGATCACTCCAGGAGGACCTGGATTTATTTCTTGAAGACCAAGAGTGAATTCTTCAAGCGGTTTCAAGAGTTTAGAGCTCTTGTGGAGACTTAGACAGGTTGGAAGATCAAGTCCCTGAGGTCAGAAAATGGAGGTGAGTATACCCTTGGAGAGTTTGTTGAGTATTGTGCGAAGGTAGGCATTAGGAGGGACTTCACAGTTCCTTACAACCCCCAGCAGAACGAGGTTGCGGAGAGGAAGAACAGATCCATCGGAGGGGATACCAAAGCCATGTTACATGATCAGGGGTTACCATTGTTTTTGTGGGCAGAGGCCTGCAATGCTACTATATATTTGCAAAACAGGAGTCTGCATCGTGCCTTGGGGCATGTGACTCCAGAGGAGGCATTTTCTAGGAAGAAGCCTGATGTTAGTCACTTCCGTATCTTTGGGTGTATTGCATACTCCTACGTACCCAAGGAGAAGAGGACCAAGCTAGAGCCCACCACATAGAAGGGTATCTTTGTCGGCTACAGTGAGACCTCAAAAGCCTTTCGGATTTATATTCCCACACAGAGGAGAGTTTTTGTCAGGCAAGATGTGAAGTTCAAGGAGGACAGGGCTTTAAGGAGGTCACAAGGGTTAGAGTATCTGGATCAGCCAGACCCTCAGGAGGGGATCCAGTGGACAGGGATCAGGAGGATCCAGAGGTACATCGATTACGGTGTCAGGTCCATTAGTGAGCAGTGGCTTGCAAAGTCAGAGGGGTGGTGCTTCGAGCAACATGCAGAGCATTCCGCAGAGCAGTTCACTAGGGATTCCACTAATGGACAGTTCATATGGTACTTCAGCGTCTACACGTTTAGGTTCAGGCAGGAGGAAATTAGATAGACAGTTAGGAGTTCAGGCTCCTAGTGAGGAGGAGGAGTTTCATTCTCCGATGGGAGAAGTGTACTTAGGGAAGAGGAAGCCCAAGTGGCTTCAGGATAACTTGAGAGAGGCCACATCTGTTGCTGGGCCGAAGAGGTCGGTCAAAGAGAGAAGACCACCTGATAGGTTCTGTAGCTATATGGAAATGGTTTCCAACATCATTGACTCTTGAGTCTTATAGATATGAGGAATCAGTTAGCCAGTAGGTCTGGAGAGAGGCCATGCACAAGGAGTATTCTTCTATCATGAAGAATGATGTTTGGGAGGTGGTGATGAGGCCTGAGGGAAAATCCGTGGTTACTTCCAGATGGCTTTACAAGGTAAAGCATGCTGCAGATGGAAGCATTGAGAAATTCAAGGCAATTTTTGTGGCTAGAGGGTTCTCCCAAGCATAGGGAGTAGATTATGAGGAGACCCTCACTCTCGTGGCTAGATATACTTCGATTTTCTCCCTCATATCGATAGCAGTAGAGATGGGTTGGAAGATCCACCAGATGGATGTGAAGACCACATTTCTCAATGGCGTCATATAGGAGGAGGTGTACATTGAGCAACCATAGTGATTTGAGGTGCACGGGGAGGATTCCCATGTGTGCAGACTGAAGAATGCACTTTATGGCCTGATGCAAGCTCCTAGAGCTTGGTACTATGGGATAGATACATACTTGCAGGAGATGGGTTTCACAAAGAGTGATGCAGATCCAAATCTATACTTTATTGTGATAGGTGAGGAGCCTCTCATTCTGGTGTTGTATGTGGATGACTTGGTCATTACAGGTGTAGAAAGACTCATAGAGAGCTTCAAGAGAGATCTTGCGTTGGATTTCAAGATGAAGGACATTGGCTTGATGCAATTTTTTTTGGGTTTGGAGGTGTGGTAAGAGGAGGGGAATTTCTTCTTGGGGCAGGGGAAGTATATTGTGGACATCCTTGGTAGATTCCACATGGAGGATTTTAGACCCATGTCGACAACTATGATCACCAACTGAAATAAGCTTCACGCTTCAGATTCTGAGTTGGTGGATCCCACATTGTATAGATAGTTGATTGGTTCCTTGATGTATTTGGTCAACACCAAACCAGATATATGTTTTGCAGTCAACACGATGAGCCAGTTCATTTGTGAGCCCAAGAGGGTGCACTGGGTTGCTGCAAAACACATCTTGCAGTACTTTTAGGGGATAGTGGATTATGGTCTAGATTATAGGCAGGGAGATGGAGTGAGATTGGTAGGTTACACTGATTCTGATTGGGCAGGTTGTGCTTCTGATAGGAAGAGCACTTCAGGGTGTTTTTTTGGGTTGGGTTTGGTAGTGGTGTCGTGGTGCAGCCGAAAGCAGCAGTCAGTAGCATTGAGTTCAGCAGAAGCAGAGTACATGGCAACCAGTCTAGCTAGTTGTGAGGCCATTTGGCTTCGCAAGCTGTTGTTTGGATTATTTGGTCAGTTGTTGAGACTTCAGTGATATACTGTGATAATCATAGTTGCATTAAACTCACGGAGTATCTAGTATTTCATGACAGGTCAAATCATATCAGTATCAGATATCACTTCATCAGAGACTATGTTCAAAAGGGAGTTGTGAAGCTTGAGTATATTCCCACTGATGAGCAGGTTGCAAATATTCTTACCAAAGCCTTACCACGGGGCAAGCATGTCTACTTCAGAGACAAGATGGGTGTGGTGAGGAACACCTTCCTCGGTAAGAGGGAGTTTTAAAATTTGGTTACCGGAGGACAGGTGGTTCCCTAAGGCTTTAATCGTTGGCCTAGGGAAAATGTTCAAAAGAATTTAATTTTTCTCCTAAAGTGACTTTATAAGGTTATAAAGTCAAATATAATTTAAAATTTACTTTAAGTGATAAAGTTACTAAGTCTAATTTTAAAGTGACTTTATTAAAGTCAATGTGAAATTAAAAAGTGAAAAGTGACTTTGGAAATAAATGACTAATAGGGTCTTTATTAAAGTGGGGTGAATTAAAAAATAGAAAGTGAGATTTAAATGAGCATTTAATCTCAGCCCTAGATCTAAAGCTATCTCAGCCATTGGATTTAGGTATTCCCCAAAAGTCACTTAGGGTTAGGTTAAAGGAGGAAAAGGAGAGAAAATATCATTCATTCTTTCATGAGCAGATTGAGAGAGGAGAAGAGAAAGTTAAGGAGATTTTCTGAGCAATGAGAAGGAAGAGGGCAGCAGTGAGGAAATTCAGCAAAAATTACAATAGCATGTATTGGCACAAATACCAAGGCAGAAAATCCATACAAAAGGAGAGAGAGGCAAATTTTCCAAGAAAGGAGGCACAGAAATCGAGGAAGAGGGCAACCGCATTAAGCATGCAGTGCAATTCATAAAACTACGCATGGATTTCGAGGAGAGAAGCTGCTGATTTTTTGGCACAAAAACTAATAAAAAGTACAACAACAACAACACGGTTTTCCAGGCAGTTTCTGGGCTCGGATTTCAAGGAGGGCTATTGTACAAATCCATACAGTCTGTACAACACCCACTACTACATTTGGCTGAAATTCCGACACTTGGTTCCAACACTTTTGACCAAATGTCGGAAATTTCCCCAAATTTTTTCCATCCCGCTCGAAACCGTCGCTATACCGATGTTTATAGAAAAGTGTCGCAATACCAACACTTAGAAAAGTGTCTAAATTGCGACGTTTGGAGGAAGACGTCGCAATTGCGACACCATGGCCCAAAGCGTCGCTATTGAGACAACTCAATTGTCGCAAGTGCGACACAATGTCTAGGTGTCACCATTACGACGTTTGGAGGCACCCGTCGCAATAGCGACGCTTTGTCCGCCATCGATATAACGACACTTATATGCACGCTACATAAAAATATGAAACTTATATGCGCGCTACATAAAAATTCGAAACTTATATGCGCGCTACATAAAAATGATTTTATTGTTTCGTATCCATCGCAATAGCTACATTAACGTCTGATATCACGCGCGCATTCACCCTCCTCTCTTGCAGAACAACATTCGCCCTCAGCTCTTGCAGAACAACATTTTCCCACAGCATTCGCCCTCAGCGTTCGCCCTGAGCTCTTGGAGAACAACATTCGCCCTCAGCTCTTGCAAAATGGTAAGTTCTTACTGCAGGCGCTTCCTCCTATAGTAGGGTTGACTCTATTTGGGTTTTTTTGGTCAATTCCATTGGATTGTGTTAGGCTGTAGGGTTCTCTCTAGATGTCAAGAATCAAGATTCAATACCCTCTATTATCTTCATCACCCAATACAAGATTTAAATTTTTCCCAAAGAAATGCTTATTAATTTGGAAGCCATTATTTCTCCCTGCTTTAAAAACCCTACATTTAAATGAAAACAAGCATTGCATTTCAACTACAAAAATATATTAGTGTTCAAATGTACATGTGTGCTACATTAACGTCTGATATCATGCGTGCATTCGCCCTCCGCTCTTGCAGAACAACATTCGCCCTCAGCATTCGCCCTCAGCTCTTGCAGAACAGAATTCGCCCTCAGCATTCGCCCTAAGCTCTTGCAGAACAACATTCGCCCTCAGCATTCGCCCTCAGCTCTTGCAGAACAGCATTTACCCTCAGCTCTTGCATAACAGCATTCGCCCTCAGCTCTTGCAGAACAACATTTTCCCTCAGCATTCGCCCTCAGTGTTTGCCCTCAGCCCTTTCAGAACAACATTCGCCCTCAGCTCTTGCAAAATGGTAAGTTCTTACTGCAGGACCTTCCTCCTATAGTAAGGTTGACTCTATTTGGGTTTTTTGGTCAATTCCATTGGATTGTGTTAGGCTATAAAGTTCTCTCTAGATGTCAAGAATCAAGATTCAATACCCTCTATTATCTTAATCACCCAATACAAGATTTAAATTTTTCCTAAAGAAACGCTTATTAATTTGGCAGCCATTATTTCTCCCTGCTTTAAAAACCCTACATTTAAATGAAAACAAGCATTGCATTTCAACTACAAAAATCTATTAGTGTTCAAATGTACATGTGTGCATCACTTGTGTGGGGTATTCCTTTTCCACTTTCACATTATCCAAGAATGTGTGCAGTATAGTTCATATTTTTTGTGATTTAGATTGCCTTGAAAAAGGAAAGGTAAATTATTTCCCATGGAAAAATAAGGTTTTCCCTTTTTATAGGTTGTTTGGACTTACGTGGAAAAATTTATGGTATGCCTTTCATATTATGTAGTTTAAATTTGAATTAACAGATTATTCTACATGAAAATATAATTACCTATATGATGTCCTTCATCACTAATTAAAATTATAGGGTTTCAATTTCCTAGACTCTAACTCATCTGATGCTAAATTATAGGTTCTCATTGGTGGATCACTCTTCCATTGATTTCCTTTCCCTATGGATCTTGTCATACTTTAAAAGTCATCAATGATACATATATTATTTCAGGTATCCCAAAAGGCTTTATAGTAGAACATATTGTGAAGTTTTTTTGACACTTGAGGATTCTTTTTAGAACTGCAACATGGTCTATGCTATCAAGTTATATACCAAGCAACTTGTCCTTAATAACCACACTATGAGGTAGGTTCAAGCAATTTTAACTTTTTGGGACATAACATATGAAGTTGTGTGATGAGTCCCTATCATAGGTCTATTATGCTGACGAAAGTGAAGACACGTAATGATAGTTATTATGTTAACATTACTAGAAACATTTTCAAAATTATCCATGCTATCAAGATGTCAAAATTCCAGGCTTTAGGTGTCAATACTCGTAGCTAATAGATAATAATAATAATCTAAAAAAATCACAACTTTATTCTTGAAATATGATTGTTACACATTGGTAACCTAGTTCATGAGTTACTATCACCCAAAGACTGCAAAACAAACTTAAAATATAAATTAAACCAACATGAGAATCCAACTAAGGGTTTCTCGACAAAATCATGCCATAACCTGGCATTTTGAAACCCAAATTTGAATCCATCATAAGTAATACAATGCAAACTCGGATGGATTTTCAATGCATGTTTGCATGCTACACTTATTCTCTGTCTAGATATCATTTTTTAAATGGAACCATTAGTCAAGCCCACAGTCCTTTTTATGTGAAAAATTTCAGCTCTATTTGAGCTCTTTTTTTATCCACCACCTCCATAAACATATGCAAACATATATCATGATCTTGGAATTCCATTACATATGTATGTGCCAATGTTCCATAATCATGCCCCATCATCAATTTAAGAAATTTCCATTGAATATCAAATTATGGAGGGGGGGAACTTTTTGCTGCAACATTTGGCTCAAAATCGGGGACCATCTCCATATGAGGTGAATGAGAACTATAGATATTTGAAGAAGTAGATTAGTGCCTTTTCCTCTGGCCATGGAGTCATATACAGTCATCCATCACAAAAATTTGTCTTTTTTCATTCTCACCTTGAAAGTTGCAAAAATTCATGCCCTGATTGGAACGACACAAAATTTGAAAGATATAATAAAAATGCAAGCTAGAAGTGCCCTATTAATACAAAGGGAAAACCTTCCTACCTACCCTAACTGAGATAAATTTTGATTGAATAGGAAACATGATATTGCCAATGGAATTGATCCAACAACTTGTTAAATGTATGGGACTAAATCATGCATTTGATTTCCAGGGAAACATGCGCATGAAGAGAAAAAGTGCAGAATTAATGGAAAATCCATACATGCCACTTATAAAAACTACACCGAAAGGCCAAAAAATACTTAAGGCCTTAAATTAATTTGAATCCAAAAATGACAAAACAGGATTAGTGAAAACACGAGAGTGGTGTGGGTGAACAACATAAATAAAAAGTGAAGATACCTTTCCCCAAGATGCCTTTGTCACCGTTGTATGAAAACATGTTTTCCTTTCCCTTTATACATGCAAGTGAATGCAATATAGGTATGGTGTTTTCACAGAATAGGAGAAGCCTATATCATTCGTGGAGTGAATGTTTGGGTGCCTTAATGTGCAATGACATGTTTCCAGGACTGAATTCAATGCAAGGCATATTTGAAACTCTAACTCTGTCTTCCGGTGTCTTATTAGAATTATTTCAGTTTTCATTTTGTGTTTTCAAGTTAGATATTGTTTTCAAGTTTTTACATTTATAATTTTATTGCAATGTGGCAGACTGATCAGAGCAGTGCAGGAACAACCCCGAGACGGGATGATCGCTGAAAGAGGCCAGCGGAAGAACATGTAAAGTGCTAGCATTGCTCTATCTTCAGGTATTTTAGCTATTTACATAATTGAAATAATATTAATTTTGTTCAAATATGTAGACACCTAGCCATGGTATGCCTGATGATTCCCTCTTTGAGGAAGAGCTTTCTTCATCCCTATCTCCAGTGTTCTTGTTGCAAAAAAAGGCACGAGATGCAAGGTCGAAATTTAATACTTTGATAGACGCGCCTCAAACACCTGAAACAGAAGAGAGGATACAACATCTTATGAGGCAGCTAGAAAGATATCAGGTAATGATAAAAAGTCAAAAGGATATTTTTTTTGTTCTGCATGAGATGAATTGTGATAGTTTGATTTTTAATTTTTACATTGACTAAACTAACAAAAATTTCTTTTGTATGTAGCGTTTTCTGGCATTTTCTGAACCCGGTGTTGGTGGTAGTGGGACACAAGGGCAAGAGATTTCCCAACAACCCTCTCGTACACCTTCCACTCCTTTAGGTGCCAGCCAAGAAACACACCCTGCCCAAGCAGACACCCAGCCAACCGCTGAACGTGTTGGCAATGATGAGGCTGATATGGCCAACTACATTATTGCGTTTCCTGGAGCTACATGTGTCAGCTCCACAGGGACCATTAATGTCACGTTGTTGGTGAACAATGAGGGTGTCCCTATAAAGCATGTACAACTCCCAGGTAAATTTTAATATTTTAACTATTTCATGTACTTTATCTAAAACATATTTATCATGATTTTTATTTTTAAATTAATGATAATATCTTTTTTTTTTTTTTTGGTTTTATTCTGTGTAGGAAACAATGAGTTCTACAGGATTTTGGAGAGCCATGCGTTGGTAATTTTTGGCCCAACCATACACACAGGGTGGAATTCCCAGAATTCCAACCTGAAAAAAGAACTTCTAGATTATCTAGAAGCCCTTTTTGGGGTCGACACATTTGACAGAACAGCGGTGGCTCGGGTAGCCGGCAAATATTTGAAATATACCAGGGACACCTATAGGACGCAATTGCAATTTAACCCTAGATATGAGCATCCTCTCGTAGTTTTAGAGAGTGAGTGGAGAGCACTCATCCATGACGGAAAAGAGAAAAGGGCAAAGAAAGATGGAAAAATGCCAACTGGACCCGCAAGGTAAATTACAAATTTAATTCAATAGCTTTAATTTTCTTTATGTCTAAAATAAAAGTGTGCTACATCATATTTGACTTCAATATTTTGATGCTAGGTTGCCTGACACCTCAAAGGCAACCAAAGCTAGGATTGAGAAAAAGGGCCTGTTAGGTCTCTGTAACAAGCAAGATTGGCAAATTCCGATCACAGAGTTAACATCATTTCAACCAACTTTGGGATTCTAGGATCTAGCCCTCCTGAATCCGGAGAGGGATCTCTCCAATATGTACAAAGATGGATATTGTCTTTGAAGATTAGGGTAATAATATTAGGCTAGTTATGAAGGCCAAGGGTTTTGTTTGGTTTTCTCAGATGGTTAAACATAGTTGTTGTCTGAGGCGGAAAGATCTATATGCAAATAGGTTCAAAGGTGAGAAGTTGCAAGCAAACAGAATAAGCTTCGATTATAAAGAAAGATGATGGCAAGTTTTCAAACCATTGGGCTATGGAGTCATAAGAGAATTTAATTGAAACATTCAGGTTCAAGAGTAATCTATGGGGCAAGTCATCTATGCCTAAGGATCCCTTTAAAGTCTGATTTATGGAATGGGGTGATACAATAAGAGAGGGAAATAACATATGCAGAACAAACAACAGCCCAGGATCTGGTAAGTACTTTGAAACTAGCCAGCCTTTGACCAGGCACTTAAGAAAAACATAGAAGCAAACTAGGATCTGGTAAGTACTTTGAAACTATCCAGCCTTTGATACACTTCTAATAGAACATAGATTAAAAACGAAGGGAAACTTGAAGGCAACCTTTGGAGCAGAAACTAGTGGGCTGGGACTCACCCTGATCCTCTCCTAGTTCTTCTTTACTTAGTTACTTCCAAGACAATCACAAAGATAACATAGAATGGCCTAAGATCTGATAAGTGCTTTGAAACTAGTCAGCTTTTGACACATCCTAAGGGAAACGATCAAACAGTTGAGCAAACAAGAAAGGGACTCGGGGCTAACCTTTGATTTCCTCAATTCATTCCTTACACAACATATATGAAAGTAACATTTAAAAATAACATTCAGCAGTGACGAAAAGATGAGGGAACGCCAGCATCTCTGTGCTTAGACTGAATTAAATCATTTCTAAATAACGCAATTAGAAGAAAACATTGAAATAAAGATTTCTCAGCCACAGAAGGTTACTGGTATACAGTAGGTCCTAACACTGTTTAAACTGTTCTTTACAGTGGAAATGAAACAAATTGAAAACAGAAATAAAATGACAAGTTACAGTAAGGATAACATCACCATCAGCATAGACCAGGATCCCATAAATCAGCTTGTATTGATGCTTCAAACCAGTTACAATCTTCAGATCCAATGTTTTAATCCATCTCTCTTCACAACCTAACCTATCTTCTACAAGCAGAGCTCCAAGAGCCTATGAAACCACTATATACAGTCAAGAGTTTTCCGGCTCAATTACATTACAATACTTCAGCAATTACATTAACAACCAACTAATCCAACCCTTCACTCATATTCTTCTGGAGTATTTATAGAAGGATGAGGAGGTGAGATCTGATAAAAAAGATCTCAAATACAATTAATGCAGAATTAATGTCTTCCTGGCCCTGAGAGGCTCGATGAAGAAATTATACAGGTGTTCCACAGCATTAATGTGTTTACACTTAAGAAGTAAGCTCGGAAGGAGCTTTTGTTGACCTTTGAGGCTCTGCGTACTGTTAGGGTTACTCTACAAACATTCTGTCATTAAATCTGGTGCAGAAATAACTTCTTGGCTGTTTCGAGGCATAATATCTGATCTTGTTCAATAAATCCGGCCTCTGACTAAGCATTTTGAGGCAATAGGTGGCACTGTGGTGGTTGAGGAATCAATTCGCCTCAAATTTTGGCGGTGGAGGCAATACGTCTGATGAACACTTTTAGGTTTTGCTTTAATCTGTGTTCTAAGCCGGGAATTAGGCTTTTGATAACCGTCTTAGCCGTAATCCCCGTCAATCTATCCATAAAACTGCTGCTCTGGTTCATTCTGTCTTCAAAATCCGATACTCTTCTCTGCGTTGATGTTGACGGCATTCTTCAGGCTTTACAGGGACGCGTAGCAACCAAGGCTCATGAAACCTTGTTGATATCATTGTTCTTCACCCTGCGGTCGAATCTCTGGATTAATCGGAAGGACGGGAGTCGTCACCCTCGTCCTTCAGATTTTCATTAAAACACGACGAAAGAACCTTAAAACCTGCAAAATACAATAAAAATGAGAAAATCCTGTGTTATATGGACAAAACTGCATCGAAGGGCGTGCGGGAAAACGGAGCAATCAGAGCCGTTGATCATATTGCGATCGGCGGTAGGGAGCGTTTTGGAAAGTCAGCGGAGAAAAAGGGAATTTGTACAATGGAATCAGTAGAATGAATGCAAGCCGTCGATCTATAGAGATCGACGGCGGAGATCGAATCTTGGCCGCGCGATGGATGGATTAACAGGCACGTATGTGCGTTAACGGCCGGGTAGGAATGGCGATTAGCAACCGTCGGATGGGAGGGCCCAGATCCGACGGCAGAGGAGAATCCCGCTGCGGGGTTATGGGACGATAGATAACGCGTGGGCGAGGTGGAAGGACGGAGGTTTTGGAAATGGGGTGGAGGACACGTGTCGGCCAGCGTGTGGAATCGCTGGCCGACGGGATAAAACCGCCATTCGACGAAAGGTGGAGCGGGATATATACCATGGTTTTTGGAAACGAGCGCGGAGGAAGGGGGGTCCACCAGGTGTGGGGTACTCCGCTCCGTCGGATCTGGGGAGCAGATCGACGGCTGGGAAGGCTCGGGGCAATAAAATACGTGGTTTCATATTTCACACCCAAACCTTATAAAAGATGGGTTTTTTTAACGTTTCAAAGGAAAAGGGCGAAGTGGGGACCACGCTTCGGTTTAGCGCCTCTGGACTTGAGCGGCCAGTCGTGGCGCTCGGGCATGTGGAGGTAGATAAGGCAGGGGCTTAGCCCAAGGGGCTGAAAACCAGCGCACAGAAAATAGGCGTATTTTACATGATTTTCAATGATTTTTGAAAAAGGAAAAAGGCTCCGATAGGCTAAAAAAATGGGTTTTTAACCTTAGGAAATGAGATTAATGAGGGGATAAGGAATAACATATGGTTTAGTGGGGTTTTTATGAATGAAAGGAAATTGAAGAATGAAGGTAAGATGGAAGCAAGGGAGGGGGAAAAGGAGGAGGATGCAGCAATATTTGATTTTGAATTTTATGGAATATCAGAGGCCGGGAGACAGAAATGTATGAAGATCTAACCAGCAGTTTATGATTTTACCAACAGACTTCAAGCACCAACAAGTTCAGGCCTGAATTTGTTTCTTGAAAGCTGCAAAGAATATTTAGCCACCAGCTAATATAATTGAAAAATATAGGTGGCTAATAGGGCCATCACAAGCTAGGCCAGGGCGGCTACTTGAAATTAGCTGCAAGAATTGTAATTAAGTAGCTAAACATCTTATAATTAATTGTATCGCCTTCCAACGTTTTTGTAATCCTATCAAATATGTTTAAAAATACACAATCATATGTAATGTAGGGTGATGACTTCGGAACATAAACTACAGAGGAAGATAAAAATATCGCTTTCCGTTTCGGCTATCAAGCTGTAGTTGAACGTCGCAGAAGCTTGGGGCAGGTCCCAAGATCTAGAATGCCTGATAAGGTAAAACATTAACCTTTCAATATTTTTGTTTTCGTCCATAAATTTAATGTCTAACAACTTTTTTTAAATCAGGGGAGCAGCACTACCGACGAGGCAAATAACCCAGTTTTAGAGCCAGATGTAGATGATCCTCTCGTGCAACCCGATCATTGTAGTGGGGACCAGGCCGACAATGCTGCTATCAGTGAGGGCCGTGACGGTAATTAATTTCCACTTATAATTTTTTCTAATTATACCTTGATGGTTGTCCTTATAACATTTTTTTTTAAATGACAGAGAATGTTTCCCTTGAGGATCTTACCACCAGAGAGGAAGACAGGGCAACAGTCCCAACGGCGACAACTGGTGCACCAGGTAAATAATCTCATTGCAGTTTTTTTTATTAATATTACCGAACTAGTTCAATGATATTTAAAAACTGACAATTAAAATTTAATATTATCTGTTTTTGTAGGCGATGCCCCGTCACTGGATGAGACCAGACATCGTGACAACGCAACTAGGTCAGCGGCGACAACTGGTGCACCAGGTAAATAATTTCATTGCAATTTTTTTTATTAATATTACCGAACTAGTTCAATGATATTTAAAAACTGATAATTAAAATTTAATATTATCTGTTTTTGGAGGCGATGCCCCGTCACTGGATGAGACCAGACATCGTGACAATGCAACTAGGCCAGCAGCGACAACTGGTGCACCAGGTAAATAATCTCATTGCAATTTTTTTTATTAATATTACCGAACTAGTTCAATGATATTTAAAAAATGAAAATGAAAATTTAATATTATCTGTTTTTGTAGGCGATGCCCCGTCACTGGATGAGACCAGACATCGTGACTACGCAACTAGGTCAGCGGCGACAACTGGTGCACCAGGTAAATAATCTCATTGCAATTTTTTTTATTAATATTACCGAACTATTTCAATGATATTTAAAAACTGACAATTAAAATTTAATATTATCTTTTTTTGTAGGCGATGCCCCGTCACTGGATGAGACCAGACATCGTGACAACGCAACTAGGTCAGCGGCGACAACTGGTGCACCAGGTAAATAATCTCATTGCAATTTTTTTTATTAATATTACGGAACTAGTTCAATGATATTTAAAAACTGACAATTAAAATTTAATATTATCTGTTTTTGTAGGCGATGCCCCGTCACTGGATGAGCCGAGACATCGTGAATACGCAACTAGGTCAGCAGTGCGGGTTGAAAGGCACGAAACAGGAGCAGAGCACGATGATATTGATGATGTAATTAGGAGCTTTAAAAATAGGAAGAAGAAAAAGAAAATTTGACAATGTAAAATATTGTATTATTATAAGACAAACGTTACCATACTTGGAACGTTTTTTTGCGTTATATAAAAAACTCATTTATCCTACTATTTTTATGTCAAGCATTAATTGCAATGTTTCCTTGCATACTTTTTGTTGAATTGTTTTTTTATTAGTTATTGAATATTTTTTTTTATGCTCATGAAAGTAAAAAATGAAATATAGATTGGGTATTGGGGAATTGAGAGTGATGTGAGGGGGGGGGGGGGGGGGGGGGGAGGGCCATAAGAGCGTCCACCTTCACGTGGTTGGCCCTGTTTAGTAGAGAATAATTTATTGGAGCGATTTAATCTTGGAGCAAACCTCCCTTGATCCAGCGTAGCAACAAAAAAGTCACTATTGACTTAGTTGCTACTCTTTCAGATCGTGGGAGGCTTGTTCCAAGTTCATGCGACTCCGATAAATTGTTCTTGAAATGAAGAGGAGCTTATTCAGGTATGTTTTGACATTTTCAACATATGTTCTAACATTATCATAAGAATGCATCTTAGAGTAAAAAATACTACATCAATTACTTGTATTTATTGTAGATATAATGATGTATTTTGATTGACTTGGCAGTGTAGGTACAAATCCTCTTGCATCATGAGCAATACAACTTGTCAACCAGGGTCATGTCCAGGATATTTTTGCTTGTGCGCTTGACCGGGTTCGTAATGTCACATTTTGTAAGTTCCTTTATAGTTCATAATTCAATATTAAGCTTATTCATGATTATTATCTAGGTTTTTTGTATGTGTTTTTTCATCTATTTGATTGTAAGCAACTCTGCATGTTTCCTGTTGTTCACTATGATTTCTCCCATTACCACTCCCGGGATGAATCCGACTTTATTGTTACATAGGTTACTTTATTGTTACTATGATTTCTCCATTTACGATTTCATAGGTTACATCATGTAAAGTTGTCAATCTCAGGTTGGTGATGAGCTTTAGTTCTCGAGATTTGGGGCTTTTCTGATATTTTCTCCCTCATGTCATTCCTGCATCACCTCGTTGTTTGAGCATGCCAATTGTCTACCACTTGTACCAATTGGCACATGTCAATCCCTGAGTGGTGCCACATTTCACCTATTTTCAGTGAGAGTTTAGGGTTTCTCTAACATAGCTTCAGAAATCCGATTCAGTGCCTGCTTGAATATTGTCACATAATACTCATGGTTTGGATTGATGAGCATGTTCTGAATGGTTGGTTGATTCATAAGAACCACACATATAGTCATCTTGAGATATTTTAGAAGGTTTCTCGGGTTTCCTTTTTCACCGTTTCTAGTGGGTGGGATGGTGTGGGGTGATCCATCAATACTGGTGCTCTTGTAGTAGGGAATTTGTTTTTGGGGATATAAAGGAGAATTTGATGTAGATATCCCATTAGATGCATTCATAGATGGGCACGAGAGGTCAAGAATTTAAATTAAAAATATGCAACCTCTAGCATGGCAACCTGAAGGTCGCGAGAGACACTGGTTAAAGATTGTTTTGTGTTGGCCTTAATATAGTCGTGATTTCTTTCTATTATCTTAATGCAAATATATAGTCCTATCTCATTAAAATGAGGATTGTGGTTGTATTTCTCTTTGGTTTTTTCTCTCTTAATGCTCCAGAAGTTGCCAAAAGTTGCGATAGTTGTTTAGTTTTTCCTGTTACAACGTAAAAGTGGTTTTTAGCAATGGGAGTCATGTTTTTTAAGGTTCATACTAATATGTGTTGAGAATGCAGCAAGATGATGGAGCTTAGTGAAATGAAGTCGCCTTCACTAAGTGGGCCCGCAAATAATTCTGGCGCAAAGTCTATTTTTAGACTATGTCTATTTTTAGACATACGGAGCATAATTTGGGAATTCTACTTGGAGATTCTTGATGGATGCGACATGTCGGTAAAAATAGATGAGATCCTAATTTTTAGGACCCAGGCTATTTTTAGACTGATCTCCTAAAAATATGGAAGTCAAATATTATTTACCCTTAATAATATTTTGACTATAAACAGCAGGTTACTCTCTTGGCGCACTTCAGTTTGAGTCATGGAGGTGACTCATGCAACTGACACAAGGAATCACGTGGTTCCTAGGGTTTGATGGCATCTTGCATGGTTGGCTTAAGTTAGACTTCAGTGGCAGGAGTTTTGGAGGAGTTAACGGGACAAGTAGTGGAGTTGTGTTCTGTTTGTTTTAGTTGAACTAGTTGGGATTAGTTAACTAACTAATCAACTAGATATGAGTGGAGTAAATTAAATAATATTTAATTTATTAAATATTAACTCATTAGTCAACTCAAGAACACTTCAGTTCACTACAGTGCATGATCAGTTCAGTGGAGACCAGTGGAAGAGGTAGATGAAAGGGTGAGTAAAGCTATCAGTTGGTAGATTGTTTTGCATGAGATTTGCATTACACTTGGAGGAATTGTCCATGACAATTACGCAATCAAGGGAAGGGGATTCCAACCTTGAACCTCTTCATATACAGGCCATGATTGCGCAATAGAGGCAAGGCAATTGGCGGGGAGTTTTGAACCTCAAACTTGTTCAAAACTGAGTCAGATTGTGAGTAACTTCATGAGAGAGTACTGAGTACTTGTGAGGAGTATTGTACTTGTTTGGTTACTTGATTTCTCCATTATAATATACACAATAGCTGCGGGGTTTTCAGCTATAGGCTTTCCCCATACATACTGAGTTAATGTGTGATTGATTTGATGTGAGATTGCTTTTGTTATTTCCGCATGTGACAATTAATTGTAGAAGAAGGTTATGTGTTATGCATGCAATTCGAAATTGATGTATGATCGGGTTAATCTTCATTCAATAAGTGATTTATTCAGCTAATTTCTACATGGTATCGGAGCGAAGTTAATTGTCGAAGTCTATTACGGTGATTGCAAACTTATTTCCTCGGACAGAGTCTGCATGCGGGCCAGGTAGCCTCAGGAATATTCATCCTTCTTTGTAAGGTGAAAGATCTGGTGAATGCCCTTTGCAGTCAATCTCTGATTTGGAAATAATTTGTTTTCAAGTATAGATCGGAAGCGATAGAGCTTGGAGTTTGGAATTCGAATTTTGCAGAAGGTTGTTCTTCTTTGTGCCGGTGTTGAAAGATGTCTTCTTTCAATGGTTTGCGACTCGAATATGCTCTTGAAGGCAGTTCGAACTATATTGCATGGAAAGATCGAATGGAAGCAGTGTTAGAAGATAATGGTCTGAAGGAGTTCGTGGATGCGGATGTCCCAAAGCCCACTGATGCAGCTCTGGTCGATGCATGGCAAAAGAAGATCGCGAAATGTCGAAGGATCCTGTTGGAGGGCGTCAAGGATCATATTGTATCCAGCCTACATGGAAAGGCTACTCCACATTTAATGTGGAAAGCTTTGACGGATCTATTTCAGAGTAAGAGTGACCAAAGGAAGCTGGCGCTCAAAGACAAGCTCAGGAACATCAAGATGGAGAAGGGCGACAGTATCGCTAAATACCTCACGAAGTTCACTCAATGCGGAGATGAACTGGGAAGTGTGGGAGTTACTGTCGATGAAGAGGATATGGTCGACCTGGCTCTCCTTGGTCTTCCGAAGGCTTGGCACTCATATCAAGATAGTGTCAATGGTCGGGAGAAGCTGCCGGGATGGGAGCGCCTTTGGGCGGATCTCATGCTGGAGGAGATAAGGAGGACTACTCGAGATGGATCTTCATCAAAGGGAGCTGATGAAGAAAACTGCGCTTTGGTGTCCAAAGCTAAGAAAGGGAAGGGTAAGAAAACCTCTCATTCTGGAGCTAAGGGCAAGAAGCAGGATATGGCGAAAGTGAAATATTTTCACTGCCATGATCACGGACATTATGCTACCAATTGTCCAAAGAAGAAGAAGAACAAGCAAGCGGGAAGATCTGCAGATGGAGAAGCTTTGGCTTCACAGTTCGAGCTTGACTTTTCACTGATTGCATGCTTGGTTTCAAGTGTGATGGGATCGGTGTGGTTCTTGGACAGCGTTGCGTCATTTCATATGACGGGAGATCGGGAGTTGTTCTCAGATCTGGAGGACAAGGATTTGGGTATGCACATCGAGATGGGCGATGACGGTAGATACGGTGCGACTGGTATCGGTACCGTATCCTTTCAGAGGGAGTCTGGTAAACCCTTTGTCTTAAAGGATGTCATGCATGTACCTGGATTGAAGAAGAACCTGATTTCAGTAGCGATGTTGGAGGATAAGGGGTATGATGTGGTCTTCGGCGAAGGAAAAGCCTTCCTGCGCAGTAAGACTACTGGAGAGACCCGGAAGATAGGGGTTCGAACTCAGAACCTTTATCAGTTGCAGGTAGATGACTGCGCAACTATGGCATGCAAGGCGGGAGAAGTGGTGAGCCGGGATGATGAGGGCGAATTATGGCACAGGAGATTGGGCTATCTTCACCATGGAGCTTTGAAGATTCTGCAGCAGATTTCTACTGGACTTCCTAAGGGCACCCTTGCGCAGTCAGATCAGTGCAAGGGGTGTACTTTAGGGAAGTATGTGAAAGCCACCTTTCACGAGAAGGATAGTCGCGCCACGGCGATCCTTGAGAGAGTTCACACAGACATGTGTGGTCCTTTCTCAGTTGCTTCGACAGCAAAGCACAAGTATTATGTGATCTTTGTTGATGATTTCTCTCGAAAGTGCTGGATCTTCTTCATGCAGAAGAAGAGTGATACATTCGCGAAGTTCTGTGAGTTTAAAGCACTGGTCGAGAACGAGTCGGGGAAGAAGGTGATTGCTCTAAGGAGTGATAACGGTGGTGAATTCATCTCGGCTGAATTCAAGGAGTTCTGCAGCGCAGAAGGGATTCGGAGAGAGCTCATCGCACCCCATAACCCACAGCAGAACGGGGTGGCTGAGCGGAAGAACAGAACGATCGTGGGTGCTGCACGGGCGATGTTGCATGATCAGGGCCTACCCCATCACTTGTGGGCTGAGGCATGCAATACAGCAGTGTATGTGCAGAACCGTTGTCCTCACAAGGTTCTTGGCATGAGTACACCAGAGGAGGCTTATTCTGGCAAGAGGCCTGATATTTCCCATTTGCGGATTTTTGGTTCTCCTGTCTACATGCATGTGACGAAGGATGCGAGAAGGAAGCTGGATCCAACTGCCGAAGTTGGAATATTTGTGGGGTACACTGATACACCTCACAACTATCGGGTGTATGTGCCAGACAGTCGCAAGACTGTTGTGCGACGGGATATAAAATTCCAGGAGGAGAAAGCCATGCAGTGTTCGCTTGAGAGGAAGCTACACTTGCATGCAGATGAGGAGCTGTTAGTTCCTAAGGAGGAGCTTCCGGATGTGGATCAGCCACAAGAGGAGGTTCAGGAGGTGGAAGAGACCACCCAGGCAGCGCCAACCATCAGAGGGCGCATGCGCACTACAGAAGCTGAGCGACTGGCTCGGGATGCAGAGAAGGTTGTAGGACCACCTACAGCACAGCGCAGACAGAGACAGTCACCGGATCGGTACACTGGATACATGGATCTTATGAGTCAATGTGTTGTGACAGAGCCATCCTCTTTTGAGAAAGCTGTGGAGGAACCCGCATGGGTTGATGCCATGATCGAAGAATATGATTCGATCATCAGGAACAGTGCATGGGAGATTGTCCCAAGACCGGTTGGGAAATCAATTGTAGGTTCGCGATGGATCTACAAGGTGAAGCAGGCGGCTGACGGGAGTGTGGAGAAGTACAAGGCGAGATTTGTCGCCCGTGGCTTCTCACGGATCGAGGGGATTGACTATGAGGAGACTTTTGCACCTGTCGCAAGGTACTCTTCCATACGGACGATCCTTGCTCTCTCAGCGCAGATGGGGTGGCACATTCATCGGATGGATGTGAAGACTGCGTTCCTCAATGGAGTTATTGAGGAGGAGGTGTACATAGAGCAGCCTGAAGGTTTTGAGATCTTCAGCAGTGAGTCGCATGTGTGCCGACTCAAGAGAGCACTGTACGGGCTGAAGCAAGCACCTCGTGCTTGGTACACTCGGATAGACAGCTACTTCGCCGGGCTTGGATTCTCCAAGAGTGAGGCGGATCCAAACCTGTACCAGATTGTGGTGGAGGGGAAGCTGTTGATCATCGTACTGTATGTAGATGATCTGATTTTGACTGGCGACGAGCAGTTGATACTTTCATGCAAAGAGGATCTTGCACGAGAGTTTGAGATGAAGGACCTGGGCATCCTTCATTATTTCCTGGGATTGGAGATTTGGCAGCGCAGTGGAGGACTGTTTGTTTCTCAAGGCAAGTATGCCCGGGAGATTCTGGAGAGGTTCAACATGCAAGGCTGCAAGCCTGTTGACACCCCTCTTCCTGGAGGTTGGAGGAAGGGAGATGCTGCTTCGGAGGAGGTAGTGGATGCCACTGTCTATCGACAGTTGGTGGGGTCGTTGATGTATCTGGTCAATACTCGACCCGATATATGCTATGCAGTTAACCAGCTTTCGCAAGCTATGGTTAAGCCTACCAAGCTCTTTTGGAAGGCGGGCGAGCATGTATTGCGCTATATCAGAGGCACATCGGGATATGGTCTATGGTACAGACAGGAGGATGAGTTGAGCGGCGGATGTTTCGACATCAGGTACCATCATATCAGAGATTGTGTTCAGCAGAGAATCATGATGCTTTCATATGTTCCCAGGGAGGATTAGGATGCCGACATCCTGGCGAAGGCGCTCACCGGGAGCAAGTTCGAATTCCACAGAGGCAGGATAGGGGTTGCAGATAATCCATATCTTGCTGAGAGGGAGTGTTGAAAATGCAGCAAGATGATGGAGCTTAGTGAAATGAAGTCGCCTTCACTAAGTGGGCCCGCAGGCAAATTCCGGCGCAAAGTCTATTTTTAGACTATGTCTATTTTTAGACATACGGAGCATAATTTGGGAATTCTACTTGGAGATTCTTGATGGATGCGACATGTCGGTAAAAAATAGATGAGACCCTAATTTTTAGGACCCAGACTATTTTTAGACTGATCTCCTAAAAATATGGAAGTCAAATATTATTTACCCTTAATAATATTTTGACTATAAACCACAGTTTACTCTCTTGGCGCACTTCAGTTTGAGTCATGGAGGTGACTCATGCAACTGACACAAGGAATCACGTGGTTCCTAGGGTTTGATGGCATCTTGCATGGTTGGCTTCAATTAGACTTCAGTGGCAGGAGTTTTGGAGGAGTTAACGGGACAGATAGTGGAGTTGTGTTCTGTTTGTTTTAGTTGAACTAGTTGGGATTAGTTAACTAACTAATCAACTAGATATGAGTGGAGTAAATTAAATAATATTGAATTTACTAAATATTAACTCATTAGTCAACTCAAGAACACTTCAGTTCACTACAGTGCATGATCAGTTCAGTGGAGACCAGTGGAAGAGGTAGATGAAAGGGTGAGTAAAGCTATCGGTTGGTAGATTTGTTTTGCATGAGATTTGCATTACACTTGGAGGAATTGTCCATGACAATTACGCAATCAAGGGAAGGGGATTCGAACCTTGAACCTCTTCATATACAGGCCATGATTGCGCAATAGAGGCAAGGCGATTGGCGGGGAGTTTTGGAACCTCAGACTTGTTCAAAACTGAGTCAGATTGTGAGTAACTTCATGAGAGAGTACTGAGTACTTGTGAGGAGTATTGTACTTGTTTGGTTACTTGATTTCTCCATTATAATATACACAATAGCTGCGGGGTTTTCAGCTATAGGCTTTCCCCATACATACTGAGTTAATGTGTGATTGATTTGATGTGAGATTGTTTCTGTTATTTCCGCATGTGACAATTAATTGTAGAAGAAGGTTATGTGTTATGTATGCAATTCGAAATTGATATATGACCAGGTTAATCTTCAGTGAATAAGTGATTTATTCAGCTAATTTCTACAATATGAAGATCTTGTAATTCTATATTCAGCATAAGAGAAGATGGCCTTTTCTTTGGGCGGTATGAAAACAATTACCACATCTAGCTCATTGGGTAACAATGGAAAGGGGAAGAAGTTGGGTGCAATGTTTGATAATTATGGCAGACAATTGTCTTCTCTTTCAGTTTTTTCACCCATTTCCTTTAATCGCTCAAGAAGAAGAGGGATTCTGAGATTACGAGATAGAGAGAAGGTAGTTAATACAAGATCTATGGAAAAGGAGTTGTACTTCAACAAGGTGACAAAAAAATTGCAGGTCAGAGAAAAAATTATGTTTAAAGGAAGGTCACCTGCACGTGAAACTTCACTGCGGTGGATCTTTCCTTGTCCACTTATATTCGATTTTAATGTGTTATTTTAATTTTTCATGGAGGGTTGTTTTGGAATATGGTCTAGCATTCAATTGCACACTTACTGAAAGCATTGTCAATTTGTCTTACAGGCGGTGTGAACAAACTTGCTGATCTTGTTGGAGTCACCCTTGGGGCGAAGGGAAAAATGTTGTCTTGGAGAGCAAGCATGGTTCTCCGAAAATAGTTAATGATGGTGTGACGGTAGCTAAGGAGGTAATTTGTAGATGTGTGCTCTGGTTTTCTTTTTAACGTTGTATTAGTTCCCCCTCTTAAATGTCTTAGATTTGGTAGGCATAATTTGAAAACTCAAAGGTGAAAGGAAACATATTTGTTACCCGGTGGTCTACTTGGCCTATGGACTAGCCACATTAGAGTAATGCATAAAGCTTTTCACAACAATAAAAGGAAAGGGTTATGGCTGAGTCAAATTTTATTGTTATTGACAGTGTAATGAAATGTATCTCAATGCTATGGTTTTGGCCTTTTTATTGGTTGAATTAGAGGACCCGGTTGAAAATATTGGGGCCAAGTTGGTAAGGCAAGCTGCGGCAAAGAAAAATGATTTAGCTGGGGATGGAACCACAACATCTGTTGTTCTTGCACATGTTGGAATATTGAAAAATTATAGAACAATGAATGGAGAATAAATCTCCCTTCCTCTAACACAGAGAAAATAAAAATTTCTTTGACAGGAGACAGAGTTTCAATACTTTGAAAACAAACTTCTATTCCCTTCAATAACTCAAAAAAAAACTATTACACTACTTCCTCACTGAGAGGGATTACAAAATTATGACTGCTACAAAACGCAGTGCATAAAACCAACTCATTGTCTATTCAAAACAAACATACTCTGTCTCTAAAACACTCTGTTGTGTTTTTCCCTTTCGCACTGCTGTGCATACACACTTAAAAAGTTACACTCAGTCTTTCACTTTTTACACACTGCTGTGTAATAAAAAATTTACGTACTTTCTATAAAAAAAACTACCAAGCTTTTTCGTCCTTTTTATTTTTATATGCCGTAACATATAAAACATATTATAATAAACCCTCTTTTAAAAAAAATAAAATTAAAACTAAATTCTATGGCCCACCTTTCATTTCACATATGATATATATATAACATATGTTTAAAACATATGTATATATTAAACTATCAAAACATTAAAGAACCCTTTTCGTCGGACTTCAAAAATCTGAATAGATTGAATTTCAAACCAAATTCGTGTTCCAAAATGGGATGCTGACGTCTGCCTAATTTTAACTCGAATTCTCAATCCAATGTGCCCTATAAAAAAATCGGGTCCGGTTTTCAGGTTTTCAGATTCCCTTCAATTTCATGCGATCCAATATTAATGCTCCACGTGTCCTCCTTTTGAATTTACAAAACTGTCGGGTAAATTTCTGTTTGTTTAATTTCTGGTTGGTGAATTACGTTAATGTTGGTTGTTGTGTTTAAATACAATCTTGTATAGAAATATGGCTGTGGCCGTCTACAAAAAAAACTTGCAAGAATTTTAAATGCTGAATTAAATTTCTGGATGGCATGCAAGCAACCTCCAAAAAAAAATGTTGCTGCTGCATCCGTCCTTCTGCTGCAGCAGTTGAAGTTAAAATTCAACAGCACGGGGTTTAATAAGTGAGGGTGTAAAGGTAACTTTTTGTCGATAGTACTGGATTAAGATCATCTATTCATTTTTGTAGGGTCTTATGGTGTTTGGTTTTTTAGTTTTGGGTTGGGCTTATTGAGTCTAAGATAGTTTTTGAGTGAAAAAATTGCTATCAGGTATTAAAAATTTTTGGTTCTTTTGTCAAAATTTATGAGCTTGTTAGGAAATACAAAGCTGACAATGGTTGTATCTTAAATTTGTGGAAAATAATTTGAAATGAAACCTTTTTGTTTAGGTTGTTGCAGCAGGTGCAAACCCCGTTCAAATTACTAGGGCATTGACAAGACAATAAAGGCCCTTGTTTCGGAACTCAAAATTTTGTCAAAGGAGGCAAATGCTTGCCTTTTGAGTAGGCTGGTTTTCCTTTTTGCTGATGGTTTGGTGTATCTAATTGAATTAGTTGCCTAAGGTATTTTTGGTTGCAAACTCCTTTTCATTTTTCATACGGTATTGGCCTTGTGGAATACATTTGATTGTGTGGTCTTGTTAGATCTACAACATTTGTAGTTGTTTAGTCTTATGGCCGAGGTGCACTTTTATTGTGGAAATAGTTGATGCAATATTGTCATTTAATCCTTACTGCAGGGTAGCATGTTGAGAAGTTTCTTGTGAAACATTTGGTATTCAAAATGACACTTGATCCTATACGACATCATGCACTTGACTTCAAAATTCATATTCAAAGTGTGCCAGACAATTCTTGCAAAATTTCAAATATTTATGTTGTTTTAAACCATTATCTTTTTCATGTATTGGATGCTGAAAATGTGAAAAATACTTTGGTATGAAACCAACTGGTGAATAATTTCCAGCACAACAACCACTTCCAAGACATGATTTAGAAGTAGAAAAAATGTGCTTATGAAGCATAGAAATATATCCTTGATGCATTGTCAATGTTTGGCTAGGGTTATTTTTGGAGAAAATAACTCCTTATTCCTAGAATAGTGATCTTCAATACAAATAAATGCCAGAGAAGAGAGATCATCGTGTGACGCAACAAAACTGAAATTGGACCCCCAAGGAGAGCAGGTGTGTCTACAATCGCTCTGTCAGCATTTTTCCTTGGTTTACCCCGTTCTTTTCCTCCAGCCTGAGTCCTAATTGACTTCTTCTTTCTTTGGGTTTATTTATCAAATTCATAGAATTTGATAAATAAATACTATCCATAATGGTTGGACTTGAATTTATATTCCCGACTTTATATTATCTCCAAGCCTTATAACCAATGTTTAACTTTCAACACTTTGTATTTATACTCCACGTTTCTTTTTAAATAAATAACTTGTAATGAACTTTCGGCTCTATATTTCACCACCCAGCCTTACAACAATCACGCTCCAGACTTATGCTAATTATCCGCCAATCATTTAATTAAACAATTTCATTATACTCCGACCCCACCTATATATATCAATAACCAATCAAACACTCGTATCGTACCTGGCTATCCTCCACACACCTTAGTTAACCTCCGGGCAAGTTCAACGTGCGACCACCGTCCGATGGCCCTTCTCCAAATCAACGACTCTTGGAAATTTCGCTCGGCTTCCAACGTCGGGCTTTAACATGCGATGGCGCGGGTTAAACGGTGGTTTTCCGGGGGTCACTTCGCCACGTGTCGCATTCCCTATGGAATCGCTCGTGAATAGGAAATAATGCCTACTCCGCAAAAGCAGTGCGATATGGGCAACCCGCTTTTGTGATTCCGCTCGTGGTTTTGGTAGAGGGCTTGACCACGGGTGCAAGTCTGGTTCCGCTATCCTTTTGTTTGTTAACTCATGTCCAATCCTCGGGTTAGGTTTCGAAAGCACAACAATTTTTTCTCTTTATTAAGCAAAATTTTTATATTTGAACAGTTTTCACGACCCCGGTTCTCTACATAGACCTCGCCTTCGGGTGGGGTGAGTTCACAGGGTTATCCAACAATTTGTGGGAATTCAAAGACAGAAGAATGGAATTATCAGTACCCAATCGCCTCATAGTTAAAAAATTCTTCACAATTAGCAGTTCGAGATAATTCAATGGCAACTAAGCTTGGAAATCATTTAACTGTAAACAATTGTTCACACACAGAGGTTTATTGCAGAAATCCCCTCTCTACTCGCCTCTTCCCTCTCTACTTTTATTCATCCGAGGAATTACAATTTATATACATAACATATGGCTCTTCGGTTCCTCTGAGAGGACCGTTCTAGAAATCAAAAGGTCTAATTATAATAATTCAACTAACTGAAACTATTCGACTCCTACAACTCTAACTAGTCTAAGTAATACAGTCAGCTGAGGTATTGACACCTAGCTGTTACAACTCAAATGTTTTTGAACCCTCCTAGCCACAACATGTGGACAAAACCTCCTACATTGTTGGCTAGTGCCTAATGCCCTTGCATCATCATGTGACATAAACCTATTAACAAAAGTGAATTCCTTGAATTTCACCAAATATTTTCTTTGAATTCATTGCTTTTAAAAGCCAATGATATCCCTTATTGTGTTAATGTTACGTAAATTCCTTGTCCTAGTGCCTCACACTCTACTATGAATGTTTTACCAAAAGTAGGTGCAACCGATGTTGGTGTAGAAGACATGGCATCCATTGAAAGAGAGAATGCCAAAGTAGCCTCACCATTCCATATAAATGATATTTTCTTCAAGAGATATGTGAGTGGACTTGAAATGCATGCATAATTCTTAAAAATTGATCAATAATATCATGTAAGTCTAAAAAATCTTCTAAGAACCTTGATTTTCTTAGGAATAGGTCATTTTGTAATAGCTTGCATCTTTTGAGGCTCCAACTTCACTCCTTCCTTTAAAACAATATGAACCGAATACTCGAATTCTTATTTCCCAAAAGCACATTTGGATATTTTTACATAAAAATGATTGTTCTCAATAATTTATATAACTTTTCCACATGTTTAGTGTGGTATTCCCATGATTTATTATAAATATGTGTATTATCAAAGAAAACCAACACAAATTTTATAAGATGGGATCAAACAAAATTTTTCTTAAGTCGAGCCCACTGGACTTCAAACGGCGATAAACCATAATTCAAACCAAATTTGCGTTCCAAAATAGCCTGCTGACGTCGGCCAATTTTGTGACGCGAAAACCAAATGAATTCCACCCTAATATTTTTCGGGTCCGAAGTTGGGCTGGCGTACGGAGGGAGAGTTGTGATGCGAATTTCTTATCAAATTCGCCCTAATATTTTTCAGGTCCGGATTTTCACTGCGCGAGCGGCCCAAACAAAGATCCGCTCCAATCAATTTCTGCCACGTGTCCTCAATAAAAACTTGCCCTACTCCCGACTGCGGGTGCATTCGATGGCGTTTAAGGTGATGGGACATGGATATGGCGATTTCATATCAATCGCATTAACATTTAACGCTATTCAATTAAGTTTTCACATCAAATCCGCATTAATTAATTTTTAACACTGTTCAAGATCGGACCTCCACTCCTCTTAGCGATTCCGCACGCTCCAATATGATCCGGCCTTCGACTCTCATTATTAATGATCAGAGATTAATTATGATGGGCGTCCTTTGATTGCATTGCAGTCGGGTCGACAAAATGGGGTTTAGCTATGGTTTTTCAGACGAGCCGGTTGCTGGATTACACTGCTTGCTAACTGTGACGATAAGGAGAAGTGGCCAGTTGAACTGTTGCCTAGACCTTGTAGCATATCTGCATTTATCTCGGTTCTGTCTCTGTCTATCTTCCTCTTTTAATTGGAATTCTTCTTCTCCATCTCCTCTTGTGTCCACTGCGCCTGAGACTGCACCCATGCCTCGCGTGCGTCATAGGATGGTCTTTTAATATTTTGGACATATCACACTCCTCACATGATTAGCGTTTTTCTCTGTTGTAGGATTTTGGGTACTTTAATTTGTATTTGGAACAATGGACGTCGGTACTATATCTGTTGCTTTACTATTCTACATACTGCTATTTCACTTTCTTATAGATGCCTCGGGCATATTTGGATGCTTTCTCAGATTGTCGATAATCTCCATGTGGACCATTACTGGGTTTTATATCAAGTCCATGTATGTGACATGGGGTATTTTTCTATCACTGTATGGGGTGGGACTTCCACTTTTCTGGATGGATATTTGGGTTCCAATCTTCAGATGTGAAATGTAATAACTTCATGGACTGTTTTACTTCATATAATATATTCAAAACAACATTTTTTCTCTTGTGAAAAAAAAATGATTAATGTTTATCACTCTGCCTTCAAAACTAGCGATGCTGGTCTATGTTGCTGGTTTATTGATATGGTCTGATGGTCTTTTTATATTTTAGACATATCACACTCCTCACATGATTAGCGTTTTTCTCTGTTCAAGGATTTTGGGTACTTTAATTTGTATTTGGAACAATGGACGTCGGTACTCTATATATTGCTTTACTATTCTACATACTGCTATTTCACTTTCTTATAGATGCCTCGGGCATATTTGGATGCTTTCTCAGATTGTCGATAATCTCCATGTGGACCGTTGCTGGGTTTTATATCATGTCCCTGTATGTGACATGGGGTATTTTTCTATCATTGTCTGGGGTGGGACTTCCACTTTTCTGGATGGATATTTGGGTTCCAATCTTCGGATGTGAAAATGTAATGACTTCATGGACTATTTTACTTCATATAATATATTCAAAACAACGTTTTTTCTCTTGTGAAAAAAAAATGATTAATGTTTATCACTCTGCCTTCAAAACTAGCGATGCTGGTCTATGTTGCTGGTTTATTGATATGGTCTGATGGTCTTTTTATATTTTGGACGTATCACACTCCTCACATGATTAGCGTTTTTCTCTGTTCAAGGATTTTGGGTACTTTAATTTGTATTTGGAACAATGGACGTCGGTACTCTATCTGTTGTTTTACTATTCTACATACTGCTATTTCACTTTCTTATAGATGCCTCGGGCATATTTGGATGCTTTCTCAAATTTGTCGATAATCTCCATGTGGACCGTTATTGGGTTTTATATCAAGTCCCTGTATGTGACATGGGGTATTTTTCTATCACTGTCTGGGGTGGGACTTCCACTTTTCTGGATGGATATTTGGGTTCCAATCTTCAGATGTGAAAATTTAATGACTTCATGGACTGTTTTACTTCATATAATATATTCAAAACAATGTTTTTTCTCTTGTGAAGAAAAAATGATTAATGTTTATCACTCTGCCTTCAAAACTAGCGATGATGGTCTATGTTGCAGGTTTATTGATATGGTCTGATGGTATTTTTATATTTTTGACATATCACACTCCTCGCATGATTAGCGTTTTTCTCTGTTGCAGGGTTTTGGGTACTTTAATTTGTATTTGGAACAATGGACATCAATACTCTATCTGTTGCTTTACTATTCTACATACTGCTATTTCACTTTCTTATAGATGCCTCGGGCATATTTGGATGCTTTCTCAGATTTGTAGATAATCTCCATGTGGACCATTACTGGGTTTTATATCATGTCCCTGTATGTGACATGGGGTATTTTTCTATCATTGTTTGGGGTGGGACTTCCACTTTTCTGGATGGATATTTTGGTTCCAATATTCAGATGTGAAAATGTAATGACTTCATGGACTGTTTTACTTCATATAATATATTCAAAACAACGTTTCTCATCTTTTAAAGTTTCATTTTTTTTTTAAATTGAACCCGTCATCGGTATACCGACGCCTTGTAGACGTCGGAATTGCGAAAACTCAGAAACGTCAGAAGAGCAACAATATAAAAACGTCGGACCACATTTCGTCGGAATTGCGACAGCTTACAAAAGTCGGAAGAGCGACGTTCAAAACGTCGAACCACATTTCGTCGGAATTGCGACATCTTACAAACGTCGGAAGAGCGACGTCCAAAACGTCGAACCACATTGCGTCGGAATTGCGACCGTTTACAAACATCGGAAGAGCGACGTTCAAAACGTCGGACCACATTTCGTCGGAATTGCGACCGTTTACAAACGTCGGAAGCGCGACGGTTCGTGGGACGTCGGAAGAGTGACGCTTGTTCGGAAGCGACGGAAGAAGTGTCGATAGTGCGACACTTTTTAGGTGCGTTGGAACTGCGACGACATGACGAACCACATTTTATTTGCCCTCGAACTGTCGCTCTTGCGACGACTATGTGTCGGAATAGCGACAAATTGGCCGTCGGAATTTCTGCCAAATTTCCTAGTGACCGTACAACCTGTTTTGGCACACTTCTCGATGTGGTGTTCAAGCACATAAATTGAGATAAGTCTATAAATTTGGTTGCTATAATTTTTATTGTGTTTTACTGTTCACTGTAAAAGTATATTCAGAAATAAAGAGAGCTTTCGAACTGGTTTTCCCCAAGAGTTGTAGGGGGTTTTTCTAGGGTCAAGTTGACCAAAAATCAGTGTGTCTAATTTTTGTGTTTGGATGATATATTTTTATGAGTTTTTATTTCTTCATTTCAGCACTATGAAATTTTTAGAATTTGTGTTTTCAGAAAATATTTATTTTTTCTAGCTTGTTGAATGTATGGCTATGGGAATGGGCATTTAACTTTATGGGAGAAATAAGGAGAAACTGAAAACCGGGGTTGGGAACAGAAATATCTACATAACCTTCAGCATGGAGAAGTCTTCTAAAACAACATGAAGAAGTCTGTGTTGGAGACCAAAGAGTTGTAAGTGACAGCGGACTTGTTTTAAGGGTTGCACATGGAGAAGGAAGGTGGATTAAGCATGTTGTAAGGAGGCCACAGTGGACTGTGGTAGGCCGCAGGCCTAGCCACTCCAAAAAAACCAGTGTGGAGTCCTTAAAGGTTGTCACATGCGGTTACTTCTACGTATTTAATTACATATGTAAGACAAGATTGTTTGGAGTATCTGAGTAGTCTAGAAGGCAGCTTAGAAGAGGTTGCATCCTTCTGTGTCAAGAACGCAAGTGATAAGGTCTGTGGAGGTGCTATGGTATAGAATTAGTAAGCCCTAGACAAGGTTGCATATCTCACTGATTGCAGGTCCAAAACAATGGTGTTTTAGAGGGCTAGACAACATGGAGAAAGAGGAAAACTAGAGGACTATTCTGGGCAAGAAAATCACACTAAATCCTTCTGAAACAGGGCGACAAAGAGACCTATCTATGATGTCTAGTCCACAGGCCTATAGGTGAAGTTTTGAGGTGTGTTTTGGGCAAGAAGGTTGGGTTGGTGTAGGTCACAGTGGAAGCCCTAACCTGTGAAAAAATCTCTACCCATGAACAAGCCAGCGTGGAGTCTTTAAAGGCTACCACATGCCCAGAACATCAGCCCATTCAAAGGGTACCTTGTCTTGCCTAGACCGTAGCTAGCCTAGGAGGTTGTCCAATGGATGGTTAGTGGATGGTGCAGCCTACAAAATTCCCTAACCAGAACAGTTAATTACAGCAGTATACAGGCTTCGGACCTGTGCTAAGCCCCTATTGGACATTGGAATCTCGGACTTATTGAAGAAGTGTTGGTTGTGGAGAAGTATTTAGAAGAACTTGGATTGTAGAAGTATAGTAGACTGTCACCCCAAAACCTCGGAAAAGTGTCCTCACCTCAGGTTGAAACTCAGACAGTTATCATTGAAGAGGCTTGGATTTCTAGCTCAGGAAGGTACCATTTGATCACTAATGCAGAATGCCAAAATTGCAGTATTTAATTGGGCCATCTACTTATTTAGGGCAATGATGTTGTAAATCTACTATAAGAAGGCAGACAAAAGAAGAGGCATGTAAAATTAATTCTTACATGGAAATTTTGTCTATCTTTGAATGTTGTTTAAAGAAATCTAAGGATAATATCAATGGCTAGTCGATGAGCCTTAGAATAGTGACATATGACCTCACTGTATAGGGTAGAATCTATATGAACTTGGTCTGTGGTATCTTCAAAGGCATATGGAAAAATATATATAACCATGAAGTTTGATATCTTTAGTTCTGTATGGCTGTGATGAATATGATACTGATGTGTATGATAATATTATGGCAACATTGTAATCAATGATATGACAATGTATTATACCTTTCAAGATGTATAACATATATATGGTAGTATATGGCTATGATTCTTGTATGGCCTTGAGAGTGGGTGAGTAAGATTTAGGCCTATGATTACAAAGCCCTTTCTGAGTTGGTGTCTCGGATGCCCGAATTCAAAAATAATCATGAAGGCATTTTTTAGGGTTGTGCCAAAGGAAAGCATAGGGGACTTTTCTTCATTCCTCAATGGTCACAAAGACATCTAATACACTCTGAATTATCTGCTATGCTGCTTGTGAAATACTTGGGAGGATGTTCTTATATATGTCTTCTCTCACAAGAGGAGCTGTAATTAAGAGGGAGACCCCAACCGTGTATGCTCCTGAGAAAATGACATTGCTGGAAGAAATAAGAGAAGACCCTCATGGCTCAGAGAATCTCTCAAAGATGCCAAGAGACATATGCCCCATAGGGGGACATTCCAGGAAAGCAAGAAGCCATATAGATACCAAGGGCAGCCATGAGTACAATATGAGCCTGGATCATTTGGAGAATCCGTAAAGCATCAAGTCTCGAAGGATGTTGTACACAAAGAGTACGAGTGCATTATGAAGAATGGTGTCTGGGATATGGTCCTGAGACCGGAGGACAAAGTTGTTTTCACCTAGAAATGGCTCTATAAGATCAAGCATGGATCTGATGGGAGTGTTGAAAAGTAGAAGGAAACATTTTTTCCTGAGGCTTCTCTCAAAAGGAAGGCATAGACTATGATGATATACTTGCACCTCTGGTCCATCCAAACTATTATTTCCCTTACTGCTATGCAAGGATAGAGTCTACATCAGATGGATTTGAAGACTGTTTTTCTGCATGGTTTGATATAGGAAGAGGTGCATGAGGAGAAACCTCTGGGATTCGAAGTCCAGGATAGAGACTCTCATGCATGTAGGTTGAAGAAATCCCTCTATGGGTTGAAGCAATCCCCCTGAGCTTGGTACGAGAGGATAGATAGCTACTTAATGAAGCTAGGATTCACTCAAAGTAATGTTGATCTGAACCTTTACTTCAAGGTTGATAGAGAAATGCCTCTCATTTTGGTTCTCTATCTGGATGATATCTTCTTGATAGGTTCTGACCCTCTCATTCATTAGTGTAAGAGGGAGATTGCTTCTGAGTTCAAGATGAAGGACTTAGGACTGATGCATTACTTCCTAGGCCTGGAGGTATGGAAAAGACCTGGCAAGATTTCCCTCTCTCAAGGAAAATATATTAAAGCTGTTGGAAAGATTTGGAATGGTGGACTATAAGTCTGTGTCGACACTGATAGAGCTCAACTTTAAGAAGTTGAGTGGAAGCATTGTTGGGCCCGTGCTAGAAAATCCTACCGAGTATCATCAACTCGTAGGGGCCTTAATGTTCTTAGGGAACATTCGTCTGAACGTATGTTGTGCAGTGTACACTTTGATTCAACACATGGTTGATCCTCATAACATTCACTGGGTTGATGCCAAGAAACTCTTGAGATATCTTTGGGGCATGATAGACCATGCACTAAGATACATTGCTGGGAGTTTGAGACTCCGTGTATATGTTGATTTCGATTGGGCTAGCAGTGTGGTGGATCGCAAGAGCACATCTAGATGCTGCTTCACACTTGGGTCTGCTTCGAGCAGGAAGCAGAAGTTGGTAGCTTTGAGCACCACTAAGGCTGAATATATTGCAACGTGTATGGCCTGTTGTGAAGCCACTTGGTTGCGAAATCTCTTCTGTGAGTTGTTCGAGCATGTGCTATATGTCACCGTTATCCTTCGTGATAACCAGAGGCAGATTCGTTTGTCATAGAATCCCATGTTCCACGATCAATCCAAGCACGTTGATGTCTGGAACCATTGTATCTGGGATATGGTAAAGCAAGGCACTGTAAGGCTCGATCATATAGGAACTGATGAGAATGTCGCGGATATTCTCACAAACCCCTTGGGGAAGGTCATGTTCCTAACCTTTTGTGAGAATCTTGGAATCGTGGAACGACCCTATTTGGAGGTTTCTATTGGACGATGAGCTCTGGGAGCTCCAGGGGGGCTTTGGGGATAGCCTCTTGGAGCTATAACCCTACAGTGCTAGGCTTTCTGAACCTTGTTGGTGTCCTTCCGCCCCACCTTGATGATATTGAGTTGGTTTACCTCTCTCTAATTTGTGCCCTGTATGCATCCTACCCATGGAGTTTCGGACTCATGGGAAGTACCTCTCATTTGGCCAATGAGGTTGGAAATGTAAATAGAGACCATAGCAAGACAGATGGATGCATCGGAGATTGCCATACTCTTTATGTCTAGGATGACATGTGTCCAACCACTTGATCTGGGATCAAGTCTAGTGAGGTTTTGGACCTCCATCTGACTTCGAGTCAGTTAAACCAACTTCGGGTTGGTGTGTGAATCCTTTGAGTCCTATAGAGGTTTCAGACCTCTGAGCTGACTTCGGGATAGCTGGGAGTGATGTCTTTGTGACTCAACTTTTTTTTTGAAATAAATAAGCCATCGAAGCAAGTTATGGCGGGATGACGCATGATGTTTGGATGGCACTGGTGGATGGAGTCCTCCCTAGTTGAGAGGGAGTGTTAATTTTGGGCAACTAGGTCCCAAATCCATGTTGTGATGCTCATATGACGATTCCAATATTTTTATTGGATTCCTCTTTCGGAGAGGTGCAAGATCAAAATAAATATCATCTTGATCGAATGAGCAGAACATGTATTTTTAATTTATTCCACATGTGCAAGGTCAGCCTGATGTATCCCACATGCATAAGAGATGTGTCACACACCCCCACAGATGACTATATATTAGAGAAACTTGGAGTTCATTTCACACACACATTTTGTGGAGGCATTCCCTTCTTTCTTGGATGGTGTTGGAGCAACATTCTTGATTCTACGTTTAGGGCTTCTTGCTGGAGCATTCTTGATGAGATGTCTTGGGGTTGTGTGACACATTGGGTTGGCTGACCTTATAGAGACTTTGTTATTTGAAGCATCCTGCTGACTGCCGTAACACCACCATTATTTATCTTTGTTTTTGCTTGTCTTACATCGATCTATTGGTATGTTTTATCTCCATCTTACTTTCATTGAGACCTAGAAGTTTAAAGTATATTTACATCTAGCATAGAATATCTTCAGAATTTAACATATATATATAGATATTTCTTACACAAATTCTCATTCATGATACAAATTTAGACACAGATTTAGATTCTACATTGTAAATTTAAAATTTGTAAGTTTTACAAAGCAAAATTATGCATACAAATACAATTGTGACAGATTCATCAATGATCTAATAGGAGAAATACAAGAAACTACAGTTTTCTCATTAAGTCATCAAAATCAAAATGTGTTACATAGGTAGTAGCAATGCCAATGGAAAATAGAAATAGAAAATACAAAACAACTACAAGAATCGAGGTAGTAGGTAGCTCATGACTCATGAGTCATCAATCATCATCATCAAAATCAACATCACTTTCATGGTCACCACTGCTCTCCTCTACTGCATTTGTTGGCGTGGAGGTGATCCCTCAATAGTATCACAATGTGACAAGCTCTAGCACTGGGTCATTAAGATCCAAGTTGGCCAATTCCAACTTAACACTACTTCCCAAACCCATATCATTAGGAAATACATCCCACATCTTTGTCCTTCCCTTCAACCATTCATCCCTCTACCTGTAAATAAGACAAAGGTTGATGTGCACATACACCATTATCTCTTCCTTGGTCTGCTTAATCCTGCTCTTATTGACACTATAAAAATTCCCATATGTGTTCCAATACATCTTTCAATAAGAGGATGAAGTCACAGAGAGGAGCTTCATTGCTAATTATTGTAGAGGAGGGCTTGTTGCCCCATGAGTTTACCACCAAGAATAGGGCTTCTTAACACCCCTATCTCTAATCACATCATAGCCTACAAATTGCTCAGTGTGATCTAGGTGGATATTGGTGTCCACCCACCTATTCCACTTGGGGCCCCACCATTGTCTCTTTCATTTTTTTTTTGTTTCAACACAACTTACTATTTTTAGCAGTTTTTCGAGTCCTGAACTTCTGGAGCCGTTTTGAGGCCCTAAACGATGTTTTTTGGGCATCACGCCTTCAAAAAATCTGATTTTGTTCTAGAATCAATATTCATGGTCATCATTTGTATTCCTTGGATAGATATTTCTAATGATGTATCATGTGCGTCAAACAGAGATAGTATACCAAAGTTACAACCCCAGGAAGTTGAAACACCAATTTACCCAAACGGGGCCATAGTTTTGGCGCTTCATCTCCTAGGGTTAGGTTTTTGGATGTTTAGGGTTTTCCATTGTTTCTCTATAATAAATAGGCCCTCAAGCCTCCTTGGAACATAGTTTAGAGGCATGTAGCCACCACATATCTTCTCAGAGATAAGCTACCAGCGCCCTAGCTAGTCTATTTCCATTCTGTCTGTAAGCAAATTTCAATTCTTTGGTATTAATGAAATGAAGTGTTATTTCCAATGCATATTTGTATTTATGGTTATGTGTGTATTCTATTGCATTCCTGCATAAATCCAGATCAGTGGTATCAGAGCAGTCTTATTTTTCTCAATCCTTCTTTGCATGTTTGTAATATTCCCAAATGGTAAAAGCATGAATATAGTGAAAAATGTTGGAATAGCAGTGTTAAACATCATATAAAAGAAATATTCCAATATGGATACCTTCCATTCATTATAAAAACAGAAAAATAGTACAAAATAATGGGCCAAAAAATGTACAACAATATATAACAAGCCTCCAATGGACAAAACCCTCAAAAGAGGTGCTGCTACTATATATCAAAATGTCGGAAGACTGCTACAGCGCAGTCATAAAGTGAATTGCTACAACAGATGAACATACAAAGATATATGGATGTTATATACCTCAAAATGTACAGCAAATGTAGATCAAGGCTCTATACAACCTTCAGAAAAGAACCCCCAAAGGGTTTGCAACAATACACCAATGTACAAGATTTGAATCAAAGCCCTAGGGCTGAAGATTCACTACAATTATAGATCTAGAAAGTAGTGGCTGATATGATATAAAAAATAATGCATCCTCCTCCAATAGACCTCCTATATGAAAGTGATGCAGGGGCATCCAAACAGATTTGAATTAAGTTTGAATCTGAAGCTGAAAAGGCAGGTACGCAAACAATCATGCAAATTTGGGGCAAAATTTGTTTGAACCGATACTAAATTTTTGTAACTGATCTACCATGTGTGTGTTTGAGAAGACTAAGAGTTTTCTTTAAGCGATTCGGAGAGATTTTGTGGATCTGAAATGATTCTTAATACTTTTTTAAATTTCTATATAACGACGAGTTCATAATGTGTGAATGGGGGCGAATGCAATGTAGTTGTAGGAGAAATTCTGTATAAGGCTGAAATGCCTTAGATGTAATCTTGAATTGTATATAACATAAATATGTGTGATTTCTGTGTATCTGTGTGTTCGAAGATGTTTTGTTTATGATTTATATTTACAAGTTAAAATGTCATGTTATGATATTTAGTGATCGACCATCAATCACTAGAAGGATCGATGGTGATCCAACGCCTGTATGAGATCTTATTTTATGCAAATAAGTTGTTGTGTTCTGATTCCTATTTAGGATTGGGACTGTGACTCAAAGACGTGGGGAACAATAATATGATTCGGAGCCACACAACAATGCGAGGAATTATGCGATGAGGTTGAATATTGAACGCAGAATGCTAATTCGAGTAGACTTGTCGAATTACAGTGCAAAGGAGAAAGTCTGTAGAGGAGCAGAATTAAATCGAACCATGATTGATCACAGTGGAATTGTGAACAAGTGGAAAGGGTAGAACTACAAGTTAACGAGAGCGAGGATGTTTTTTGGAAAACCATACCATTTTTTTCGCACCGCCTTTGAGCCAGGAGCAGTTTTAGAAAAAAAAATGCGATCCAATGAAGCTTCAACACATCATCTACTAAATACTGCCCATTTCGCATTTTTTTCTTGAGTTAAGGTTATGTCCATAAAAAATGTGATCATCGTCCGATCGCGAGGGCGAAGGATCCAAGGGTTCTCGTGGACTAGAGGTGCTCGAAGGTTAATACATTTATGGAACTGATTTGTCATAATATTGTGGCTGAATGGGTTTTGAGTTCCAGTTGAAAGCGTGTGCAAGTGGGGCCAGGTTTCGTTGATTAAAGGTGATGGGGGTATTGCTTTGTTAATCACCTCTAATATAATTTTATGTTGAGTGGGCCGCATGAATTAGTCAAAAGATTATTGGAGCATGGATTTTCGTTTGAAAGTGCTTCTGATATATTAGAAGTGGCGTAGTAGAAGCGTAGTGGGCCTATAACCCACAGGTCCCAGGATCGAGTATCGGGCTTATGAATCTGCATTTGGATTACAGTTTTGAGTTTGCAGGTTCATTTTGTAAAATGAAAGGTGAACCTGCTTATAGTGGGTTTCGCTTTTCATCAAGTGGTATCAGAGCGGGAAAATGATTTTTTGCGGAGAAGGAGTTGGCATACAGAGGAAGAGAGGTACACTTTTGTGAAGTTTTTCTTGTGATTTTGTGTTTTGTGAAGGTAGCAGTAGAGGAAGGTGAGAAGATTGTAGCAACCTAGAGCAGGAGTTCTCAATGGTTCCATAGGAGCGAACCAAAGAGATGCTGAAAGACTGAGCTCAGGAGAGAAGCTTGGTGAGGTGTCTGGTAGCAGGGAGGACTTGCTATTGCAGAGGTTTTGTTGCAGCTCACAGAGGACAATTCCGCAGAAGATGCAGGTGAGAATTGTTCAAGCATGTTGTTATAGGAAGATCACAAGGAGCAGTTCCACAGATGACGTGGGTAGAATTGCTGACAGTTAAAGAAGACATATGACCAGGAGGTCATAAATTTTTGTGCCTCGGGAATCTGATGTAGGGGCATCTGAATAGATTTGAATTAAGTTCGAATCTGAAGCTAAAAAGGTGGGTATGCGAACAACCATGCAAATTTGGGGAAAATTTTGTTTGAACCGATACTAAATTTTTGTAACTGATCTACCATGTGTGCGTTTGAGAAGACTAAGAGTTTTCTTTGAGTGATTCGGAGAGATTTTGTGGATCTAAAACGATTCTCGATACTTTTGTAAATTTTTATATAACGACGAGTTTGTAATGTGTGAATGGGGGCGAATGCAATGTAGTCATAGGAGAAACTCTGTATAAGGCTGAAATGCCTTAGATGTAATCTTGAATTGTATATAATAGAAATATGTGTGATTTCTATGTATCTTTGTGTTCAAAGATGTTTTTTTTATGATTTAGATTTACAAGTTAAAATGTCATGTCATGATATTTCGTGATCGACCATCGATCACTAGAAGGATCGATGGTGATCCAACGCCTGTATGAGATCTTATTTTATGCAAATAAGTTGTTGTGTTCCGATTCCTATTTAGGAATGGGACTGTGACTTAAAGACGTGGGGAACAGTAATATGATTCGGATCCACACAACAGTGAGAGGAATTATGCGATGAGGTTGAATATTGAACACGGGATGCTAATTCGAGCAAACTTGTCGAATTACAGTGCGAAGGAAAAAGTCTGTAGAGGAGTGGAATTAAATCGAACCATGATTGATCACACTGGAATTGTGAACAAGTGGAAAGGGTAGAACTACGAGTTAATGAGAGCGAGAATGGTTTTTGGAAAACCATACCATTTTTTTCGCACCGCCTTTGAGCCAGGAGCGGTTTTAGAAAAAAAAATGTGATCCAATGAAGCTTCAACACATCATCTACTAAATACCGCCCATTTCGCATTTTTTTCTTGAGTTAAGGTTCTGTCCATAAAAAGTGCGATCATCATCCAATCGCAAGGGCGAAGGATCCAAGGGTTCTTGTGGACTAGAGGTGCTCGGAGGTTAAGACATTTATGGAACCGATCTGTCATAATATTGTGGCTGAATGGGTTTGAGTTTCGGTTGAAAGCGCGTGCAGGTGGTGTTAGACTCCTATACCAATAGGTGTCATTTTTCATGATTGTCTTGATTGAACTATGGAATATGTTCAAACCTTTTTCTTGGACAAAGGTGTTCCATATTCTTGAAAAACCAAAAAATAAAAAAATTTAAAAAATGTAAAGAGGGTATACCCTAAAAGAAAAATCAAAGGGTAAAAATAATAAAAATGGCCAAAAAGTAAAAGAAATGAACCCCATCAAAAACAAAGGCCAAGGAAAGTGTGCAAGTCTAAATGCCACTACTTTTTACTCTGATGTAATAAACAAATTGTGTGCAGCTTGTCAAACTTTTGCCACAATTTATGAAGAGTCAAATTGTTTAAACTTGACTCATTCATTTTCAATTTTATGTTGTAGAATAGAGAATAAGTATCTGACCAAACAGTTTAATCTTGGCAGATAAGTAGATAGGTAGAGTTAATAAAAGGTGCTCAATAGTTTGATCTGAGCCCTTGGATGTAATAAAGGTAGAAATAGATAGATTTATCATGTAAAAAGAAAAGGTTTAAAAGGGTTTTCAAGTCTAAATGCACCCTAATAAAGAAGAGAAAATGGTAGTAGTAGATAGGGTAGGTAGATGGTGTTACAAAGTTTTATCTGATGAATGATGCTGCTACATGTTTTTGATCCTTTACTTTCATCACAAATACTGAAGCAGGAAATACACTGGAAAATCACAACAAGCAAAGTCAAAATCATTAACTTCCCTCATCACTTTCCCCTTAAAGTTTTACTAATTTCCCCCAAAGTACTAAGGTACTTGGAGATCAAAGGGGCTCAAGGCATTTCCTTGACTTCTGGAGGGACCGGACCCTCGGCCTAATGATCAAAAAGACCTAAGTATTTGAGATAATTCATCATTGTTATCTTCCATTTTTAACTTTCTCCTAAGTAAAATCACATTTTACTTAGGAAACTGATGCATAATTTCATAAAAATCCCTCAAGATAAACTTGTTATTCTAAGAAGTGTTGGAGATAAAATGTTGCAATTTACTTCACAAGTGATCACTTTCTTAGATATGTAAAAATATTTTGAGTTTCCTTGTCCTCTGCCATATTAACATTTAACTCTATTATATTAAATCCCTAGTGAAATACCCTTTCCTAAGTATATAACTCCCTTTTTTATAAATAACCCAAAAAAAACCCCCTTAGTATAAAGTTTAACCAAAGTGTTTTATATCCCCGCGCATTTAAAATAAAACCCATTATATACCCTTTGGTTAAATATACCTTTATAATATAAATCCCGCCCCTATGGTGAATTAATTGGATTAATTCATTCATCATATAATAAAAAAATATATATAAAAACTTTAGACATACAATATGTATGTTTAATACCAAAACATATCAATAAAACTTTGCGAAAGTCTTGCACCACCGTGGTCCGTCCACGTGGCATTCCACGTAGCCAACTCCGCCGCAACCCCTTTCTTTTGCATACAGGATTAATTAAGTCGCCTGGACTAATTAATAACTATTTCCGCCAGTTAAAAAGCCCCCGGAGCGATTAAAAACATTTAAAAGTGTTTAAAAGTACGACGGGGCCCACATGAAACCTCCGCCCATCTTCCCATCGCCCCAACCGTTGGATCAGCCTCCCGTAGATCCACGGTCATTATTAATCCCGCTGCCCATCCCGTGTAAGTTTTTTAACCAGCGGGGGATGGGTGGTTTTGAATAGTCAAACCATCCACGTGGCAAGAAACCTGTGGAATCGCTGCCCCTCCGATAAAAACCATCCTCGACCAAAAGCGGTGCGGGAATACCACTTACCGCTTACCGCTTACTGTCGGCTTACGTCACCCCGTACGTCGATGACATCATCACCTCGAAAAAATAAAAAATACTTTTAACTTGCGAATAAAGCCAATTTTCGTGTTTTTTCAGTTATTTTCATTATTCTGAGAATGACAGTGCTCCCGCTGCGATTTTCAAAATTTCCACTGTAATTGATCATTTCGCCCCAAAATTCTGCTGCGCCCGTGTTAAAGAACAGTCCCGCCATTACCTGTTACCTGTTAAAGATCCAGCTTCCTTCTAAAAACAGGTATTTATCCTTTACGCCCCGACTGCAAGTAAAACTCAGTTTCCTTTGTTTTTTTCGCTGAAAAAGTGGTTAAAAATCATCACTGAGTCTTCCCTGGAGATTTTAAACCTATGAAATTGCTCCCCGAACCTGCAAATTGTTCTAATTTCCTTCATTTCAAGAATCCCGCCCGGCCCGTGAAGAAAACCAAAAACCTCCATTTTGAATCCACAAGAACCAAAATGGAGGCCCCGGCAGCTCTTAATATCACTCCATTGAATGCTCCTCACCGTGAATTAGACTATTTTACCTCTGATAGATGAAGATTTCCAAATTAAAGACCTGCATTTTGATGAAAGTCCCCTATTGAGCTATTGTCGCTGCAGAGACGAATACTCAAAGGAGAAAGATCTTATAGGGTTGTGGGAATCCAATTTCCCGAGATATCTCATCCCCTCAGTCCTTATTTTCCCAGAAATTATCCACTGCTATCATGCCAATTATGATCCATATCAGAAAGAAGTTTTATCCCCAAGTCAAAGCGTATCAAAATCAAAGAGTATCAGTGGATAAAGTGTATCAGGTAAAAGTCAGAGTGAAAAGTCAAAACAAAGTTACAAAGCAGTCAAAGGTAAACAGTAAAAATGAAGTTACAGAGCAGTCAAAGGTAAACAGTAAAAATGAAGTTACAGAGGCAGTAAAATGGTAAAAATAAATGAAATTAATTTCACCAAAATTGAAGTTTGTCTAAAGTGAAAGTAAAACAGTCAAAAGAGCAAGAAAGTAAAAAGATGAAAAAACATAACAAGAAGGAATATTTTTGCAGAAATTACATGTTTTAGTCATTATTTTGCAGAAAATATTGTGACCAATACAAGATGAATTTTGCAAAACTGAAGGAGGTTTACGTTCTTAAGAGTACCATCTACAAAAACCTCTCTCACTTTCCTAACAGCTATTATGGTTTTGGAAATATTAAACAATGTTGAAAAGCACTTTTTGCAGAAAATTACAGTCAAGTCATCATTTTGCAGAGAATATTGTGGCCAATTAGAAATACATTTCACAAAAATTAAGGAGGTTTTTGTTCCTAAGAGACCCATCTACAAAAACCTATCTCAGTTTTTTCACAGTGGTTTTATAATGAGAGATACATGCGCATCTTTACAGGCCATTTTTCAGACTCTGTAAAACTCTGTTTTACACATATGTTTTACAGAGAATATTATGCACAGCTGGAGAGGAATTTTAGGAAAGTGAAAGAGGTTTATCTCACCAACATATTTATCCAAGATAACCTCTTTCACGTTTTACATATCTATTACGGATTGAGAAATACGAAGATATCATTGGACCCCAAGTTTGCAGAATTGTTGGAGCAGATTGCACAAAGAAAGGAAGCAGTTAGTGACTTGGATGCCTCATCATCAAATAAGAGTTGGATCAAATTCTAATTCTCCTCTTTGTCATCACTTATCCATCAATTTGTCATCACTTATCCATCAAAAATAGTGCCAAATAGTTTGAGTGTCCTTTAATTTAGTTCTATTTATGTAAATAGTTGGAGAGATTTGTGAACCAATTTTGATATTTGTTTCAAGATATTTTAGTTTAGAATTTGTATAAATACTCCACTCTTGGAAGCATTTGGGGTGGATTCTATTACTCTGCTGTAACATTGAGGTTTTCGGAATAAAAAGCTTTTGGACAAATTTACTTGTGGCTTACTGGATGACGTTTTGAAACACTGGACTTGTTGCAGGATTCATGTGTTGGACTTCAGTTCAATAAGTTTTCCAACCCTTGTGTTTAAATTTTATATTAGTTTATGCTATCATCATATCCGTTTCTGAATAGTTTACATAAAGGATTGAAGCAGAATTTGCTTAATTGTACTCTGTTTTCAAATGTGATTATTCTTGATGTTTTCTTCTGGATTAGTTATAAGCATGAATTCTTAATTGCTCATGTTTTGCTGATTTAAACATTGTTGATTACTGTAACAAAGAATCCTTCATTGCTCTTTGCTTGTAGTCAATTCTCTTCTTTATCTTGAATATGGTGAAAGATTCTTAGCTGCCTTTCATCCCTTCAAGACCATCCATCCACTTTAAATTTGAAGGATTGTTCTCTGTCTAGCTATCTTGCCCTGTAATACCATCTTGTGTTTAGAAAAGAAATCCAGTAAAGCCATCCTTAGACTCCATAGCCCAATGGACTGAAAGCCCTCAACCTTGCCCTTAGTTTGTGGATTCCACCATTTCCCAAAACAAACTTTGCATCTATAACTAGCCTAAAATCATTCAAAAACAAAGATAAATCATAAAGAGAGAGCCCTCTCTGGATGCAGATTGGCTAGATTCTGCATCTAAAAGGTTGGTTTGTGGTTACCTCGGGTATACTTTCCTCTTACACAAATTCTAGGAAAACCTGAGTGATAACATAGTGGCGACCATACTGGGGATCTGAATCATTTTATTGATGCTATTGTTTGATTTATAAGCTATGGACAGAGTCTGAAGATCAGCCAGGTAGCCTTTGAAATTGCTTTTGCTCTGCAATTGCAAAAGTAAATAAAAGCTGCTTCAGTCTATCTCTGATTTAGCTTATACATTGAACCTTAGTTTCAAATGTTTAATGAGACTCTCTAGTTTAATAAATCTTTGAGAAAATTCTAATTAAAAATCTTAAATTTCTTGAAGAGTTTGTAGAAGTTGTTTTGAAATTTCATAAAAAAAAATAAAATAATCATAAAATATTCAAAATTTGGTTTCCTGAAGAACTAACTTTTTCTTCAGAATTGTTTTACAGGTTTAGATCTGATCTATGATGGTGGACAGGGATCAGACACACAAAGGTTAAAATCATCCACCTGGCGACTCCAAATCAATTTCAGAATCAAGACTCCACTGGAGGAATGAACCGCAAAGGACAATATGGAAAGATCAGGATTTCAACTTGGATTTTAATCCAAGACATTATGTTCTTTCTCATTAAGAAATTTTTTCAATGTATATTGTATTTTATAGAAGATCTTAGATTAGTTTTTAGTTATTTTCCTTTGAAGATTGTAAGTAATAATTCTCCTAATATCTTTGAGCAGCTTTCTTATGAATCTAATGATGATCATTTTCCAATTAAGAAGCCTCAAATAATGAAGACTGATCTTACAATCCCTGTACATATCCCTGTGCCATATGAAGTTCCAGATAGATATAAGCCCCTTATTTTACCTCCTTTACTCCATGATTTTCCTGAAAAATACTACAAGTATCTTCCTAGAGTTGATGGAGAAAATGGTATCACAGCCCAAAAACATATTCAAGGTTTTGAAAATTATTTGGATTTATTTGAGATTGATGAAGATGATGTTAAAATCAGACTTTTTGCTCTTTCTTTGCAAAATAGAATAAAGAGTTGGTTCAAAAATTTGCCTAATGCTAGCATCTCAAATTTCCAACAGTTTATCAAACTTTTCCTTGATAGATGGATAATAAAAGTTAATCATTTTGTGATCATGGAAGAATATAATCAATTAAGAAGACATTCAAATGAAACGATACAACAATTTTCTGACAGATTTAATCAAGTTTATTATTCAATGCCAGAAAATATTAGACCTCCTCATGATTCAACTCTCTTGCATTATCCAAGTGCCTTTGATTCAGAAATAGAATTTCGGTTAAGAGAAAGAAATCCAAAAACACTTGTACAGATGCAAAATATTGCAGTTGATGTGGAAGTTAATCTCCAAATCAAACAGGAAAAGTTGAAAGTAGAAGAAGAGGAAAGGAAAAACATTGCAGAGGTAAAACTCAACCTTTTGGTAAGAAAACTAGATGAAATAACACAAGAGATCACTATGAAAGAAGAACTTTTTATTCAAAATCATCATGAAGAAATAGAAGAGGTTGATAGCCATGAACAAATTCCTCTTAATTCAAATTATCATAAATCAGAAAATGAATTTACAAATCAATATGAGGAAGAGGAATCTGTTGTTCTAATGTGTATGTTTGATGACATTCCTTATTTTGATGATTTGCCTAAGCATGATCATTATGATGATAGTTATGTTCTCCAAAGTCAAGCTAACTTTACAGAGATATCAGAAGCTAGTTTGGAGGATGAAGAAATGCAGTTTCAGCAGATTGAAGACAGCGATCAGCCAATACAGATCAGCCATGAGAGTGAGGAAGGAAGAGCAGAAAATGTGGAAATAAGTGAATATTCTTTACCTCTTTGTTTTGCTTCATTTCAGTTCATTAGAGAAAACTATCATGCCATCAAAAATCACCAATCTTTAGGAATTGTGATTGACAACAAAGAAGATAATGAAACTATTGATCAAGATATTTCAGTTTCACAATTGCAGTTATCAGTTCCCATTGAAGTAAATGATCAAATAACACAAGAAAGTTCCATACCACTATTTTTTGAATCATTTCATTGTTTAAAGGAAATGTGGTATAACATGTTTAATGAAAAGGATGAGAAACTTGTTGAAGTTTATGAAGTCTCATGGAAATCTATATGCTATAGGTTGCAGCAATTTTCCCAAGATTTTCAGGATCCAATAGCAGATATGTTAAATATTGAAGGCATTCAAAGCATTCCTCTATTAACTAACTATGATTTTCAGAATCAAGATGATAAAGGATTCAACACTCAAACATTACAATCAGTAGGAATATCATCACAAATCTTATCTGAAAGTTTACAGGAAGATAAAGATGAAAATAGCATTTCATATCCATGGTATGGAGGCCATCCAGAACAGATGTACAGTTGTTCAGATCAGTTAAACATCAGTGTATATATTTTGGAAGATCCTTTTGTACAGTTTCTAGAGTCAACAAAGGAAATCAAGTGTTTCCTTATCCTCTCATTTGTTGACAAGTTTCTAATAGGTTGCGGAAGTACAATTTTGATAATCAACAAGAAAATGCAACAAAATCTATCAAAGTACATAATGCTTGAATGGTTGCATTGGCTATTTCATTTTACCTAACTAGCAGTTGAACAGTAGATTGAGTAGGTAGATGAGTGCTAATAAGCTAAGAATTTTGAGCAATTTTTTTTAGTTTTCAATTTACAACTAGTTTTTCATTAAGTTGGTTTGAAAATTTTTGTGTGTTGTTTTAAGTTTCAAGATTAGATTTCAGGTTGCAGAAAAAGGACTATATTCAATTCAAGATTTTCAGCCACAGCTAATGCACCAGTTTTAATTGGATGGTGACTTCTTGAAGTTGAAGCTCGAAGTGAAGGCCCTAAGCTTCAAAATTTTCACTATCATATGTACAATAAAGCTACCAGAAGAAGGAGATTACATAGTTCAGTTTGAAGACATGTTTAGGCATCTGATCTGCTGTTCTTAACTTTCCACAAGGAAAAGCCATCCCCAAGTGGAGCCAGTGTTAGACTCCTATACCAATAGGTGTCATTTTTCATGATTGTCTTGATTGAACTATGGAATATGTTCAAACCTTTTTCTTGGACAAAGGTGTTCCATATTCTTGAAAAACCAAAAAATCAAAAAATTTAAAAAATGTAAAGAGGGTATACCATAAAAGAAAAATCAAAGGGTAAAAATAATAAAAATGGCCAAAAAAGTAAAATAAATGAACCCCATCAAAAACAAAGGCCAAGGAAAGTGTGCAAGTCTAAATGCCACTACTTTTTACTCTGATGTAATAAACAAATTGTGTGCAACTTGTCAAACTTTTGCCACAATTTATGAAGAGTCAAACTGTTTAAACTTGACTCATTCATTTTCAATTTCATGTTGTAGAATAGAGAATAAATATCTGACCAAACAATTTAATCTTGGCAGATAAGTAGATAGGTAGAGTTAATAAAAGGTGCTCAACAGTTTAATCTGAGCCCTTGGATGTAATAAGGGTAGAAATAGATAGATTTACCATGTAAAAGAAAAAGATTGATAAGGGTTTGCAAGTCAAAATGCACCCTAATAAAGAAGAGAAAATGGTAGTGTTAAGTAGATAGGGTAGGTAGATGGTGCTGCAAAGTGTTATCTGATGAATGGTGTTGCTACATGTTGGTTAATCATTTACTTTCATCACAAGTACTGAAGCATGAAATACACTGGAAAATCATAGCAAGCAAAAGTCAAATTCATTAACTTCCCTTATCATTTTCCCCTCAAAAGTTTTACTAATTTTCCCCAAAAGTACTAAGGTAATTGGAGATCAAAGGGGCTCAAGGCATTTCCTTGACTTCTGGAGGGACCGGACCCTCGGCCTAATGATCAAAAAGACCTAAGCACTTGAAATAATTCATCATTGCTATCTTCCATCTTTAACTTTTTCCTAAGTAAAATCCTATTTTACTTAGGAAAGTGATGCAAAAATTCCATAAAAATTCCTCAAAATAACTTGTTATTCTAAGTTTAAGTGTTGAAGATAAAATGTTGCAATTTACTTCACAAGTTATCACTTTCTTAGATGTACAAAGATGTTTTGATTTTCCTTGTCCTTTGCCATATTAACATTTAATTCTACTATATTAAATCCCTAGTGAAATCCCTTTTCCTAAGTATATAAATCCCTTTTCTATAAATATCCCCAAAACCCATTTATTATAATGTTTACCAAAGTATATATTCTCGCACATTGAAAATAAACACCCCGCTTTATAAGCCCTTTGGTTAAAACTATAGCATTATACATAAATCCCGCCCCTATGATGAATTAATTGTATTAATTCATTCATCATATAATAAAAATATATACAAAAACTTTAGACATACTATAAGTATGTTTAATACCAAAACATATCAATAAAACTTTGTGAAAGTCCTGCGCCACCGTGGTCCGTCCACGTGGCATTCCACCTAGCCAACTCCGCCGCAACCCCTTTCTTTTGCATACGGGATTAATTAAGTCGCCTGGACTAATTAATAACTATTTCCGCCAGTTAAAAAGCCCCCGGAGCGATTAAAAACATTTAAAAGTGTTTAAAAGTACGACGGGGCCCACATGAAACCTCCGCCCATCTTCCCATCGCCCCAACCGTTGGATCAGCCTCCCGCAGATCAACGGCCAGCGTTGATTCCGCTGCCCATCCCTTGTCAGCAATTTAACCAGCGGGGGATGGGTGGTTTCTAAATAGTCAACCATCCACATGGCGATTATCCTATGGAATCGCTGCCCCTCCGATAAAAACCACCCTCGACCAAAAGCGGTGCGGGGAATTCCCGCTTACCACTTACCGCCCGACTCTGCACACGTCATCCCGTACTACCATGACGTCACACCTCGAAAAAACAAAAAACCCTTTTAACTTGTAAATAACCATTTTTCACGTTTTTCACCGATTATTTTCGTTATTAAAAACGACGAGCTGCCTTAACGTTGCAAATTTTCATTGTAATTGATCATTTTACTCAGTGCTCTTGCGCCGTCTTGAAACAGTTCCTCCATTACTGTTACACTGTTAGAAAATGATTCAGATCTAAAAAGCAATTATTTATCCTTCACCTTGACTGCCACGTAGAAACTCGGTTTCCTTTGTTTTTTATTTAGAAAAAGTGGTTAAAAATCATTCTTTGAGTCCTCCACGAAGATTTTAAACTGTGAAATTGCCCAAACTTTGAAATTGTTCCAATTTCCTCCATTTCAAGAATCATGGCGGAAACAGAAGAAAACCAAATTCCTCCATTTTGAATCCACAAGAACCAAAATGGAGGCCCCGGCAGCTCTTAATATCACTCCATTGAATGCTCCTCACTGTGAATTAGACTATTTACCTCTGATAGATGAAGATTTCCAAATTAAAGACCTGCATTTTGATGAAAGTCCCCTATTGAGCTATTGTCACTGCAGAGACGAATACTCAAAGGGGCAAGATCTTATAGGGTTGTGGGAATCCAATTTCCCGAGATATCTCATCCCCTCAGTCCTTATTTTCCCAGAAATTATCCACTGCTATCATACCAATTATGATCCAAATCAGAAAGCAGTTTTATCCCCAAGTCAAAGCGTATCAAAATCAAAGAGTATCAGTGGATAAAGTGTATCAAATTAAAATTAGTGAAAAGTCGAAACAAAGTTCTGAGCTGATAGTGAAAAAAGCATTAAAAATGAAGTTACAGAGCAGTCAAAGGTAAACAGTAAAAATGAAGTTACAGAGGCAGTAAAATGGTAAAAATAAATGAAAGTACTTTCACCAAAATTGAAGTTTGTCTAAAGTGAAAGTAAAACAGTCAAAAGAGCAAGAAAGTAAAAAGATGAAAAAACATAACAAGAAGGAACATTTTTGCAGAAATTACATGTTTTAGTCATTATTTTGCAGAAAATATTGTGACCAATACAAGATGAATTTTGCAAAACTGAAGGCGTTTTATGTTCTTAAGAGTACCATCTACAAAAACCTCTCTCACTTTCCTAACAGCTATTATGGTTTTGGAAATATTAAACAATGTTGAAAAGCACTTTTTGCAGAAAATTACAGTCAAGTCATCATTTGGCAGAGAATATTGTGGCCAATTAGAAATACATTTCACAAAACTGAAGGAGGTTTTTGTTCCTAAGAGACCCATCTACAAAAACCTATCTCAGTTTTTGCACAGTGGTTTTATAATGAGAGATACATGCACATCTTTACAGGCCATTTTTCAGACTCTGTAAAACTCTGTTTTACACATATGTTTTACAGAGAATATTATGCACAGCTGGAGAGGAATTTTAGGAAAGTGAAAGAGGTTTATCTCACCAACATATTTATCCACAATAACCTCGAGGTTTATCTCACCAACATATTTATCCACAATAACCTCTTTCACTTTTTACATATCTATTACGGATTGAGAAATACGAAGATATCATTGGACCCCAAGTTTGCAGAATTGTTGGAGCAGATTGCACAAAGAAAGGAAGCAATTAGTGACTTGGATGCCTCCTCATCAAATAAGATTTGGATCAAATTCGAATTCTCCTTTGTTTATCACTTATCCATCAAAAACAGTGCCAAATAGTTTGGAGGTCCTTTACTTTGTCTTCATTTATGTAAATAGTTTATAGATTTTAGAACCAATTTCTCTGATATTTGTTTCAAGATATTTTAGTTTAGAGTTCTAAAATACTCAATTTTTGGAAGCATTTGGGGTGGATTCTATTACTTCCATTGTATTGATTATGTTTTTGAATAAAAGCTTTTGGACAAATTTATTTGTGGCTTACTGGATGACGTTTTGAAGCACTGGACTTGTTGCAGGATTCATGTGTTGGACTTCAGTTCAATAAGTTTTCCAACCCTTGTGTTTAAATTTTATATTAGTTTATGCTATCATCATATCCGTTTCTGAATAGTTTACATAAAGGATTGAAACAGAATTTGCTTAATTGTACTCTGTTTTCAAATGTGATTATTCTCGATGTTTTCTCTTCGGGATTAGTTATAAGCATGAATTCTTAATTGCTCATGTTTTGTCGATTAATATTTGCTGGACATCAGAATAAAGAATCCTTTCATTGCTCTTTGCTTAGAATTACTTTCTTTCTTCTTGAATATGGTGAAAGATTCTTAGTTGCCTTTCATCCCTTCAAGACCATCCATCCACTTTAAAATTTAAGGATTGTTCTCTGTCTAGCTATCTTGCCCTGTAATACCATCTTGTGTTCAGAAAAGAAATCCAGTAAAGCCATCCTTAGACTCCATAGCCCAATGGACTGAAAGCCCCCAACCTTGCCCTTAGTTTGTGGATTCCACCATTTTCCCAAAACAAACTTTGCATCTATAACTAGCCTAAAATCATTCAAAAACAAAGATAAATCATAAAGAGAGAGCCCTCTCTGGATGCAAATTGGCTAGATTCTGCATCTAAAAGATTGGTTTGTGGTTACCTCGGGTATACTTTCCTCTTACACAACTTCTAGGAAAACCTGAGTGATAACATAGTGGCGACCATACTGGGGACCTGAATCATTTTTATTTGTTAATATTGTTCATTTATAAGCTATAGACAGAGTCTGAAGATCAGCCAGGAAGCCTTTGAAATTGCTTTTGCATTGCACTTGCAAGAGTAAATAAATGCTGCTTCAGTCTATCTCTGATTTAGCTTATATACTGAACCTTAGTTTCAAAATATTTAATCAGACTCTCTAGTTTAATAAATCTTTGAGAAAATTTTAATTAAAAAACTTAAATTTCTTAAAGAAATCATAGAAGTTATTTTGAAAATTCATAAAAAAACAAAATAATCATAAAATACTCAAAATTTGGTTTCCTGAAGAACTAACTTTTTCTTCAAAATTGTTTTACAGGTTTATATCTGATCTATGATGGTGGACAAGGATCAGACACACAAAGGTTAAAATCATCCACCTGGCGACTCCAAATCAATTTCACAATCAAGACTCCACTGGAGGAATGAACCTCAAAGGACAATATGGAAAGATCAGGCTTTCAACTTGGATCTTAATCCAAGACTTTATGTTCTTTTTCATTAAGAAATTTTTTCAATGTATATTATATTTTATAGAAGATCTTAGATTAGTTTTTAGTTATTTTCCTTTGAAGATTGTAAATAATAATTCTTCTAATCTCTTTGAGCAGCTTTCTTATGAATCTAATGATGATCATTTTCCAATTAAAAAGCCTCAAATAATCAAAACTGATCTTACAATCCCTGTACATATCCCTGTGCCATATAAAGTTCCAGATAGATATAAGCCCCTTATTCTACCTCCTTTACTCCATGATTTTCCTGAAAAATACTACAAGTATCTTCCTAGATTTGATGGAGAAAATGGTATCACGGCCCAAAAACATATTCAAGGTTTTGAAAATTATTTGGATTTATTTGAGATTGATGAAGATGATGTTAAAATCAGAATTTTTGCTCTTTCTTTGCAAAATAGAATAAAGAGTTGGTTCAAAAATTTGCCTAATGCTAGCATCTCAAATTTCCAACAGTTTATCAAACTTTTCCTTGATAGATGGATAATCAAAGTTAATCATTTTGTGATCATGGAAGAATATAATCAATTAAAAAGACATTCAAATGAAACGATACAACAATTTTCTGACAGATTTAATCAAGTTTATTATTCAATGCCAGAAATAGAATTTCGGTTAAGAGAAAGAGATCCAAAAACACTTGTACAGATGCAGAATATTGCAGTTGATGTGGAAGTTAATCTCCAAATCAAACAGGAAATGTTGAAAGCAGAAGAAGAGGAAAGGAAAAACATTGCAGAGGTAAAACTCAATCTTTTGGTAAGTAAACTAGATGAAATAACACAGAAGATCACTATGAAAGAAGAATTTTTTTATTCAAAATCACCATGAAGAAATAGAAGAGGTTGATAGCCATGAACAAATTCCTCTTAATTCAAATTATCATAAATCAGAAAATGAATTTACAAATCAATATGAGGAAGATGAATCTATTGTTCTAATGTGTATGTTTGATGACATTCCTTATTTTGATGATTTGCCTAAGTATGATCATTATGATGATAGTTATGTTCTCCAAAGTCAAGCTAACTTTACAGAGATATCAGAAGCTATTTTGGAGGATGAAGAAATGCAGATTCAGCAGATTGAAGATAGTGATCAGCCAATACAGATCAGCCATGAGAGTGAGGAAGGAAGAGCAGAAAATGTGGAAATAAGTGAAGATTCTTTACCTCTTTGTTTTTCTTCATTTAAGTTCATTAGAGAAAACTATCATGCCATCAATAATCAGTAATCTTTAGGAATTGCGATTGACAACAAAGAAGATAATGAAACTATTGATCAAGATTTTTCAGTTTCACAATTGCAGTTATCAGTTCCCATTGAAATAAATGATCAAATGACACAAGAAAGTTCCATACCACTATTTTTTGAACCATTTCAACTTTTAAAGGAAATGTGGTATAACATATTTAAAGAAAATAATGGGAAACTTGTTGAAGTTTATGAAGTCCCATGGAATTTTATATGTCATAGGTTCCAGCAATTTTCCCAAGATTTTCAGGATCCAATAGCATACATGTTGAATATTGAAGGCATTCCAAGCATTCCTCTATTAAATAACTATGATTTTCAGAATCAAGATGATAAAGGATTCAATACTCAGACATTACAATCAGTAGGAATATCATCACAAATCTTATCTGAAAGTTTACAGGGAGATAAAGATGAAAATAGCACTTCATATTCATGGTATGGAGGCCATCCAGAACAAATGTACAGTTGGTCAGATCAGTTAAACATTAGTGTATATATTTTGGAAGATCCTTTTGTACAGTTTCTAGAGTCAACAAAGGAAATCAAGTGTTTCCTTATCCTCTCATTTGTTGACAAGTTTCTAATAGGTTGCAGAAGTAGAACTTTGATAATCAACAAGAAAATGCAACAAAATCTATCAAAGTACATAATGCTTGAATGGTTTCATTGGCTATTTCATTTTACCTAACTAGCAGTTGAACAGTAGATTGAGTAGGTAGATGAGTGCTAATAAGCTCAGAATTTTGAGCATTTTTTTTAGTTTTCAATTTACAACTAGTTTTTCATTAAGTTGGTTTGAAAATTTTTGTGTGTTGTTTTAAGTTTCAAGATTAGATTTCAGGTTGCAGAAAAATGACTATATTCAATTCAATATTTTCAGCCACAGCTAATGCATCAGTTTTAATTGGATGGTGACTTCTTGAAGTTGAAGCCCGAAGTGAAGGCCCTAAGCTTCAAAAGTTTCACTATCATATGTACAATAAAGCTACCAGAAGGAGGAAGATTTCATACTTTCAGTTTGAAGACATTTTGAGGCATCTGATCTGATGTTCTTGACTTTTCACAAGAAAAAGCCATCCCCAAGTGGAGCCAGTGTTAGACTCCTATACCAATAGGTGTCATTTTTCATGATTGTCTTGATTGAACTATGGAATATGTTCAAACCTTTTTCTTGAGCAAAGGTGTTCCATATTCTTGAAAACCAAAAAATCAAAAAATTTAAAAAATGTAAAGAGGGTATACCCTAAAAGAAAGATCAAAGGGTAAAAAGAATAAAATGGTCAAAAAAGTGAAAGAAATGAACCCCAAGCAAAAAATAGACCAAGGAAAGTGTGCAAATCCAAATGCCACTGCTATTTCACTGTTGTAATAAATCAATTGTGTGCAGCTTTGCCACAATTCATGAATAAGTCAAACTGTTTAAACTTGGCTTAGTCATATTTCAATTTCATTGTTGTAGATTAGAGAATAAATATCTAGCCAAACAGTTTAATCTTGGCAGATAAGTAGCTAGGTAGAGTGAATAAAATGTGCTCAACAGTTTAATCTGAGCCCTTGGATGTAATAAGGGTAGATTTAGATAGATTTTCCATGTAAAAAGAAAAAGATTGAAAAGGGTTTGCAAGTCTAAATGCACCCTAATAAAGAAGAGAAAATGGTAGTGTCAAGTAGATAGGGTAGGTAGATGGTGCTGCAAAGTGCTATCTGATGAATGGTGCTGCTACATGTTGGTTAATCATTTACTTTCATCAAAAGTACTAAAGCAGGAAATACACTGGAAAATCACAGCAAGCAAAGTCAAATTCATTAACCTCCCTCATCATTTCCCCCCTCAAGAGTTTTACTAATTCCCCCCCAAAAGTATTAAGGTATTTGGAGATCAAAAGGGCTCAAGGCATTTCCTTGACTTCTGGAGGGACCGGACCCTCGGCCTAATGATAAAAAAGACCTAAGCACTTGAGATAATTCATCATTGTTATCTTCCATCTTTAACTTCTTCCTAAGTAAAATCCTATTTTACTTAGGAAACTGATGCAACATTCCATAAAATTCCTCAAAATAACTTGTTATTCTAAGTTTAAGTGTTGAAGATAAAATGTTGCAATTTACTTCACAAGTTATCACTTTCTTAGATGTACAAAGATGTTTTGATTTTCCTTGTCCTTTTTCATATTAACATTTGATTTTACTATATTAAATCCCTAGTGAAATCCCTTTTCCTAAGTATATAACTCCCTTTTCTAATAAATATCCCCAAAACCCTTTATTATAATGTTTTACCAAAGTATATATTCCCGCACATTGAAAATAAAACCCCGCTTTATAAACCCTTTGGTGAAATATATCGTTATACTATTAATCCCCGCCCTATGGTGAATTAGTTATGTATTGATTAATTTACCATATAATAAAAATATATATAAAAAAGCGTTAGACATGCAATATGTGTGTTTAACACCAAAAACACGGATAAAAACTCATCGGAGTCTTGCGCCACCGTGGATTGTCCACATGACATTCCACCTAACCAAACCCCGCCGCAACCCGTTTCTTACACACACGGGATTAATTAGTCATCAGGACTAATTAATAGCCTTTTTCCCCCTTTAATGACGCTCGAGAGAGATTAATAACGTTTAATAGTATTTAAATCATACGGGTTCACAGAATAACTATTCCATTATATTTCCATTTCTTCGATCGTCGGATCGCTCCTCCGCTTCTCCGCAGATCGACGCTTCCACGCTAATCCCGCTTGCCCATCCTTGGTAAGAAATTTAACTGGGAAATAGTAGAATGTAAACAATTCATCATCCACGGTTACACATCCAACTAATCGTCATTACCTGCTTAAAATAAATTTTGTACGTGCCGCAAAGGGCTTACTTCGCTTTTTACCGCTTACCGTGATAACAATGGGCTCTACCATTGCCAATTTCCGCATCAAATGACGCTATCATCTTCGAACGACAAAAACCTCTTTGACTTGTTTTAAGCCATTTTTCGCTTTTTCAGCTTATCTTAGTCAAAGAGACCGGAAGCCTCAACAGAATTTTCAAATTTCACTGCAAATACACCAATTTACTCCGAAATTCCGCTGCGCCCGTGTTGAAGAACGTCCCCGCCATTGCTCATTACCTGTCCAAGAACCAGTTTCCGTCTAAAAACAGGTATTTATCCTTTACGCCCCGACTGCACGAAAAACTCAGTTTCCTTTGTTTTTCCGATTAGAAAGTGGTTAAAAATCATTGCTGAGTCCTCCCTGAAGATTTTAAACCTGTGAAATTGCCCCCCAAAAACCTGCACATTGTTCCAATTTCCTCCTTTGTCAGATATCCCGTCCGGTCTGTAAGAAAAAACGAAAACCTCCATTTTGAATCCACAAGAACCAAAATGGAGGTCCCGGCAGCTCTTAATATCACTCCATTGAATGCTCCTCACCGTGAATTGGACTATTTACCTTTGATAGATGAGGATTTCCAAATTAAAGACCTGCGTTTTGATGAAAGTCCCCTATTGAGCTATTGTCGCTGCAGAGACGAATACTCAAAGGGACAAGATCTTATAGGGTTGTGGGAATCCAATCTCCCAAGGTATCTCATCCCCTCAGTCATTATTTTCCCAGAAATTGTCCACTATTGCCATTCTAACTATGATCCAACTCAAAGAGCAGTAATTTCCCCTAACCAGAATGTTCTTTTCCCAATTACTGCTCAGTCTAACACAGTAAAGAACAATTAAAGTGTATCAGGTAAAAGTCAGAGTGAAAGTAAAAATGAAGTTACAGAGCGGTCAAAGGTAAAACAGTAAAAGTAATTACAGAGGCAGTAAAATGGTAAAAAGAGATGAAAATACTTTCACCAACATTGAAGTTTATCTAAAGTGAAAGTAAAACAGTCGAAGGAACAAAAAAGTGAAAAGATGAAAAATACAACAAGAAGGAACATTTTTGCAGAAATTGCATATTTTAGTCATAGTTTTGCAGAAACTATTGTGATCAATAAAAGATGAATTTTACAAAACTGAAGGAGGTTTATGTTCTTAAGAGGACCATCTACAAAAACCTCTCTCACTTTTCTAACAGCTATTATGGTTTCGGAAATATTAAACAAAGTTGGAAAGCACTTTTTGCAGAAAATTAAAGTCAAGTCATCATTTTGCAGAGAATATTGTGGCCAATTAGAAATACATTTTACAAAACTGAAGGAGGTTTTTGTTCCTAAGAGACCCATCTACAAAAACCTATCTAAGTTTTTGCACAGTGGTTTTATAATGAGAGATACATGCGCATCTTTACAGGCCATTTTTCAGACTCTGTAAAACTCTGTTTTACACATATTTTTTACAGAGAATATTATGCACAGCTGGAGAGGAATTTTGGGAAACTGAAAGAGGTTTATCTCACCAACATATTAATCCACAATAACCTCTTTCACTTTTTACATATCTATTACGGATTGAGAAATAAGAAGATATCATTGGACCCTAAGTTTGCAGAATTGTTGGAGCAGATTGCACAAAGAAAGGAAGCAGTTAGTGACTTGGATGCCTCATCATCAACTAAGATTTGGATCAAATTCGAATTCTCCTCTTTGTCATCACTTATCCATCAAAAATAGTGCCAAATAGTTTGAGTGTCCTTTACTTTAGTTCTATTTATGTAGTTCTATTTATGTAAATAGTTGGAGAGATTTGTGAACCAATTTTGATATTTGTTTCAAGATATTTTAGTTTAGAATTTGTATAAATACTCCACTCTTGGAAGCATTTGGGGCGGATTCTATTACTCTGCTGTAACATTGAGGTTTTCGGAATAAAAATCTTTTGGACAAATTTACTTGTGGCTTACTGGATGACGTTTTGAAGCACTGGACTTGTTGCAGGATTCATGTGTTGGACTTCAGTTCAATAAGTTTTCCAACCCTTGTGTTTAAATTTTATATTAGTTTATGCTACCATCATATCCGTTTCTGAATAGTTTACATAAAATATTGAAACAGAATTTGCTTAATTGTACTCTGTTTTCAAATGTGATTATTCTTGATGTTTTCTTCTGGATTAGTTATAAGCATGAATTCTTAATTGCTCATGTTTTGCTGATTCAATATTGTTGATTACTGTAACAAAGAATCCTTCATTGCTCTTTGCTTGTAATCATTTCTCTTCTTCCTCTTGAATATGGTGAAAGATTCTTAGTTGCCTTTCATCCCTTCAAGACTATCCATCCACTTTAAATTTTAAGGATTGTTCTCTGTCTAGCTATCTTGCCCTGTAATACCATCTTGTGTTCAGAAAAGAAATCCAGTAAAGCCATCCTTAGACTCCATAGCCCAATGGACTGAAAGCCCTCAACCTTGCCCTTAGTTTGTGGATTCCACCATTTTCCCAAAACAAACTTTGAATCTATAACTAGCCTAAAATCATTCAAAAACAAATATAAATCATAAAGAGAGAGCCCTCTCTGGATGCAGATTGGCTAGATTCTGCATCTAAAAGGTTGGTTTGTGGTTACCTCGGGTATACTTTCCTCTTACACAACTTCTAGGAAAACCTGAGTGATAACAGGTGGGACCAAGTTTCGTTGATTAAAGGTGATGGGGGTATTGCTTTGTTAATCACCTCCAATATAATTTCATGTTGAGTGGGCCGCATGAATTAGTTAAAAGATTATTGGAGCATGGATTTTCGTTTGAAAGTGCTTCTGATATATTGGAAGTGGCGCAGCGGAAGCGTAGTGGGCCTATAACCCACAGGTCCCAGGATCGAGTATCGGGTTTATGAATCTGCATTTGGATTATAGTTTTGAGTTTGCAGGTTCATTTTTTAAAATGAAAGGTGAACCTTCTTATAGTGGGTTTCTCTTTTCATCAGAAAGGAAGATCCCTTCACTATAAAACCTCCTCCCCAAATGGTGTGTTGAAACCACCCTGCAACTCCTCCCTCAAAATAACGCAGATATGGAATGAAACTTCGCTGCAGGGAAAAATAAATAAGTGGCCTGATGCCAAGATCTGAAAACAAGCTCAAGGGCCTTCCTTACTGTCCTCCCAATGAAAAGGAACCCTTCTCCACTAAAAATAAGTACTAAAGTGACCCAAATGTGGTCTCCACTGCTGCAACCTACAAAACAACTCAACCCTCAACAGGATCTCTACTGTAGATGTAAGATGAAGCTTGGCCTTAAGCTTGAATGTGGAAGTGAAGTACAATGCTCCAAAAATAGGCCTCTCAAGGATAGAGGTGGGATTCCTGATCAGGAACACCCAGTGCTAAACAACACTTGCAATCTTAGCTAAACAACCAAAGAAAGCTATATGTCTAAACAGACCATATATCAAAACATATCATAAACTCAATCTCCTAAATATGGCTACCATCCTCTTCCTTTTATAAGATATGAGCTTCCAACCCCTGAGCCCCATTCATTTATGACCCTAATTCCATGCAATGTGTCTCCATCTAAAATTGCAATGTCCCTTATTGAATGCCACTTCTCCATGACAGTGTTGTTGATTGGTCAAAGTTGACTCGGCCAAGATGTTCCAGCCCCTTTTCACACCTAAGGGTGCTCAATTAAGCTGCCAATATGTTGTCTTTTCACATTGGCATTTATTTTATTCATTATTAAGGAGACTTATGGACCTCCATTGTCCTTTTATTCATAAAACAAGACAGCAAAACAAAAATTAATATTCCAACTAGCTCATGGCTAATTGGAAATATTACAGTCCTCCCTTCCCAAATGTTTCTTATCCTTAAGAAATTGACAAGGTGAGTGTTGTAACTCATCTCCTCCATCATTGGTGACACCTCCATGTGATAAGATTCCCTCATAATCTAAGTGTCTCCCACAAGGAAGCAATAGATACAATGAAACAATCATGGTTTGCCCAATGTTCTCCTTGGAACATGTAGCATAATGAACATGGAGAATTCCTCTCCCATAGGGCACATACAATCCTCCCATCCTCCCTCCAGTGATTCCCATAAAAAGAATAAGTACATCATTAATGTATGGGATCAAAACCAAGTACATACAAACAAAAATATTAAAAATGGAGGTGGGTCATAGTGCCACATGTGGAACCAACGCAGTAGATCTCCTGAATACATCAGATAGTGATGGTAAGTGGTTTCCCCACCACTTACTTGATGTCCACGTTTTCTCATAATGGCTAAAAAGGTGAGAAATGTGTGGTGCCTTTGGAGTGCACCCACAATGATACAACATCTCCCTATATCCTCCAAGGGAGTGACCATGTTCAGAAATGTTTATGGCCCAATTTTGGCCATGAAGTGTATATGGAAGAATGCTCCTCCTTGGAGAAATGGCCTGCATATACATGGTAAAGAAATGAAAATAATCATGAAATGAAACATCATGTACATAAGCATGTTCCTTACCAAAATTTCTGCTCATACAAATGGAGTGGTCCATAGATAGATCCCCTCTCATTCCAAAAGAGGAAAGATGTGGCTGTGATAACTCCTTCATTGAGTTATGCATCTCTACCATCTCCACATGGTCCATGCATCTTTGAAAATGCTGATATATCTCCTCTTCAAAGCCTTCCCAAGTGTAGATCTCCATGATAGTGTTGTAGGCTCTCATGGAATAAGTATGGCTAAAGAGAAAATCTTCATGAGCTCTTTGTAGCAACTTCTCCTTGAGCTTGGAAGCTATAGATAAGAAGATCCTACCATGATAATAGATGACTTCATCTTGGACTGAATATCCCTCCTCATGTAGCTGGTCATCAAGTATCATGCATGTAAAAAGATCCTTGGAATAATCCACCAATAGTTGGGATTTCCAATATGGATCTATCCTCCATAGTGACAGCGTTGATGATCTATCACAATCAACATATGTCATATGAATGTCCTCCTCCATGGCATCTCCCATGCCAAAGGTATATGTTGGAAGGTTGTTATCCTTCCCATGCTGCTCCTCCCACAACGCAAAATCTGAAATGAGAGTGAGTAATGATGATGTTGGGAGAATGTCTCCCTCCTCCTTGAGTCTACCCAAGACTCTTAGCGTTGTATCATGGCCTTCTAGTGCTCCCATTCCTCGTGGATCAATGAATGGTGCATCATGATGTGAAACATTTCTCACCAAATTTGGATCAGGTGGCCTCCCAGGTGGTTTTCCATAAAACAGTGATGTCTCATGGGTCAACCTCATATGCATAATGGATGGGACTACCATGTCCTTGCTTCCACTACGCAAATCCAACTCTGTTTTTTTTGTGTGGAATTTTTCTAATAATTGGGTATCACTCTCATTGATGCAAGAGTCCCTCTAATTGGATAAATTTCTCCCTCCTCACTTCCTGGTGGTGGTGGATCATCTCCTGCTATTCTAGCGTTGTGATCCCTTTCTGTTTCTTCTTCTTCCTCCTCATCATCTAAGAAGACCTCTATATAGTGTGCCTTTCCTGCTGCACATCTATGTCTGGGTGCCCATGATTCTTGGCATGTGAAGCAAAGCTTCCTTCTCCTCAAATCTCTTCGGACATCATCATCAAGAGGTCTTTTACTTTGGCTCTCCTTTGAAAGAGGAGCCTTCCATTAGGGGAATTTTGAGGTCTAAAATGGACCTCCTAAGAAAAATGTACAAAAAAAATAAAATTTATAAGAACCAATAGGATTCAAGATGATGATGTCAACCATGGGGGATGATTCACCATTTTTTAAGTAAAAGGGTAAAAAATTAAAAAATAATAAAATAATAAAACTACTTTTTCAACTCGTATTGTCAACTTACCTCCCAAATTTTTTACTCAAATTTCGAGCGGGAGTACTCGTTGGATGAAAAATTTAATTCCTCATCCAAGGAGTACCCATGTTGCATACTTTCGATGGACCTTGTTACACGAAAAATGAGAAATACATAAAAACATGTGATTGCAATCATGTTTTTCATGTTTTTCTCATTTTTCATGTAGCGTGACCCATCAAAAGTATGAAATATGGGTACTCCTTGGACGAGGAATTAAATTTTGCATCCAATGAGTACTCCCGCTCGAAATTTGAGTAAAACCTTTGGGAGATAAGTTGAAAATATGAGTTGAAAAAGTAGTTTTTTTCTTTTTTCCCTCTAAAATTTGATGATGTAATCAAATCTTATTTTATTATTTCCACTATTATTTTATAATTTCCTTAGGAGGCTCATTTTAGACCTCAAAATTCCCCTAATGTCACCTTTTCCCTTTGATGGAAAAGAGGGCTTGTGCTGAAATGTTGCCTTTGCTTTTGGCAAGGCATCTTGTAAATCTCTAGCCCTTTCAATGGCATCTTGAAGGGTAGTGGGCCGTAGACTTAACCAACCCATGAAGAGGTTCTTGTAACCCATCAACAAACATATAGACCCTTCTTGCCGCAGATAAATCAAGAACAATAACATAAAGCTTTAAAAACTCAGAAATATAAGTTTCTGGATTACATGATTGTTTGAGCTTTGCAAGCCCCATGAATGGTGCCTTAGGATCTCTTCTATCAAACCTCTCCACCAACCTCCTTGTGAACTATGAATATGCAGTCACATTGGAATGCCTAATGTAGACAAGCCATGAAACCACCAATCATGTGCTTCACCCTCAAGGTGCGGAGCTGCTATCTTAATGGCCTCCATCTCCAGTACTTTGTTCAGCTAGAAGTAGATGTCAAGCTTCTCTACCCATGATTTGGCAGTGCATTTAGATGATCCATCAAATTTGGGTAAGAAAAATCTGCCCATAGTGTGGTGTAGATCATGATTCTGAATGAATCCTCCACCTCTATTATGATGTCTGGGTCTCCTATTGTCCTTGATATGAAAAAATTCTTGAAAACTTAAGTTGTCCTTGAATCTTTGAGATTGAGACTCATACTCCATGAAATAGTCTTCAAGAGTTTCTTGTTCTTGAAACCCTTCATTTCCCACTGCTAAGAATGTAGACATTGTAGAGCGTTGGGAAACTTGTTGTTGTTGCACTGGTTGATCACTCCAGTGATGAGAAATTTCGGAGCCTTCACCATGTTGAAATCCTTTAGGGGATTCCTTGTATCTATCCATTATCATCTCCTTTATTTATATAGAAATGTCTTGCATAGCTCTAAGAAGGATCTTGGGGAACTCCTTCTCTTCATCTTCTCCTGATAAAGGGGTTTTACCCTTGTCTTCTTTATCATTTGTATAGTCAAACTTTAGGTGTCTTCTTCTTTGATAATTATTCTCTCTATCAGTAAGAGGATCTCCTTCTTCAGATGACATATTGGTTTTTCAAGATGCATAGGTTGTGCCAATATTATGCTCTGATACCACTGTAATATTCCCAAATGGAAAAAGCAGGAATATAGTGCAAAATTTTGGAATAGCAGTGTTGAACATCATATAAAATCAAGAGGCCAATATGGAGACCTTCCATTCATTTTAACAGTAGAAAAATAGTACAAAATAGTGGGCCACAAAATGTACAACAAGATATAACAAGCCTCTAATGGACAAAACCCTCAAAAGAGGTGTTGCTACTATATATCAAAATGTCGGAAGACTGCTACAGCATAGTCATAAAGTGCACTGCTACAGCAGATGAACATACAAATATCTATGGCTATTATATGCCTCAAAAGATACAACAAATGTAGATAAAGGCTCTATACAACCTTTAGAAAATATCCCCCAAAGGTTTTGCAACAATACACCAATGTACAAGATCTGAATCAAAGCCCTAGGGCTGAAGATTCACTGCAATAATAGATCTGGAAAGTGGTGGCTGATCTGATATAAAAAATAATGGAGCCTCCTCCAATAGACCTCCTAGATGAAAGGAAGATACCTTCACTATAAAACCTCCTCCCCAAATGGTGTGCTGAAACCACCCTGCAACTCCTCCCTCAAAATAACGCAGATCTGGAATGAAACTGCGTTGTAGGGGAAAATAAATAATTGGCCTGATGCCAAGATCTAAAAATAAGCTCAAGGGCTTTCCTCACTGTCCTCCCAATGGAAAGGAAACCTTCTCCATGGAAAATAAGTACTGAAGTGACCCAAATTTGGTCTCCACTGCTGCAACTTGCAAAACAACTCAACCCTCAACAAGATCTGTGTTGTAGATGTAAGATGAAGCTTGGCCTTAAGCCTGAATGTGGAAGTGAAGTACAATTCTCTACCAAGAGGCCTCTCAAGGATAGAGGTGGGATTCCCGATCAGGAACACCAATGCTAAACAACAATTGCAATCTTAGCTAAACAACCAAAGAAATCTATATGTCTAAACAGACCATTTATCAAAACATATCATAAACTCAACCTCCTGAATATGGTTGCCATCCTCTTCCTTTTATAAGATATGAGATTCCAAACCCTAAGCCCCATTCATTTATGATCCTACTCCCATGCAATGTGTCTCCATCTAAAACTGCGTTATCCATCATTGAATGCCACTCCTCCATGATAGCATTGTTGATTTGGTCAAATTTGACCCAGTCAAGATGTTCCAGCCCCTTTTCACACCTAAGGGTGCTCAATTAAGTTGCCAAGATGTTGTCTTTTCACATTGGCATTGATTTTATTCATTATTAAGGAGACTTGTGGACCTCCATTGTCCTTTTATTCATAAAACAAGACAAAAAAACAAAAATTAATATTCCAACTAGCTCATGGCTAATTGGGAATATTACAATGTCCCCAGCTAGGTCGAGGTATAAGGAGTTAGGGCTCGATCTGGTTGAACCTTTGCAAGATCAGCCTCGCAAACCCCGATGGTCACCCATGGGGGATGAAAAGAAAGATGAGAGAGCAGGAGATCCTATCAGAATATTGCTCGAGGAGGCACTCAAAAAACAAAGGAATGCAATGATGGATAACTTTGCCCAGATCCTTCAAAGACTGCCCACCGGCGGTGCATCTACATCCAACAGCCACTCTGGAGGCATGACTCCCTTTAAGGTACAAGTAAACTTTGACATTTCCATATTCGAGGGTCAAATAGATGTAGATGTGGTAGATAGATGGTTGAATCTATTAGAAGGATATTTCTCGGTTCATGACTTTTTCGACCGGGAGAAGATTATTTTTTCACTCCTCAAAGCTATCGCCCATGTCAAGGACTAGTGGGAAACCTACTGTGAGAAAAAGGACGAGACGAAACCCTCTATATTCTCAACCGCACCCACTTGGAATTATTTCTGAGATGCCATCAAGGAACAATACTATCCTATGGGGAGCTATGAGGATGACTACATACAATGGACCACACTGTGGCAACAAAGGGATCAACATGTGCATGAGCTGACGAATCTGTTTCATACCCTGTGCACAAAGTTGGGTATCAAATATTCAGAGAAACATTTGGTGCTAAAGTATCGAAGTTGTCTACACATATATATTCAGGAGGAAATGGAGTTCCTCGAAATCTCCTTGCTTAGTATGGCATACCAGTATGCTGCCAAGATTGAGCGAAAATTCAAACACAAGAAGCGGGACTTTGGATTTGCGAATCAAAAGTAAGGGAAAGGGGCTCCCAAACCGCATAACAAAGGACAAAGCCAAGGCATGGCGACCCAAGACAACTTGCCAAAGCCACAAGCAAATAACAACACCACGAAGCCAAAGAAGGACATGGGAAAGAGGTGTGAGTTCCATAAGAGCTCCACTCACAACACAAGTGAGTGTCAGGCCAAGCAGTCACTAGTGGCTGAGATGACGGATTCTGAATCAGATGCATGCTCCGACTCTGAATCAGAACCTGACAAGGGGAATGACAAATGGAAACAAATTATTTATGAGGATCCCAACTCCACCGTGGCCACTGCGAAGATCCAGAAGGAGGAACTGGAAGATCTAGAGGAGGAGGAGCATCTCTTCCACTCCCATATGTGGTTAAAGGGTTCCCCGCTACAGTTCATTGTTGACAATGGGAGCCAAAAGAACCTCATTTTAGCAGATGGCATGAAGCGGTTGGGCTTGCCGACCACAGTGCACCCACAACCATACACCATTCGGTGGCTTCACCAAGGATGGGATCTCTGCGTCAGCCAGCGGTGTTGCCTTCCCTATAGCATCAAGCCCTTCACGGATGAGGTATTATGTGACATTTCTCCTCTTGATTTTTCTGATGTATTATTAGGCTAACCATACTTGTGGAAACGACATGCTGTGTATGAGTCCCAGCCTCGCACTGTTTTACTTTGGGAAATAAGCTATACAGGATACCAGAGGTACCACCGCCTGCTGCTATCTCTTTGGTTACTGAAAAACGATGTAGTAAGCTCATTTCCCAAACCAGGAAATTAGTTTTCCTGATGATCTGCCCCCAAGGCGAGAAGAAGAAGACTGTGGCCACGACCTCCAAACAGGGTTCCTTTGCATGATAACAACAAATGGACAAGGTTGTGGAGCAATACGGGGACATCTTCACCTCACCCACAGGGGTTCCTCTGCACTGTCAGGTCAAGCACCCCATTGATCTGACCACAGGTGTGCCGCTACGCAATGGACCGATCTATCGACGCTTTGTTCTGGAGAATGATGAAATCAAGAGGCTGATTCAGGAGCTGCTGCAGAAATGTCACATCCGGCCAAGTTCATCGCCATGTGGGAGCCCGATCGTGTTGGTACAGAAGAAGGATGGGGCTTGGAGACTTTGTATTGACTATCGGGCGTTGAAAAATATCATTGTCCAGAATAAGTACCTGATCCCACGGATTGATGACCTTCTGGAGCAACTAAAAGGGGCGAAATATTTCAGCAAGATCGACTTGAAGTTTGAGTATCACCAGGTACCAATCGAACCTTCCAATGTGTGGAAGACGCCATTCAAAGTCAAGGAGGGCCTTTTTGAATGGCTAGTCATGCCTTTTGGGTTGACGAATGTTCCCGCAACCTTCATGAGGTTGATGGACGACATATTGCGGCCATTCAATAACTCATTGTAGTGGTGTACTTGGATGAGATTCTGATCTTCAACCATACTTGGGAAGAGCACCTTCACCACATCCGACAAGTCCTCCAAACATTGCGGCAACACAAGTTGTGTGCCAATTTGGAGAAGTGCACTTTTGGCATGATGCAGGTTCAATATTTGGGATACATTATTGATGAAAGGGGGGTACATGTGGATCCAACCAAGATCCAAGTCATTCGGGATTGGACAGCCCCAACCACTCTAACACAGGTTCACAGCTTTCTGGGTCTTGCTAATTTCTACCGTTGGTTCATGTTGGGATTCTCTCATATCACTTGGACCTTGAATCAAGTCACCAAGGGAGGAGCGAAAGCAAAGTTCTTTTGGTCGGAATCTCAACAGAAGGAGTTCGTAGAATTGAAACATCGCCTCTATTCTGCCCTCATGCTCACATTACCAAACTTGCGACAACCATTTGAGATCGAGATAGATGCCTCTGACTATGCTATTGGGGAAGTTCTTACTCAAGAGGAGCATTCAATGGCATATCACAGTGAGAAATTTTCCAACACAGTTCACAAGTATCCAACTTATGACAAAGAAATGTATTCCATTGTGCACGCTTGTCGACAATGGAACCATAACATTCTAGGGAAGGAAACAATTATCCACACAGATCATCAACCCCTACAGTTCATACAGACACAAGGCAAGTTGCAGAACGATCACCATCAGAAGTGGTCCACATATCTGCAACAGTTTCATTTGAACATCAAGTACAAGAAGGGTAGCACCAATAATGTTGCAAACTGCCTCAGCTGACCACCGATCATGGAGCTAACCACCATTCTCAACTCTTGTGGGCACGAGACTTCTGATTGGCTGCTTCTCTACAAGAACAATCCAGAATTCAGCCACACATACAAGGCACTCTTCGGGGGTACACAAGTTCCAATTTTCACCTCCAAGATGCATTGTTATGTCACCTGGGACACCTTTGTGTTCCTTCAAGAGAGCGTGCCAAGATGATATGGGAAGGACACTACAGTCGAGTCATTGGGCATTTCAGGGTCGAGAAAACTGTGGCAGTACTGCAGAAATATTACTATTGGCTGAACCTTCGACAGGATGTGGAGAAGTACATCAGATCCTGCACTGCTTGTGACATTGCCAAACCAACCATCAAGAAGCAAGGCCTCTATACTCCGCTACCTACCCCTATTCGACCTTGGGAATCCATCTCCATGGATTACATGTTGGGCCTTCCTTCTACTAAGCATGGAAATGACTGTATTTTCGTGGTCGTTGATAGATTCTCGAAGATGGCCATTATGGCAGCCTGCAAGAAGAATATCACAATAGAAGCCACTACTAAACTCTTCTTTGAACGAGTGTGGGTGCACTTTGGGATCCCATAGCCTACATATCAGATCGGGACAGCAGGTTCCTTAGCACATTTTGGTCCAGCCTCTGGTCAATGCTAGACACCAAGTTCACAAAGTCCACAACTCTCCATCCCCAAACTGATGGCCAGACAGAGGTCGTCAACAGGATGATTGTACACATTCTGCACATGTACAATTCAAGGTATCCACTCACATGGTATGAGAGCCTCCCCTATGTACAACATAGTTATAATTAGGCTCTCCATAGCTTAACCGACCATAACCCCTTTCAGGTGGGCTTGGGATTCCAGCCACTATGTCCCATTGACTTAGCCATGCCATTTGCGGCTACTCAGGCCGATTTGGATCATGCCCATTCTGAAGCTGACAAATTGAACATCTTCATTGGGCACATTCAACACATCCGCCAATAAGTTCATGACATATTGGACAGAGCCAATGCTAAGTAAAAGCAACGACATGATCAACATCAGGTGCCGCAAAACTTATAGGTGGGTGACAAAGTGTGGCTACATTTGCAGAAGGAGTGCCTCACTTGACCCCACCACAAGCTTCACCCGCTCCGATATGGGTCGTACACCATCACCAAGGTTGTAGGGAATAATGCCTTCGAGCTCATTATTCCACCATTCCTTGGTCTGCACCCAGTATTCAATGTGGATCGTCTTTGTCCCTACTTCCCACCTCTACTAGACACCTCTGACATCGTAGAACAACTCACACCAACAGAGTTAAACGCAGACTACATGGAACATACCACCACAAATTGTATCATGGACATGAAAATCAAGAACACTCACCAACAAAAGATCCAACTGTATCGGGTTTTCAAAGCTGGCCAACTGCTGCACCAAGGCAAGTAGTTCACCAGGGACCAAGTTCAGCAGAAGTTTCCTCATCTCATGGTGGAACTCAACAAAATGGGGACTATTTCTTCCTATGGGGGAGGAATGATCCAGGTGGATATTGGTGGCCAACCTCCTATTCCACTTGGGGCCCCACCATTGTCTCTTTCATTTTTTCAGTTTCGGCACAACTTACTATTTTTAGCAGGTTTTTTGGGTCCTGAACTTCTAGAGCCATTTTGAGGCCCTAAATGACGTTTTTTGGGCATCGTGATTTCGGAAAATACGATTTTGTTTCAAAATTGATATTCATAATTAGAAGTTGTAGTCCTTAGATAGATATTTCTAACAATGTATCATGTGCGTCAAACGGAGATAGTATGCCAAAGTTACGACCCCGGGAAGTTGAAACACCAATTTACACAAATGGGGCCCATAGTTTTGGCGCTTCATCTCCTAGGGTTAGGTTTTTGGATGTTTAGGGTTTTCCATTGTTTCTCTATAATAAATAGGCGCTTGAGCCTCATTGGAACACAGTTCAGAGGCCTGTAGCTGCCACATCTCTTCTAAGAGATAAGCGACCAGCGCCCTAGCTAGTTTATTTCCATTCTGTCTGTAGCAAATTTTTGTTCTTTGATATTAATGAAATGAAGTGTTATTTCCGTTGCATCTTTGTATTTATGGTTATATGTGTATTATGTTACGTTCCTACATAAATATGGATCATAGTGCCAGTGGAAAACTCTGCAAAGACATCCTCCACCTCATCAAGTGATGCTCTATCCTGAAAAATCTGCCTCAATGCATCCTTCCTCCCCTGTGAAATTTCACCATCCATGTGAGGAGGAAATTTGTGAGAAGGTCCACCACTCAACCACTCATGGTTGTAGTATTGTGGGTTCAATGAGTGAGCCAAACAATGAAAAGGTGTGCAATTCTTGTCCCATCTACTGACAAGAATATGATGTATGGCGGTGAAGAAGGCCTATGATGATGTCTCATACTTGGGGCAGTTACTCTGTAAAATAATAGTTCTCATAGGCTCAATCATGGAATCCCATCCCTCATAACCTCTCCTAGGATGGGTTTGTCTATATCTGCAAATCGTAGCAAAGTAATGATAGGGTCCTCATAAACCTCTCCTAGGATGGGTTTGTCTGTATCTGCAAATCGTAGAAAAGATCCACGATCTTAATAGTGACATCTACCCTCTCCCACCAAGCATCATCTAACAATGTGTCCTTCACTCTTTCTGAGGCTGCTTGATCTGTCTTTCTCCAAAAATATCAAAACTTTGAAATAACCATGGCCCCAATAGCGGTCTTAACATCCCTTAACCTCTTCAACATGATGAATGAAGAGGCAGATTGTGTATCTGCAATCTTCAACATTGATAGATGGGTGTACTCCAAGACATGTTGGACATGCTCCGGAACACGTTGGACATGCTCCACGACACGCTGGACATGCTCCATGACATGCTCCAGTACATGTTGGACATGAGAATCAGACACGTGTGCTAGAGAATCTTGTCTTATTCATGGGTTTTGGGACACGAGAGGGGAGGAGGACGAATCTAGTTTCTTAGCTTAAAACACTCGTACAAACTTACCATTCCAAAAAAATCTCCACCAAATGAGAAAATATCACTATGAAAAATAAAAACATCTAATGGTTATTGAAATGATGTACATACATGCTCCAGTTTACAACATACCTATTGGTGCAATTGTGTGAGTCCAAAAAAAGATGCTTGCAACATCAAAATCATACAGCTGATAGTTAACCTTTATGCGAAGCAGACTTAAAAGTAGGAGAAACTTGAGAGTATTGCCCCATTCTTGTCAAATCAAGGTACACCATGTTCTCCTCCATGTTGTTCGTTGCTTTAAATGTGTTATCATGCATTGTACCGAGTCCCTGACATGAGAAAGGTAAATAACTCATTTGTTGTTAACATGGCACCTTATTTTTTCTATCATTGAACCCTTGCATATATAGACAAACTTTCTTTCTTACTTAACAGAGGTAGAGTTGGGTTGCCTTGGAAGACATTTTCATATTTTTATCAAAAGACCATATCTTTGCAAAAATATTTCAAGGTATGAATTCCTATTGATGACGAATATTTGTGGATTGTTTTTGCTTAAAATGTCATGGGAATTTATTCTCGATTTTTCTTATTGATATATGTTTTTTGGATAGAAAACAACACTCTTTTTGTATTATATAGGCGCATGCCAAATTTTAACTCCGCATTTGTATGTACAAAATAAAATCAAATTATTGGCATGACATAATTCTTCTAAAATTGATTGTATCTCACCTTGCAGACATGTAAGTGTCATGTTGTGTAGTATGTGTATGCTATTCGGGTCTACACATTTTCTTGGATGACTAGATTTATCATGAATATCATATATGTAGTGATGAATCACCCATTCTACGATGTGATAAAGGGGTCTTGAAGGGAAATGAAGGCTTCAAATTTTGAAAACTTTGATGTTAATCTAATATATATCAAGGTATGATGTTATTATCATTTTCCATCTGCAGTTTATAATAGAATATATACTTCAACAACATCATTAACTCTAATCTTCCAACCGGTATCAGCTTACAATGGATATATAATACAAACTATCTAATAAAACCACTAGAAACCCATAAATACACCTATAATGGCCTCGAAAAGAAAGAGCCAATGATTTAGGTTGGAGGCTTCTACCCTACAAACTCCCAGCGAAGGTCAAGACTATGGGCTTCGAAAAATGTGTTAGTTTTCACAATGCACACCTGCATAGAATACAATTCATCCAACATATATCAGGAAGTTCCCAAGGTTACTTGGAGACTAGTATGAGTATTGACATGTATAATGCTTGGATGAATGGAATCTTCTTAATAGTAGGGAGAGCATCACTTTCGAATGGGTATTTGTTGTGTATCGATGTTTCCATTTTGGTTATCATTGATTCACTTTGAAATTCAATGGCCTCCAAAAGAAAGAGCCAATGGTTTAGTTTGGAGGCTTCTACCCCACAAACTCCTTGCTAAGGCCAGGATTGTGGGCCTACAAAAATGTTTTGGTTTGCACAGTCCACACCATAGTATTCAAAACCAGTCAGTCTGAACCAAAAATTGTTAAAATTAGTTGATTCATTGGCTAAACCCACCTAACCGGTAGAAAAACCCGGTTAGCCACCCTCTCTCGCCATTTTTTAGGTCAAACCAGGTGTAAACTAGTCAGTTTATGACATAACCAACCGATTCACTGCCAAGCCGACTGCATACCCCTTAGACACATTTTTTTAGGTTTGTGAGGTGGTTTTGAGGGAAACTAAGGGTTGTTTCTCTCCAATAAAAGGAGGTCTCCCCTCTCATTTGCCTCACACATTTGAGTTTTTGCTGGAGTAGTCATCTTGGAGGCTTGGAGTTGGACGTAGAGCTATTTTGGACTTGTTAGTGGAGTTGGCATCTTAAAGAGGAGGCTACAGGAGCTTGTTTGCATTTCCAGGTAAGTGTTTTCACTTGAAAAAATCTAGATTTCATTGTTGTCCATATATTTAATTTTTTTATGTGTTCTATGATATCAACTTTCAAATTCAACAGTTATTTTTCAATTCATAAAATTTGTAGGCTAAATATGCCCCATTTTTCCCAAATTTATCTCAGGTTTTTCATTTTACGTAGATGCAATTTTTTTTTTTTTTTGCAGATTCCTTTCATTTGAAAATTTCAAATATTTCTAGCCACTATGCCTCCAAAATCCAAGGACACTACATGGGCTCATTGTGATGTCATTGATGGAAAAATGATATGCAGATTTTGCAATAAATCTATTGGAGATGGGTGGTGGTGGGGGGGGGGGGGGGGGGGGGTCCAGTTATTCTCAGGTTGAAATAACACCTGGTGGCGATAAGAGGCCAAGTAAAGCCATTTGAATACACCAAAGGAGGTGATAGGTGTTGTTAGGGCAGAATATCTTGCCAAGTTTTAGAAGTTTGAGGAGAATAAGGCTAGGAAAAAGGCTATCTAAGAAGAAATTGCATGGAAGAAGGAAATTTTACATGCCATGATAGATGGTGGGTATGATGATTTTGAGATTCAAGACTCCTCTTCTATCCCTTTTATCCCTTCCACCAATGACCCCTTTCACTATGTTCCTCCTGTTCTTGGGTCTTGTCATCAAGGCCAATAATCTAAAGGAAAAAAGAGGATGAACTTCCAAAGTTATTTCTCAACCTCTGCCACCACTGCCTGTGCTAATCCCACTTCCTCCCAACCAATTCTAACTCAACGTCAACCCACTTTGGATGACCATTGGATAAAATAATGCAAAGAATATTTTTTTCAATAAATTTCTAGATGGGAGGGTATTCTCAGATTGAAACAACTCTTGCTTGTGATAAGAGGCCAATTAAAGCCATGGGAATACACCAAAGGAAGTGATAGGTGTTGATATCTTGCCAAGTTTTAGAAGTTTGAGGAGAATAAGGCTAGGAAAAGGCTATCCAAGAAGAAGTTTCAAGGAAGAAGGAAATTTTACAAGCCATGATAGATTGTGGGTATGATGATTTTGAGATTCAAGACTCCTCTTCTATCCCTTCTATCTCTTCAACCAATGACCCCTTTCCTTATGTTCCTCCTGCTCTTGGGTCTTATCATCAAGGCCAATAACCTAAAGAAAAAAAGAGGATGAACATCCAAAGTTATTTCTCAACCTCTGCGATCACTGCCTCTGCTAATCCCACTTCCTCCCAACCAAGTCTAACTCAACGTCAACCCACTTTGGATGACCATTGGAAAAAACAATGCAAATAAATCTCTTTTTAGTACATTGCTAAATGGTGGTATGATGCAGATATTCCATTTAATGTTTCTCGTTCACCTTATTACCAAACTATGTGGACTCTATTATAGCTGCAAGATAGTGCTTCAAAGGTCATAGTGTGCATGACTTGAGGGGAGCTCTTTTGCAAAAAGAGACTTTTTCCATTGATGAGTATTTGGCTGAGTATAGAGTCATGGCTCAAAACAAGTTGTTCCATCATGTCGGATGGATGGACCGATGGAAAGAACTGCACTATCATTAATTTCCTTGTTTCTTTCCCTCAAGGAACCATGTTTTTTAGATTAGTTGATGCATATAATAAGGTGAAGGATGAAAAACTTCTATTTGAGCTTTTGGATGAGATTATTTAGGCAGTGGGGAAACATAATGTTGTGTAGGTCATCACAAATAATGCCTCAAACTATGTTCTTGCTAGAAAGATGTTAGAGTCCAAATATGAGACCATATTTTGGACTCCATGTGCTACACATTGCATAGACCTCATGCTTGAAGACATAGGCAAAGTGGAGTGGGTAAAAAACATTGTAGAGCATGCCAAGTACATTAAAAAATACATCTACAACCACTCATGGGTATTGAGCCTAATGAGGAAAAACACTGGGGGCAAAGAGCTTGTTAGGCCTGCAATTACGAGATTTGCAACTCACTTCCTTACGTTGCAATGTCTCAGTTTTCAACAAAAAAAACTTGCAGAAAATGTTTTCTTCTGATGAATGAACTTCATCTCGGTGGGTTCGTATACAAGATGGAAAAGACACCAAAAATAATTTTTTTGACAATTATTTTTGGAAAAAGTATGCAGATCTTGTGAAAATTACCGAGCCCTTTGTTAAGGTGCTACGAATGGTGGATGGGGAAAAATTAGCCCTTAGCTACATCTATGAGGCTATGCATCAAAAAAAGGAGTAGATACAGGCAAATTACAAGGATAAATTAGCTAAATTAGATCATTGATAATAGATAAAGCAATAAACTCCATCATCCTATACATGCAACTGGGTATTTTTTTGAACCCAAAGTATCATTATAAAGCTTGACAAGGAGATCTGTAGGTTGGGGAGGTCAGCAAGGGATTACATGATTGCTTGGAGAGCATGGTTACTAACCATTCTAACTAGTTCAAAATACATAGACAACTTACTCTTTTTAGTATGGCAATAGGTACATTTTGCAAAAACTTGGCAAAGATGGAAAGAGATGTGGATCAACCAGGTAGCAATTACAATTTGTTTTTCTTTAAAAGTTCTATTGTTTACAAATTTACAGTTCAAATTGTCTATAAATACTTGTAAATAAGTACTGATATGAACTAAGTTACTAATTAATGTCTTTTTTGTTTTCAGCGCATTGGTGGGAGTCATTTGGCAACTAATGTCCTCAATTGCAAAAGTCTATAGTTAGAGTCCTCAGCCAAACTTGCAGTGCTTTGGGTTGTGAGTGCAATTGGTCTGTTTTTTAGCGCATACACACGAAGAAGAGAAATTGTTAGGAACAAAAATGGCTAAATGATCTTGTTTTCGTGCAAAACAACCTTTGGCTAAGGCGCAACCAATCGATGAGCAAAAGACCTGGTCTAGATCCTATTGTGTTGGACGAGATTGATCCAACATCAGAATGGGTGGAGGAGATTGAAGATCCTGAGTTTGGTGTTGGTTTTGATATTGACATGGAGTTAGGGGGGTTGATCCCAATGCATATTTGGTAGCGCCATTAGAACCAAAATTTGTAGCCGGATCAAGCAAAGGCAAACAACCAACGGAAGGCACTAGTCGTTCAACTCGACCAGCTCATGCTTCAATTAAGCCAATTTCTATTGTTTTTGGCGCTACTATTGAGGCTGCAGATGAGGTTAAGGCATCCTCAAACTCTAATCCAGATGATTTTTATGTAGCTCCTGTTGATGATCTTGTGTCTAGTAGTGGTGATGAGTTTGATTATGATGAGTAATGATCATGTTGATCACCGATATATACTTTTAGACTTGTAGTCTTGCAGTAGGCCAGTGGTCCCATAGCTTGTAGCATTGTTTTTGGACTTTATAGGCCATTTAGAGCCGCATTGCTTATGTATTTTGTCGATGATATGTATTGCACTCGGTGCCATTTTGATATATTCACCTTTACATGGTATATAGATTAGAAAACCTTGAATATTTTGTCTCTATTGGTTTGGAATCATGGTTTTAAATCTTAAAAATAATTTTTTTTTCATTAAAAGATAATTATTTCATGTATTTTTTTTTTAAATCGGTTCATTGAGATTTGACTAATCCTAGTTTGAAACACGGTTTATCAGGTGGACCCGATTCAGTCATCGATTTTGGTTTTGAATACTATGGTCCACACCTGCTAAGAATACAATTCATGCAACATATATCAAGAAGTTACCGAGGCTACTTGGAGACTAGCATAAAGTGTTGACATGTATAATGCTTGGGATGAATAGAATCTTCTTAACAGCATGGAGACTCATCACTTTCGAATGGGTATTTTTTGGGTCTCGATGTTTCCATTTTAGTTATCATTGGTTCATTTTGAAATTCAATGGACACTGTAATAGAACTTAAGAAAGTACAATATCCCATGGTCACAAATGGTAAACCCATAGTCACAAGATTTTATTGTTTTCAAATTTTATATTTTATACTATCAAGGGTTCATTTCTTTGACTATTTCTATTTTAATGGATATGTTCACACAATTCAACCAAGAAGAATGGTCATAAGTAAGTCATTTGATCATGTTTTCTTTTATGTTTAAATCGATGGTAAATACGGAAGGAATCTTGACCCACCCTTTACACTTAAGTGAACAATAGGGTTCATTGTTACATTTCCAGTGTCGCACACTTATCTGCCTGAAAACCACATCAACGATATTTACTATAATCAATTGCCACATCTAACAAACCCCACGTAAAGAGGAACATGCCCACTGGAATATGAACATGGGTGTTTGTCATAGCGGCTGAACCAAGTTGTCAGTAGACAAGAGCTAAGTGGACAAATAGACTTCAATTATCGCAAAGTCCTGATTTCATTCAAAGGGGACCTAAAATACCAGCAAACAAGCTTTCGATTCACAACTAGTTCATTTTTCTAGTAGGAAGTTGCATATTGATTAGGACCTATTAAACAACTGGACCATGATGATTGAAAATTCATAAACAAGTAGTGCGGACGTTCCAAGCCACGGTGAGAAAGGTGCCTTCAAGCATAGAGTTATGTTTAAGCCATGAACACTGTTAGATCCAAATCAAGAAATCTTGCACATTATGTGATGCAAGGCTTCATTGATCACTGGGCTCAATTAAATCATGGGTGGTTGACGTACTGATATCTGATCATTGTCCCATTGTTCTACAATGGCAGGTGGACCGTCCACAAAGAGGCATTCCGTTCAAATTCAACTGAACCTGGTCGGAGGACCAGGAGTTCAATGACTTGGTACAGGAGTTTTGGCAATCCCTATTTGTGCGGGGGACACCTCTCTTATGGCTTACATCACAGACTCACTGCAACTGCTAAAAAGCAAGGTCCGGACATGGGAACATGGCAAAAATAAAAGGCTACTTAAGGAGCTCGATGGTATAATTCAGGATATCAGGGTGACTATTCGGGTACTGGACGGGAGGGAGCCTCTCACTAATATTTGGGACAGTTTGAAAAATTGGAGGGTAGAAAGAGAGATCTTATTACAACAAGAACGCAGTTGGCGATTAAAGAGCCTTGCACTTTGGTTACAGGATGGAAACCACAACACTAAATATTTCCATAACTATGCTACCGAGTGGAGGAAAAGAAACTGTATTTGGTAGATTAAAAATGATCGGGGACAGATGGTATTCTCCACTGAGGATATACAGTTGGAGGCGGTCCCGCTACTTTGAGTCTTTATTTAAGGAGTGATAGGAGAACTCTATTGACAATCAATTATGGGTGATATATGATTATCCCCTTATGTTTAATGATGCCCAAAATGAACATATTTACAGGTCAGTCACATCGAATGAAGTCATTAGGGTCCTCAAATCCTTTTCGCAGGATAAAAGTCTGGGTCCATACGGCTGGATGGTGGACTCGTTCATTCACTTTTATGAATTGCTGGAACCGGATTTAATTAATCACATAACCGAGGATACATCTCCGGTGCCATTAACTCTACTTTCATTCCCCAGAGCACCGGCTTCATCCTCCTTTCAGGAGTTTTGCCCTATATCTCTCTGTAATATTACATATAAACTCATTTCCAAGATCATTGTGGAACATATTAAGTCTGCTCTTTCTTGCGACATTTCCCGAGAACAATTTGGGTTCCTTCATAATAGGCTAATTCATGATGTTGTGGCCACTTCATAGGAGATTATACATTCTATACATACAATGAGATTGGAGGCCCTGGTTATGAAGATTGACCTCTGGAAGACTTATGATTGTGTTCACTGGGGTTTCCTTCGTCTCATTCTCACAAAAATTGGTTTATTGTCCCTATTACGGAATGGATCATGAGTTGTGTCAACTTAGCTCCCTTTGTTGTACTTGTAAACAGACTTCCATCTAATTTTTTCAGGGCGGGGCGGCGACTGCGGCAGGAATGTTCACTATCTCCTCTTCTATTCATACTCGTTATGCACTACCTCAGCAACAAAATTTAGGGCGCCGTCCAGGAGGGATGCTTCAGGGGCATCAAAGTTTAGGGGGCCAGTCGAGACATCACACATTTTTTTTTGTAGATGATATACTGGTCTTTGGCAAGTTGGTTCTACAACAGTGGTTGCACCTTCACAACATCATCTACCGTTTCGACAATGCTTCGGGTACGTTGGCAAATGAACTCAAATCTAATCGTTGATATTTTCAATTTCAAATTAGGGCCATTATCCGAGGTTCTTGTATTTGGGCTTCCATCTCAAGCCTACGAATTACAAAGTTGTGGACTGGAAATGCATGGTAGATAAATACTGGCACAAAATCAACAACTGGACTATGGCTATTTGTGGTACTCTGTATTACTTGGGGTCTGGCCCTTGTTTTTTGGTATGATGTATCCCTTGCTGGTCATGTTTTAGGATTTGGTCTATGGCGTATATCGGCTTTTGTTGTCTATGTTTGCACTTACTTTTACTCACTATGTAACACTCTGATGATGGTTATTTTTACTGGTACATTATATAAACTAGCATGTTTTTTTCCTCAGAAAAAAGGCTTCATTGACCTTGAATACGAAAAAATTGTTACACTAACCACCTGATTTATTTTTTCTTAATTGTAAATTGCAATACTTGTCAAAATGCTTATTCTTATATATTTGTAATACCATGATATTTAAATGGGTGACTAAGGATATTTTAGGTGTCTCTACTGATCTACATCTTGCTCCCCACCATGACCATTTTCTCTCAATTGTACTTTGTCATGTCAAGTGGTTAGACGAGGCTCAAAGTTGTTATGGTTAAATTTTTTTGTCATACTAGGTTACCTAGATATAGGTGGTGTGTTTGTTACCTTTTCTTTGAGAGTTTCCTTTTTTGTAGAGTTCCTAGGAATAGGCAAAATTTCTTTTTACAAACCATAACTAAAATAAAAATAGTTTTCTATCAAATTCCATGTTGTTAAGGACAATTGTTGAAACAGGTATGGCTGCCATTAGAATATCCTATTAGTGTCTTCAATCCTCCTCATCTAACACATCCAAGACGGTGATGGTTGCCTTATACATCATGTCTTGATTTCTATCTTGTTTTTTGCACATGACGTGGTCCTTCTAGCCCCATCCCATGATGGATGCAGAGGCAGCTGGATGCCTTGGCCCTTTTCAGTGATCTTCGACAGTTGACGGTTAACCTAGGTAAAACCAAGGTTATGATCTTCAACACGTCGAAGAAGTTCCTCTGTGACCTCCATTTCTTTTTCAGAGGAGAGGAGATTGAGATCACCAGCGCATACACCTATCTAGGGGTACTATTCACAGGACCTCGCTTTAGCTTGCGGCCTACACTCCAGCCTCGAATCAACAAGGGTTATGGATCCTTAGCCCTTCTCAAGAGACAATGTTTTTGCAATCATTTTCAGGACATATCAACCAAGATGTCACTGATGGACAATCTTGTTTGACCCACAATTCTATATGGTTCAGAGGTTTGGGGTCCTAGCTTACTAGAATTCGATTGGTCTTATGCAGAGAGAGTGTAGTTCACCCTTCTTCATCGCATCATTCGATGCAAGCAGACAATTCCTCAGCCCATCATTCTTGCAGAGTTTGGAGCTCACCCCTTTCGCCTTGAGACAATGTTTGGTATCATCTCTCTTCTTCACAGTGTTCAGGGTTTTGCAGATACAACGAAGGGGCGGGACCAATATCCATACTTGGCTTATCTTTCATCAGAGTCCATTGCAATAGCGAGTCCTTCGACTCGATCCCGACTCCTTCCCCTTAAATATAAAAACTTCACATGATTGTGGAAACCAAAAGTAATGATGGAAATTATATGTACAAATAATGTCGATGGATGAGCTTAGGTAAAGCCCAACAGGATTCACTTGCAGAAAAAACGAAATGGCTTTGTTTGTGAGCGTGAAGTTGCCTCAAAGTTATACCACAAGTTGTGGTTCCACTTATACTGAAGCTACTTGGTCATTTTTCAACTCATGGGAGTTATTATTTTTCATTTATGGAGTCTGATGGTGTTACGAGTACTTGTTGCTCTAACTATGCCCTCTATTACTAGTACCAATAGATATAGGGTCCCAAGCAAGAACTTCATGTAGTAAGGTGACTGAAATGTATAACTTGTTGGGATACAACTAGTAACAATAGATGAAAGGTCTCAATTCAGAACTTCACACAGTGAAATGAATGAAATGTCTAACCTGGTTGGGAAAACATAAAGATATTTTGAATACAGAGAATAATACAAAATTATAAACACAAATTTTGCAAATGGTTGCTTATGTGGGATTGGACTCCAATCAGACACAGGTCCCCAACGAACAAACCAACTATGAACCGGTAGTCATGGATATTGCTTTAAGTGATATTGGGGTGATTCTGTCTACCCAACATGCATGGGGAACTGACCTTTAAATTCCCCTCACTCAAAACTCTCATACAACTCTAGTCACTAGTGTCTACACAATTACAAATAAATTTTTGACACATGGGATAGCCTTTTTAAAGCTCTAAAATCAACATCTTTGCCCACCCAATTAGGGTGTTAGTTCAATATGGTGTTAAGTTTCATCCTTGATGTGGTCTATTACTATGTGATTTTTGTGGAATAAATACTCTTAAGAAGTGGCACCTCCGTCGAGGAAAATCCACTCATTTTAATGTTTGACCCTAGACAGGTGTTTCTTGAAGCAATTCTAAACGCAAAAAAAATGAAAAAACAAAACCCTTGTTTAAATAGAAATCCATTACCACCATCACCATGCAAAATGGACAACATACACTTTTTCTCGACTTCAGACATGAATATATTGTCAATAAATAAATTGTTGATGATCTGATACATGAGGTGTTCTAAAATGAACCATCAATGACAATCACTTGGTTTCTGTATAATTTTCTTAATAGATAGTATAAGTTGGATATAAATTATGATTTTTTATTATTACGATCTTGATGTCAAATATGTTGGAAACATAATTCTTAAGATGATGTAAATTTGTCATATTTACTTGAGAAGGAATATAAAAAACCTCAAGAGAATATGAATAGGTGTTGGGAGTCTAAAGGACTCCAGGGTCAAAGAAATGTATTAAGATGTGTATCATTTGAATAATGAAGTATCTCACATTTCCCTTACATGTCTTTTAGTTTTGTGACTCTTAACAGTGGTATTAGAGTGCAGGTCCTGCTTAGAAATGTCCCTAGCCCCTCTTCCTTGTATTCATGTGTCTCTGTCAACCTTGCTACCTCTATCAGGTATGCATTCCTTTTGTAGATCTTCTGCATTATCTCTCTATGTAAAACATCCCTGTACACATTCTTATTCATGTAGACCCTCTTCTTTCACCAACTTCTTGATGGCGTCGGGTTCGTTCTTGCTAGGTATGGCATTTGTGATTTCCTTGTCCTCACTTTGAATATTGGGGAACATTTGTTTCACTATGTGATACCTAGAAGGTTCTTAGAGCTTTGTGGACAGACTGCTACGCATGGTTTTTTTGAGATATTATTATTATTATTATTATCTAATTTTAAGGTTGCGGCCAAGCCAACAAGACACCAAATTGGTGTATGAGACCCCCTTGTTTGTGGGACAAGGGACCCACTTCCACGCAACGATTTGACTACTAAGTCTATGAAGGCATACATACTCTACCCCTCTAGTTTTTGAACCTGTGACCTCTTAGGAGGAAACACATGCTCTTAACCATTAAACCCACTCAACTTGAGCTTGAGAAGCTCTAGGTATCAAGTTTGGTAGTGTTAATTTTAGATAACAATGTTATGTTCTATGCTTTAGAGAAATTTACTTCAATCTTTTCTTATTATCCCAATTCAATTTCCAGATTAGCAATCACATAAACATTGACAATGAATGTTGATAGAACCAATGTTGCAAGACTAGTAATCGTATAAGACTTTCCTGACCATTGACTCGTTGACTCATATAAGACTGGAGCAACCCGTATAAAACTCATATAAGCCTCGTCAAAATGCAAAAAAAACTAATGATAAGTATAGTTCTTATAAGTTATAAAAAACACAATATATGCAATAATTCATAACATCATCTCATATTTATAAAAGTACAACATAACATATTTTATTTTTGTAAGAAAAACATTTAGATACTGAATAAGAAAAGGAATCATGATTCCATTATCAAAATAAAAATTGTCAACAAGTTCAAAATTCAAATACATATGTCATAAATGATAAATGATTGTCTCATAACTATCTTGAGTCTCATCACTCATGGACGACCACGCCTATGATAAGCCTTCATGGAGTTCATGCTAGCATCGGAAGGCTGAAGCAACTATGAGGAAGGTGTATTGGGGGTCTCCATTTGAGATGGAAAACTAGAGAGATCCTCAGTCTCTTGATCAAGCCAACGCAAATCAGGGTGCTCCTCCTCCACAACCCAATCAAATTCTAAATCAATAGTATCCAATAAAATTGGATCTTTATCCTTTGGTTGCACTTGTTTTGTGAGCATTCGAAGGTTGTAGTAGATGAAAACCAACTTCTCCAACATCTCATGCTCCAACATGTTTCTCTTTTTTTTGTGGATGTGTTCAAACATTGACCATTTGCGCTCACAAGAAGAAGCACTGCAAGGTTGACTCAGAACTCTGATGGTGAATTCTTGTAATTGCAGTGCCTTAGAGCCACAATCTATCCACCAATAGGCTATAAAAAATAACAACAAACATTATTATTTGCAATGCCAAACATATGAAAGATAACTAGCAAAATTACAATCTAAGTTCTAAAAATTTTTGCACTTACAAGCCATTTTCTTGTCCTTGAGATGTTGGCTTGAGCTGAATCCAAAAATGCCAGATGCTTCCTTTTACATATCTCGTTTTAGGTTGATTTTGTCTCGAATATCTAAATCCGGGAACATCTCAATGCATATCATGACACCTCTCATTACCTCGGGATCTCTTTGAATGTTATACCCCTCATTATAGAATAAGCTAGGATTGAGATATGCTCTTGCTGCATGCAATGATGAATGTAGTTGCATGTCCCACTTGGAATCAATAATTTTCCATATAGGTAGATATTTAGATTCTTTTCCCTTATAGAAAGTCTTGATGGCCTCTTTGTCCCTATCCATGCCCTCATAAATATATCCCATTTGAGGTTTCTCTCCATCTGTCAAGCTCAAGACTTTAACAAGGGGCTTAGTGAAGTTGACAATCTCAGTGACTTTGTCCCACAAACTATCATAAAAAACAAATGCTTTCACAAACAATGCTTCTAGTTTTGTGTTGTCTTTCCAAAATACCCATTGTTGGCTACAAAACATTCTTCTCAAATTTTTGTACTCATACACATGGCTTTGGAGGGAAAGAAATTTTGTAGCAAACTATGTGACAATGGGGCGACTAAGCTCACCCTGTGTGAATTCCTTCATAAGGTTCAACACCTAAGCATGATTATAAATATACTTGGTAATTTGCTTGCTTTCTTGCACAACATCCTGCACCCAGTCCAACTTCCCAATGTCCTCTAGTATCAATTCTATGCAATTGGCAACTCATGGAGTCCAAAAAATGGTGGGATATTTGGCACAAAGCAACCTTCCAATTTCTACATAATTTGCTGCATTGTCCGTAATTACCTAGAAAAAATTTGCAACCCCAACTTCCTCCACCACATCAGCCAACAATGTAAAAATCAAATGTGCATCTTTTACATTTGCAAATGCATCAATGGATTTTAGGAACATGGTTCCTTTAGGGAAAGCTACAACAAAATTTATTATTGTTCTACCCCTATGATTTGTCCACCCATCAGACATAATTGTACAACCTGTAATTTTCCATGAGCTTTTAATTCTCTCCAATTGTTCCTTGATACACTCAAGCTCCTCATCTAGCTCTTTCCCACTAAGTGCATTATAATATGGTGCTTTGTATCTAGGGCCAACACTTGCAATGGCATCCACCACGGACTGATAAAAATATGACTTTTCATCGTTGAAAGAAAGACTGTTATGGTATCAAAACATCCTCACTGCCATATCTGCCTCTTTCCTCTTCTTTTCATCGAAACTATCCAAGGTTGGTTGAGATCTTGAAGTTGTACGAGGACTGAAGAAACAAGAGGTTATACTCCTGTTTTCCACAACACGTGAAAAGGAGTTACCAATACCTAGACTTTGAATTTGTGTTTCACTCTGAGATGAATATCTACCTATCCCAACAATCTCATCCTTCCTTTTTGCACTCTTAGAAGTTTCTTCTTTAATGGATTCCAAATAAACTGCCATTTTAGTGGTGACTTCATCAGGGCAATTTTGGCAACATCCCACACCATTCCCAGGAATTCTAGTTAGGTGGTATTTTAGCTCGTTTATGCATGCATGCATTGTGGCATTGCAATAATTGCAATTGACATGGTGTTCATTACCAACAATGATTCATTGACCATGTGTCCATGCCGGATCCTGAGACTTTCTAGAACCCTTTGGTGACATGGTGACGAAATTTGGAAGAAGAAAAAATAAAAAATTTAAAATCTAATTGATATTTTTTAAATTATTTTTTGGTTTTTAAATTTCATTTAATTTACAATTTTTTTCGGCCCCGTGGCTGAGTTTCTCAGCCACACAGGGTCGATGTGTGGTTGAGAAACTTAGCCACAGGGCTTGGACACTGAGGAAGCAACTTGCAGGCCCTGTGGTTGAGTTTCTTAGCCACACAACGACCTTGTGGTTTTGTTTCTCAGCCACACAACGGCCCTGATAGCCACACAATGACCTTGTGTGGCTGAGAAACTCAACCATAGGGCCTTTGGGTTGCCTCCTCAGCTTGCAGGCTCTGTGGCTAAGATTCTCAGCCACACAACGACCATATGTGGCTGAGAAACTTAGCCACAGGGCCTCCTCAGCGCAAAAAAAAATTGCAAGTGAACAAAAAATTTAAAATTGAATTGAATACATAAAATAAAAATAAAAAATTACATGCAAAAATAATGAAACAAGGATCATGAAGCCTACCTGAAGCTCGGTTTGATCTGATGAAGCCTCCTTTAGCCTCTTCCAAGATCTCCTTCACTATGCAAGGGAGTCACTCACACACTCAAATGACAAGTGAATGACAAATTGAAGGGAGAGAGGTGCTTATAAAGCATTTTCTTCCCTCCAAATTCCCTTTTCCTCTACCTCATTTCCAAAAAATAATAGAAAAATAAAAAAAATGAGAAAAAACATATGTTTTTCCTTTTGTGGTTTGACGGGTCTTATAGGGGTCCAATACGGGTCCTATTAAAAACCTGCGGGTCTTATGTGGGTAGATGGGTTGAATGCGGGTTTCCCAGGTAAGCATAAGAACCACGGGTTCTATGTGAGTGACCCAGCTCGCTATAGAGCCCACAAAGACCTGCGGGTCTAATACGGGCCATGCTTCACTTGATAGAACATAAACAAATAACTAAAAGAGAGGACACAAAATTTGGTGGATGCCAGGGAAAAACACCAATGCAGTGAAAAACCTTTGATCAAATCTTCTAATTATTCTTCAAAAGTTCAGAGAGAGATAGAGTACACTATACAAATTTCACTTTCCCAAAACTTCAGTCAAACAATAATCAACATGATGCCCTAACCAGAAAGTCAATGTTGGTCAAATCAGAAATTTGACTCCACCAAATGAGCTCGGTCAACCTTAGTTAATGTGGCCTCCAACAATGATCCAAATCAGCCCAAAACAGATCCGAAAAACACAATCAAACATAGTAACCTAAAAAGTCAACTCTACGATCAAATGAAATAGTCAACGCTATAATCAATGTTGTCGTCAAACAGCACAAAATTCCTATGTTTTTGTGCCAATAGCTGCGGCCTTAAGGAATCAAAATTCTTCCCAAAAATCGAAGTAAAATGATGGATGTTGACCCTTGGTCCACACTAGTCAATGCCCTAATCTAGTCCCCTAAAACAGTCTGAAAATTTCAGCCTTCTATCCACACGTGCGAAGAGAAAGAGAGACTCCTTTGATGTTGTACGAACCAATGATAGAGAGAGATGATGAGTTGAGATGATATCCAGATGAGGAATGCCTCTCTCCTATTTGTTTCCTTCAATGATGGGTGGAGACACATCTATTGAGGCTTATGAACCTACATTACATTTTTGGATGACCTTGACAATTTGCACGTGTGAGAAAATAAATTCAAAATCCAACTTCTGCTCATCCAAACAAGATGATATTTAGATCAATCTTGCACCTCTAGAAAGAGGAATCCAACAAAAATATCATTTTCATCATATGAGATGTCCAAAGTGGATTTTGGCCCTAGTTTCCAATTTTAACATGTAGATATGATTCACTCACTATGGATAAGTTGTCGCTCTTGCAATGGAGGAGAATGTGCAGGTCTTGGTCATCTGAGTTGACTGCGCCACTGCCAAAATAGTTAAGGAAGCTTTTGAAGGCATCCATTCCCTTAGCTTCGCTGGTATTGAAGTCCTAGTCTACAATGTGGGTGCACTCATCTCATGGACTTTTGCCAAAATATACGAACACCAGGCTTGAATCATTTGAAAAGGCCTTCACAGTTTTGGCTATGCGTGCCTTCCACTGTGCTCATCAAGTTTTACCTGGCATGATAGAGAGAAGCACTTTCTATTTTTTTTAAATCTTAGAAGCTCTGGTTATGTTGGACCAAGAAACTCGTCACCCACATGGCTTTGTATTTGCGACTTTTGCAGTTTCGTTGCCCATGGAGGTTGAATCTATTGTACTCCACGGGACATAATTAAAGGGCCAAAGCACATCTTTCATTTTATTAATCTGAATATATTACTGTTGCACCATCGTGGCATTGAGAAATGACTCTTGGACTATTTTATATATACGAGAGAGCATGTTAAAGTGTTTAGGAGATGATTCAATGTTGATCACGACTCTACCAATATTTCTAATAATCTCCCTCATGAATTCAAGATTACTTACCGCATCCAAGTCTATCTAAGAATTCTATAATCATTAAGTTTGTGTGCAAGGTCTGGGTTTTTGCCAATAGTTTTCTGTGTCTGTGGATTACTCAGAATCAAGTTTCACACCAAATTAGGACTGCTGATAAGGTTTTGAATGACAGACCTATCAGGTCTCTACCTTGGTGCACTAGAAGATAGTTAAATAAAAATTCGGGACCGAATTACTCCTTATTTGACAAAATTGTCATATTTTTGAGAATGTCAGACATTTCCTCGCACTTATTACTGGCTATATTATGGATGGGTTCCCAGCTTACTCAGTGTTGAACTTAAATGGTAAACGCTTATTGCAGATGGCATCATTAGAGATATTGTTTTTACCATGGCCTCATATCAAAATACATTTGGATTTCCGAAAGTAATTTTGCTTCACAAGTAATGTGTTAGGCCACGCAAGTAGGCCCAAAATCTCTAAAGGAAGTATCTTTTTTATGGTTGAGTGGCTCCATTTCTTGATTGCATGTTGCAAATTGTAGTAGTTGGTATCCAAACTGGTGGTGATTTAGTTGTTAAGGAAGCTTGGCATCCAGTGAATCTAATTCAGGCGATGAACTATTGTGATAGACTTCATAGCGAGCTAAAGTTGTAGAGAAGTCCATATCACTTGCTTTCTTGTGGGAATTTGATCATCTCCTTAAAACATGCATGCTTGTGGAGGAGAATTCTGTTTTGTCTCAAGTCTATCTTCGTTCATGATCCAATGAATTTTTTGCCCATTAGGTGCATGAACACCAGCGTCTCATGTTCTGCAACAACTCATTTTCGATAGATTCTTGAAGAGATTACAAGTAGTCTTGATTATTTCTCTAAGGGTACATCGATTCTCAGATAACCTGATCGTGGAGCACACTTAGGTATTGAGTACACATGCTCTGACGAATTTTGCTAGTAAACATTGAAGAGCTTCAAAGCATCAAAGAATCTTGAACGTCAAGAACATTAGTAAATTGCAAATAATATTTTTATAAGTTAATTTGCATGGTAAACGGGTGCATTCTCGACAGAAGCTGACACCGTTTAACCCACACCGTTTATTTGTTAAGTTAGAATTGTTATAAAATGGCTTGAATTTATAGATTATGAGAGTTGCTAAATAATCTAATATTCTCGAATACTCTTTATTGTTGAAGGCACAATCAAAATTTACAAATATACTTTTGTTGATATACGAACTTGTTTACAATATTTGCATGACAAAATCAAATTTGTTCAACATGAATAACTATTCTAATGAGATGAATTACAACAAAAGAGTCAACCTTATAAAGTAGTCCTTGTTCAAAACAATTCTTTTAAGTTTAGAAAGACACTTATTAACGACCAACGATTAGATATGTTGTGGCTTATTTGCAATATTCTTTATTTTTATTTTTCAAAAATACAAAAAAAAAGGTACAAAAATGTATGTTAAAGTACAAGTTTTTTATACTTTAACTCAAAAATGTAATGTTTTGTATAAGTTTAAAGTTTAATACTTTAAAAGATTCGTGAAGGTGGGTATCAATGCTCAGTTAATAAACGAGCAAGTTTGTGAGCGAAATCTGAAGATTAGTTTGGCAGGAGATAAAAGCAATAACCCGCGGGCACTTTCAATACACAGGTTAACAGAGAGGGTGCCTCCACAGTTGACCCTGTTGACTGTGGGGCCAATCAAGATTTGCGGTCAGGATTAACTGTGGGGGCATGACCCCGATGAGCTCTTTTTACCTTTGAGGTCTCCCGCAGTGATGTAAGTTTCTGGTTGGCGACAACTATCAACCACGTCATGGAACCGTTTAACGGTCTTTTGGCGCGTCAACTCAGCATTTGATTCATAAGCCCCATGCCACCTATTTAAAATTGGTTCCTCTTTTCGCAAGGCTATTGTTGTTTCTCTGTACTTGTCAATTTTTTTTTTCACTTGTGTCTTCCATTGTTGTCCGCCACCTTTTCGTTGTTTGCCACCCTAAGAAAAAATGGCTAAGCATTCATCTTTGTCTGGCTCATCCAGCCATATTCCTCTCATGGACACTGAGAGGGATATCCGAGACATTGTGTGCTCTTTAGATCACCTCCAATTCTATCAACATGTCTATCTGAATGACAAAGCATCTCCAATTTTCTCTGCCATGGCCACAACAGGTGTACTGTCTGCATGTATTCCAAGAACGCACCTTTTTCCTGAGTTTGTGCATTGGCTAGTGTCTATCATGTACCCTGGCAAGTGTTTTGTAATGAATTCTCAAGGAAAGAATGTCTTACAAGTCTCAGCCCTGTTAATTCGTCAAGTCTTGTGTTACCCTGAGTCAGAATCTTATGTTCAATTCAATAATGAGTCATTGATAACACAATATGATAGCCTTGCAGGTCAAGAATTCAATCAATTTGTATTTTTCCTGGAGCCAGATACAAAGCAGTTTATACCTGACAGTAAAGAATTATCCATGAAATTTTTTGTCGCAGAAGTTTGGTCGATGCTAAGGTGTATTTCAAAGATATTGGGAAAGGAAGACGACATCATAATTGATAAATTAGTTATGGGAATGTTTGCATTGATGATGAAGCCAAGGGTAGTGCTGGATATTTTTTCATATTGGCAAGAAGTTATCAATACTCAACTCATGATTTTATCACTCACTGGGTCATTCAGGTTTCCTTCTCTTATCATTTACCTCTTTTTATATCAAAATGTGGAAGAATTCTTGCATTTGGGGTTAAATATCATGGATGTAAATAAAAAGAGGCAGTCAGTAGTGTTTTGGACTAATGTAGTAAGAGAAGAACAAAATGAGGAGGGTCTATTTGATTTTGCAAATCATTTTATGTTTACTACATATAAATTCTGAATGGGGTTTCTCCCCCATGTTTCCTGCCAAAGGCTCAAGAGTTCCTACAGTTGGAAACAAATTGTAAATTTGGAGATTAGTATGTTTATGAAGACTATTCAAAGATTAGACTTTATGGGGCTGGGGTAGAACCATATAGGCTTCCTATATTTGTGCCTAAGATATTATTTGCTTTAGAGTTTATTAGGAAAATTTTAAATGTTGACCAAATACATTTTGTAACTATTAAAAAGGGTCATATGTTTAAGCTACCTATGTCTGTGGATTTGTTTATAGTCAACGTGAGACAAGTAGCTAATGAAGTTAATATGACGTTAGATGGAATGCACTTGTTGCTATGAGATAAGTAGGCTTATGACCCCCATAAAGTGATTTCAAATAGGAGAATTGAAAATGGTTATTCAACATTTATTCATGAAAGCAGACCTGACATAGAGAAGCTAGAAAATAAGGGTTTTGCAGGTTCTATTGGCTCAATTATACAAACTCCTATCATATCTGAGAAATCTAGCAAGAGGAGTAAAGAGGCAGTTGTTGATTCAGAAGATGAAGAGTAAAGAGTTGAAAAGAGAAAAAAGTTAAATGAAGATTTAGCAGGTGCTTAACGTGGTTTCTCACTTCAACCAAGAGATGAGAAAAATGTCCCAGCCTCACCAATAAGACATGGAGATACTCAGGAGCAAGTACCTTTGATTAAACAAGTATTTTCTCAGATTTTTGAAATAAATCAAAAGATGAAGGCTAGCATGGAGGCACAGGCTGAGTATCAAATAACTCCAGATCAAACAAGATTGTTGACTACCATGGATCTTGAAGAAGATTAGTTTAAGATTGCTCTCTCTCATCCCTCTGATATGACTATAGGGTCATCCAATAATTTCAATACTGTAAATTTAACTATTGATGTGAGAAAGATTCATTTACTTGATAAAGTAAATTTACATATGCAAACAGGTCAACTAATAGTAAATGATTTGACCAAAACTAATGCAATGGCTCTTAAGGCTGAAAACATGCTAGGGAAGGTGATCAAGCAACTGAAATTGGAGAAAGCCAACTCTAGGGCTTTAACAACATAGAATGAAGAAATCAAGAAGATAATTGTAAAGATTGGAGTAGATCCAAATGACAGGTCTATTGTGCAGAAGTTGCTACAAAGTGCAGAATCAAAGATTTATGTGTTGAAGAAAAAGTTGAAGCTACCTACAGGGGAGCATTCTATGGCTGCAGAGGTGGCAGAAGTGGAAAGTGAGAAAGATAGCCCTCTTCAGCAACTCTTGTAGAAAGAAGAAGAAATTACTAAGTTGAAAGAAACTGTGTTGTCATTACAGAATCAGATTGATTCTCATTCCTGCACTATCATTTTGCCATCTGGAAATGATGATCTAGCAGCACAGATATCCCAATTGAATACTGAATTGAAGATGGCAGAGAGAGATCTCAAAAGGGCACAAAATGACCTGGAGACGGTAACAAAAGTAATGCAAGCTAAAGATGGGGAAATTAATAAATACAGGACATATTTCCAAACAACTGATGCTGAGATTAAGAGGTTGAAGGAGAAATTGAAGGGAAACATAACTTTGATTCAGGCTAAGGACATCATTTGGAATGATATCATTGAAGAGATGAAAGCAGCTTTTGTATTTCTAACTATTGTATCAGAAGAAAGAAGCATTATCAGAGATTTCGAGGAGCAGGTTATGGCATACAAACAGAAGACTATTAATAGAGCTATTTTGGAAAATAAATTTATTGATTTCATTGATTCAAAGACTAATCAAGAGTTAGAGGAAAATGAGATTAAAGATAGAATTATATATGTTGTAGAGATTAACAAATTGATTGTTAAAAATGATTGCAGGAAGAACACTGAGAAGAAGTTGACAGAGATTAAGGAAGCAGTAAACAAGTTTGACAATTTGTATGAAAAAAGATCCAGGGCAGGATTACCATCATGCTGGGGCCTTGGAGGTAGTCTTTTATCATGGGATTCCTATGAACCACTACTGGTATTTGCAAAAAGAAAGGTGGATAACACTCATGAGAAGACTCATATTTTGAAAGGAGCAACGGTTATTAACTTTCTTTAGAGGAATTTTCAGCTATTATGGTTGGTGAAGACCTTATTTACAAAGCAACCAACATTTAACAGGATCACTGCTTTTAGACTAGAGTATGACAGGTTGATTAATTCACCTAAGACAAACATTGAAGTATGGAAGAAATGTAGAGCCTGGATGACTGTTCTACATAAAGATCCTTCAACTTCAAAGAAAGACAAGTCAGCAAATCAGGAGAATGCAGTAGTAGCGGGACCAATTCATATTCAGCAAATAGATTAGGATTTAAGTTTTATTTTATCTCTGTTAAGAGAGTGTAATTGTAATAAGACATTTCGATGATATGTAATAGGTATTTTAAGAAGTTTCAAGTAGTTTGAGCATTTAGGAGTGGTTTTAGCAGTTACAAACTGCTTTACATTGTCTTTAAAGAAATAGAGAAGAAAGGAAAAGGTTCTGAGTTTTGTACCTTTGGACTACTGCAAATTTTGTACTCAATTTTATGATGATTAATGAACGAAGATCAAGATTTTTGCATCTATTGTTGTTGATATGTTTTCCAGTTTCCATTCTGTCTATTTCCTTCTATGAATAAAATGAAGTAATGTAGTTGCAGGTTTTTTTTTAGATATGTGAATAAGAGTTAAATATCCTTAATGGGCGCTCCTCCATTTTAACTACTCTGATTTCATAAGATTTCCTCTAAAGTTTAAAGTGGTAGATTCTGCTCACCAGCATATCAGTTTAAGCTTCCTTCATGTTCTTCTTATCACTCCATTTAACATCAGTAGATAATGGCATTGTGAAGCATTTATTGCATCAGATTCTTGAGGGTTTTAATAACTAATCTCTAAAGGTGATTAAGAAAAGACCATTTGATATAATATTTTTGTGACATATATATATAAATGTCTTGAGAACTAATTCCTTACCACATCCAAGGGATTGTTTCTTGAGATACAACAAGATCAATGACACCACTTTAGGAGTAGATTCAAATGAAGATGTAGAAATTCAACTTGCACTTTCCAAGCCCATATTCAGACCTTGAGAAGAAGTCATTAACAACAACCAAAAAAGTAGTTTTAAATACGAAAGGAAGTGACATTTCACATTTCAGTTTTAGAGTGTAGATTTTATTCAGGGAATATCATTTTCGCTTGCTCCACATCCACTTCCATATCAGATTCTCAGATGACAACATTTTCATTGAGTTGGCCACAAGAAAGATAAATGTTTTGGTATTTACCATTGTGAGCATTATGGAAAACATCCTGATCGTTTAAACAGATCTGTTAATCACAAGAACTTTGCAAGAGTAAAGATTCACCTTGGATGGATAATTTCTTGGGAATGATTTTCACTAAGAAAGAAGATATATTGGTCATATCGTAGAATTCATTTTGGAGTATTGGCATTATTTTGCAATAGATATATTTTCATCTTCTCACCTTATATCTAATAGGGAGGAATTGATAGTCAACTACTGGTTTCAAATTCATATCAAGCGAAGTTAAGCCATAGCATGACCCAAAACCAATAACTAGAGCCAGAGTCAGAGTTGTAGTTAGAGATAGACTAATGTTCCATGAGAATGATTCAGTTTGTGGTTTTCCTTAAGTCATGGTTTTTCTTAAATCACAACTTAGTAGAAAACCATTGCCAAGAAGTGATCCATCCAAGGTAAATCTTTTTTCTTGCATGAGTTTGGTCTTTGGAACATCTATTTGAATGATGAGTATGTGTTGGTCTAATTTGTTGAGGTGAATTAGAGAATTCATGTATTTATCAATCCGGGTTAGTAAAATTAGAAGCAAACCAAAGTATATGGAACCTTAGATTAAACTAGTGTAGGAAGTAGTTGTTTAGATGTAAATAATGGAAATGCATATTAAAAATATAAGTTCTAACTAAAAATTCTTTGATTCAAGATGCAGTAAGCAAAGGAAGAGGCTCCTAACTTACAAGGTCCTGGTTGTCCTTCCCCACAGTATTGTCCTCAAGAAGAGAAACTAAAGAGCGGCAGTTTGTGATGTGTAGAAAGCAAGAGAAGAGGCTCCTAACTTAGGAGGTCCTAGTTGTCCTTCCTCACAGTTCTACTCCAAAAAAATTACCATTGCATCAAATCATAAACTAGAATTCAAGAAACAATTCAAGAAATGCAAAAGGATGATTTTTAGTTGTAATTCATAACTTGATAGAAAGAGAACTTAACGTATCCTTGGTTGTCCTTTCATACACAAATTAGATTTTAAACCAAAATCATCCAAAATAATTCAGAAATCATAAAACATCTAAGTAACTGAATCATAAAACTAAAACAAGAAATATTGAATCAAAACCATGCTAATACTGAAAGGAAATCAATCTTCACATAACAAAACACACTTGCGGAAAGTAAAACACACTTGCATGAAAGGAAATAATAGAAATTAAACTATGTTACATATGTATGTGAATTGTGGTTGATGGGGATCCGTCCATTCCTCAATGAGCACACATGAACAACTGTCACATCTTAAGAATAAAACAACACTCATAACTCATGATTTGGAGAAAATGATATTACTCATGTTGAATGAACAATCATAAATCTGATGCTAATGAATAATTGACAACTTGTTATCTTCTTTTGAAGGATGCTCCTCTTATTTATACATGAATTAGGTATATCTTCTCAATAAATGTAAATCCATTAAATATCTACTAGATCCATACTTGTCTCAACTTATCCCTACATACTAGATACAAATCCCGTGAAAATATCAAGATCTCCATGATCTTTCTCCTTGGAATATGGTCCACCTCTTGAGTTGAAGTTCGAATTTGTGTATTGGAGGCCACATAAGGGTGCCTTGGAAGCTTCCAAATGACCTACACATGTCATCAAACTCAAGCCACTTTTAAGTATAAGCATAGACATGTTATTTTTCTAACTTTTAATCATAAATTCAGTCTAAATACATGAAATTAATAAATTTGGAAAATCCAAATATGAACCCACATGGTAATGAAAGTGTAGGGTAATGTAATGACAAGATGATGAAATGAGGCAATAAAAATGAGAATGAAGGTGAAAGTGTATGACATTTTGAAGATATTTTGGAGGCCCAACAGTACGCTTTTTAAAATGATCACAATGGTGAAGATCAAAACACTGATTTTTCATGTGGCCAACTCAATCACAATGTTAGCATTTGATAATATGAAGTTTATGTGGATGTGAAAGAGGAGCAGGAGAAGATGAACTTTCCTAAAGAAACCAAACACTATGAAACTAAATAGGTTTGGAGTAGTCTGGAATGTGAAATGTCACTTCCTTTTTTTATCCAAGATCGATTTTGTGCTTGCTGTTGATGAATTCTTTGTGAGGTCTAATGATAGGCTTGGGAAATGCAAGTGGAACCTTTGTATCTTCACGTGAACTTGCTCTTGAAGTTTGATCATGTGTTGGCTACTGATAAGAGTCAATATCAAACAAAGTTCTGAACAATAATTAATCCAATGTTGATTCTTTTGTTGTGATTCATCTTGCGGGAGGTGTGACTTGAGTTGAAGAAATTCAATCTTGTTCTATGCATCTTGTAAGTATATTTGAATATCGGTGAGAATGACTTGCTGATTTTCGCTGTATCATGAACAATAGTGTATCACTATATTTTGTAACTTTGATACGTTATTAATTCTAGATATTTTCTCAACTGCTCAAGTAAACGAAGGTTGTTGACTTAATTGAAAATGCACTTATTTACAATGTAAATTCAACAAGTAAAAGATATATAACTCCCAATTCCACATAAAAGAGGTCTAGTCTCCCACTTTTTATCCTCCTGTATTCTACAGATTCACTAGGTGACTATGGATTTATTACCAGCAGCTAAAGATAGCATTCTTTGCCTATAAGCTATCTTTAGAAATCTCACTGCCTTCATTATCCTTATAAATCCTTTTTCACTATCTCTCAGTTTTCCTTCTAAAAATCTCTTTGCTTCTCTTAAAAGATTCATTTTGGGCTTACTTCTCTCATTATCACACTTCTCTCCATCCCAAAACTCTCATTTTCACTCATTTTCTCCCACAAAACCCCCATAAACCCCCTCACCTTAATCCTTTTCCCTTATCTCATCAAAACAATGTAAAAGATCCTCTTTTACATTGTTTTAAATAAAAAAATAACCTATCGGGACCTTTTGTTTTATATTTAAAACCATGTTTTAATATAAACACAACTCTCTAATGTTTTAAGCCCTCCCACCTAGGCTAAAATCTTCATGTGACCCCATCCCTTTCCTTTAAACAAAAAAGTGCATCTGCTTGTTTATTTAACCCCTGGACCCCGCTCTTCACCAAACCCCGCGCCCCTTTCAAACTCTGCCACCTGCCCCTCGGATCACACTCCCTCTAATTTGCTCACCGGTCCAAATCTCCCGACATTCGTTGATCTCCATCCTCGAGATCCAACGACCCGCACGCCTTATCGCAACATTATTTGTGTCGGGATTAGCATTTCCCAAACGTGAAAAATAGGTGGTATCCCTCCACCACACGTCACTCTCTATATGGAATCGCATATGATTCCCAAAAACCATTACCACCCCTTGCTCCATGCGAAAACCACCTCTCCCGATTGCAAAAACCGGTCTCCCATCTTTTTGCCAAAACTCCATACCGTTGTCCGATTCGAACGATTCAAAACCTTGTGGCTCTGCGATAAGGCCCTAACCTCCATTTCCACCTTTGCAACACTCCTGAAGCTCGAAAAACACCATATAAACGCAGAAATCCCCACCACACAAGTTTTTAATTAATTAGTTTATTTAATGTGCAGGTACCATGGTGGAAATGTGAGAAATGCATTCCAAAGGTCCAAAATCATTTGAATAGAAGTTCTGGGTGACGATCCAAAGTTCTGGTTTCATTAAAAGGACCCAAAGGTGTAAGATCAAGCATAAAACCTAATGAATCATGATCATTGGTGTTATTCCAACCCTCCATCAGCAGAAGATGCTCCCCCTACACAGTAAATACAAACAGAGATGAAACGAAGGATCAAAATAGTCAGGAAACCGTGACAGTAAAGGTTAAAGGGTCAAAATTCAAACAGAGGTTAAGGATGATGAAGACGGAAGCAAAGATCAAAAGGCTAATCATAAATCAAAGGACAAATCAAAAGGATTAGTCATAAGACATAGATGAATGTAACAGAATAAAAACAATTAAAAGATAGAGAGATAGAGATAAAGCAGTAAGACAGTTTAAAGAGGATAATTCCAAGTTTTAATACCCAAACAATGTTTAAAGGATAAAACAAAGGGAGATAAACACAGAGGCAGATTCGAAGGACTAAACCAAGAACAATTACTCCTTCAAGGAGAGATATTGCCACCTACAACATGTTTTCTTTCAATAAAGACATCAACAGTTATTAAGACAGTCAAAGATATTTCTCATCTACCCAATAGTTATTACAAAATTTATTAAGAAGCCTTAAAGTCAAAAATTTCCAAAAGTTAGCTCAAAAATTAAGTTAGGAGTTATTATTACAGTGAAACACTCTCAGATATTTTTCGTTGGGCCTTGCATGATCTCAAAGGTAAAAAACTCATTAAATTTGTAATAAATGACATCTGAAACCCTAGCTTAGGATCACCTCCTCATTATGAAAATAAATACTGCATGTATTATTCATTTTTAGTGTTGGTTAGTTGGCTGATTGATGTAGCTAAGTTAGATGAGGATTGCTAGGCTGGATTTGAGAAAGCTCTGAGTTGTAGAGATCTAGTGTACATGGAGTAATGTAACTATTTTGAACATCAGTAATACAAGCACGTTCATAGGATTCTTGAGCTATGTTAATGGTGAATTTTTCCTTCTTTGTCAATGTTTTCCTTATGTTTTCCATTCTATCCATTATTTCTCTGATAAAAGAACAAAAATTTTAGAGTAGGATATGATGTCTTGGCACCCTATTTCTGTCTACATTCTTTATCTTAATTTTTTCCTCTGGAAGGTCTGATTGGAGAATTCTTAATTTCTCTCTGGTTCCACCTATATTTTTGTCTTGAAAATAATTTAATAGAGTCAAGCCAAAGAAGTCTATGGTATGCCCTATCCTTTGGTGTAGCTTGAAACATTATTTTTAAGGCCTTTCTTTGAATTATATTTAGTAGAGTCCATCTAGGGAAGTCTATGGCATGCCCTGTCCTCTGGTATGTCTTAAACTATTGCTTTGAAGGTCTTTAGAGTGTTTGGTTAAAGAAGATAGGTTTAGCTTGCTCTTTAGCTGCACTCATTGTTATCTTAAATATTTTCTTTATCTGAAATAAGTCTTAGTATTGTTGGATTGTTGTCTTAAAGGTTTTCTTATTAAAGCTTGGCCAAAGAAGTCTATGGTATGCCCTGTCCTTTGGTTTTTCTCCAACAGTTACCTAAAAGGCTTTTCTTGTTGAAGTAGAGTTAAAATATTCTTCACTGACTTTTAGTTTTGCTGCCTTCACAACTCATTGTCATTTCATATGCCATATAATCTAAGAGATCCACTTGATATAGTTAGTTTTCCCTATGAAAACCCTTGCAAATTCGATGAACAATTAAATCCTTTTATGACTCCATAGCCCAATCGATTAATGTTTCTCATGGTCTATATGTTCAGCTGAAACACTCCCTCAATTAATCACACCTTTAGTCTATCAACCTATCAATCAATCAATCAAAACAAACAAGTCCTTAGAAATTCATAACTAGCCTAAAATCATAAACAAAAGCATAAAGACATATCATCTATAAACATATACATAGAGAGGTCCTCCTCTAAGTCTGGGAAGGCTAGGTCCTTGGGCTCCAAAGTGGTTTTGATGTGGTTCCCTGCAGAAATTTTTCTTGCCAATCTTGCAAATCATGAGGAGACAACATAGTGGTGACTGTACCAGGGAATACTGAGTAATAAACAACAAAATATAAACTCAAAAAACCTCATTTTAAACTTATATGAATCAATTGTTAGCCAATAATGGTACCTGGTTGCTGATGGTGGACAACAACCAGCCATAAAACAATTAAAAATCCTCCACCTGGTGACTCCACTGGTTTTCAATAGGCCTGCTGACTCCACTGGTTTTCCATAGATTCCACTAGGAAACTTATTTTATCATCAAAACATCAAAAGAAACTAGTCAAGAAATACTTTGTGGATTAAGCATTTCTTTCACAGATTGGTTTTCCCTTCAATATTTTCATAAGCTCTCAACCTTTATGATTCTTGGGTCCAAGTCTGGCTTCTAGAAGAATCTGTACCATATCCCATCTTGACCGAAATCCTCCTGCAATATTTGACAATTCTAAAAGCATCCTTAGGAAGTCTCCTAGATCTAAAAACCCAGTTTTTATCAGACCAATCCACAAAGCAAGTTCCCTACCTGAAAACCTCAAAGACTTGCAGAATATCCTATCTGACTCACCCCTAGAACAAAGCTTGTCTAGGACTAGATCTCAGAGTTGGATAACCCAGATAGTTTAGACCAATCCACCTTACATCAAAATTCTGTTGTACTAACTTCATCCCCCACTGCTCACCTTCCTCCATTTAACCCTGTACCTCATTTTGTCAACCCTCCACTTATTAACCCTCCATTCTTTACCCAACCACAGATCATGGCAACATGCTATGCTCCCCTAGTTCTACCATTGCCTTTAGTTGTTCTACCAAGGACTACCAGTCCAAGATTCCCTTATATGATGCTAGTAGTTCTACTATTGCTCAACAACATGAGGACAGAATGAATGACTACTTTGACAGACAAGAAATAGATGGTGAAATTGTTAAACTTAGAATGCTTGCTCAAAGCTTAGGGGGAGAGGTAAGTAAATGGTTTAAAGGCTTAACCCCTAATAGTATAAATGACCTCCCTGCTTTCCATAAACTATTCTTGAACAAATGGGAAGTCAAGAAGAACCCCCTCCAAATCTTATCAAAATATGAAAACATTAATAGAAATGTTGGAGAGGGGGTCCAAGAATACTACACTAGGTTCAATATTGTATATAATGCCCTCCCTGTCCATATGAAACCTCCACGAGGTCTAGCTCTAATGAAATTTCCATATGGTTTTGACCCAGAGATGGATTATCAATTAAGAGAAAGAGAACCCCTCACATTATAAGACATGCAAAGGGGAGCAGTAAGTGTAGAAGTCAATCTAATTGCTAAGAGAGCTAGAATGAAAAATGAGAAAAGAGTCACATATAAGGAAGAAGTTGTAGCCTCCACATCTAATACATAAATTGATAACTTAGTAAAAAAAATGGAAAGGATGATGGAGAGGATGAATGTAAATGAGAGAGCTTATCCTAGAGAAAACCAAATAGCTTCTCAAAACATTAATCAAAATCAGAACCAAAACCAAAACATTAGAAGAAACCCCCCTCAAATAAGACAAAGAGGTCCTGATCAGCAAATCAAACCTCCTTTCCAGGAAAAATATGTTGATGAGGATGAGGGGGTAATTAAAGAAACAGAGGAAAACCACATAAATTTAATGGGAGTAAATAATGAGGATACTGTTTTCCTCACTGAGGAAGAACAAGGCATATTTGCACCAAATGAGGACGAAAGCCTAGAATCTGAAGACTACAAACAAGGCTTTGAAAATTCCATCATGGATTTACATAGACAGTATGACCTCAGGAGCAAGAAAAACCAAGATACTCCCAAAATGAAGACCTCTGAAATTTCTGCTAGGAAGATCCCTAAAAATATTCCTAAGAAGATAGCAGAAAATCTGAATACAGTGGCTGAAAGTTCTAATAGGAATAAAAATAAAAATAGCCAACCTATTCCCAAACACAGTGGTGACCAAAGCAGCACTAACAACACAGCTATTGCTCCTAACAAAACTGTTTTAACTGAGTTTCCTAATAAAAACCAGCAAGCTGAAATTGCTGTGAAAACAGTGCCTGAAAATACTGATTTGAACATTTCAAAAAATCAGACACCTTTCAGTATAGAGAATGAAATTGCTAAGATCAAAATCTCTATTCCTCTAACTGAATTAGTCACTCAAGATGTATATAGATCCCAACTTTTCAAAGCTTTAAACATAGGAGAAAATGTTGATTCTGTAAATTTAAATGATGACAAACCCGAACTTCTGTTTGGACCAAAAGTAGAAGATAAATTTTAAGAGGGAGGTGTTCCTCCATTTTATGTCAGTTTAAACATCCATGATGAAATTCTCCATAATGCCATGCTAGACTCCGGAACTTCACACAATCTCATGCCAAAGGTAGTAATGGAAAGACTAGGCCTTGAGATAACTAAACCATATAAAGATTTATACTCTTTTGATTCCAATAGAGTTATGTTAGAAAATTATATATTATGGAGCAATGCAACACATAAGATATGCAGAAAATAAAAGCACACAAAACACATAAAACTAGAGAGACACAGATATACGTGGTTCACCCAGTTTGGGCTACGTCCACCTCGAACAGCCAGTCCTTCCTTTCTATTATCCAACAAAAATGAAGAGACAAAACCTACAGCAGATCCGCTGTAATATCCTCTGTTCTCTCTCACAGTCTCCCTCTCTGTTTCTCGCTCCGAGAATACACACATCATATACAGCCATAATACAATGCCCCCATATATACAAGGGGGTTGCCTTCTAGGGCAAAAAAACCCTAATCTAAACATAACTTCTACCGTCAGATCATTTGCCTAATGAACGGCCCAGATTGACTAGAAATTACTATACTTTTACAAGGCAATTTTACATCTGTTTTTAGCTTCGGGGGCGCTGCCCCCGAAAACCCCTGCCAGGGGGGGGGGGGCTCCGAAAAGCGCTGCCACACCCCCTGGACCCCCCACAGCAGCAATTAATTTCGGGCGGCGTTGCCACCCCTTTTAAGGTACAGGGGTCCAATGCTGTGATACAAAGTAAACAAGATAATCAGGCTCCACACCCAACAAGTTAAATTTCTAGGCCTAATCAAAGATCTATGTGTCAATCTAGCACAAATACTGACCAAGAGCCTAGTAATGGATATTGTAGTGGCTGATATTCCTCCTAAATATGGCATGCTCCTCTCAAGATCATGGGGTGCCAAACTCTAAGGTACCCTCCAAATGGACATGACCTATGCTACCATCCCTGTCTTTAGTCAACCAAGAAGACTATATAGGGAAACTCACATGAAATACATGGTTAGCAGTCAAGAAAAGCCAGATAACTCCCCTCTTTATCCCATTCATACTGATCTTGATTCATTTATCCTTTACAATGATGAAAATGTTAATGAACAAGTGATAGAAAATGAGAAAACAGTAGAACAAGAAAAGGAAAAGGAGGAGGAACAGTCAAAATAGTTTGCCCAAAAAAAATATAACAACAAACATAGTGGAGACCATAAGGAATAAAATAATGACAGACACAGTGGCAACCACTATAACCAACATAATGGGGACCATAATGACCCTAATGATAAATCTGAAATTAATCCTCTTTGGAGTATGAGCTTTGATGGGTCTTGTGGCAAAACTAGTTCAGAAGCAGGTGTATGGGTGCATAACACAGAGACTAATTATGCAGAAGGTCACTCATACAAGCTAAACTTTCAATTTACAAATAACATAGCTGAATATGAGGCACTCCTCCTAGGGCTACAATTATTGAAGAAATTAGGAGCTAAGAGGATAATTGTCCATGGAGATTCAGAGCCATTCATTAGGCAGATTAAGGGAGAATACACAGCTAAGCATCCTAGATTAAAAGCATATAGGGATGATGCCATTGACCTCTTAAAAACATTCACAGAATATGATCTTACCTTTGTCCCTAGAAACCAAAACATCCTTGCCAATGGTCTAGCATGTGTAGCCATTACATGTCAAAAACCTTATCATAGCAAACAATACACAATCTAAGTCAAATATAGACCAGTAGTCCTTGATAACATAAAATACTGGCAAGTTTTTGAAGGAGATAAACAGATAGAGGATTTCCTGTGGTCCAGAAATGAGTTCAAAGTGCCAAATTCAGAATCAGAGTAATAAGAATACTGCCCTACTAAGGAACAATCTTACAAAGAAGAACCTCTTGATAATGTTGATATAAATCTGTTAACAAAAGAACACACATATAAAACTGAGCTGTGCACTGATTTAGAAAAAGAAGACTTTGAAGTGTTGCAGCTTAATAATGATAACTTTCCGAAGGGACTAGTTCCTCTAGAGGAACTGTTTGACTTTAATGATGTTGCTAGGAAGCCAAAGATGAAACCCACTAAAGCTAAAATAGAAGAATGCAATATAAGTAGTGAACAAGAACCCAAAATGATAAAACTGTCCAAAACATTGCCAGCTCACATAAAACATAAATATCTTGAGCTTTTTAGAGAATTTTCTGATGTTTTTTCTTGGATTTATGAAGATTTAAAGTCATATGATACCGAGATAATCCAGCATAAGATCCCTCTCAAGGAAAACCAAAAGCGCTTTAAACAGAAACTACGCAGAATAAACCCTTTGTAGCTACCCCTGGTTGAGAAAGAAATTAAGAAAATGTATGATGCTGGAATAATAGTCCCTCTAAGATACTCAGAATGGGTTTAAAATCTCGTATCAGTGAGGAAGAAAACATGAGAGATCAGGCTATGCATAGACTTCAGAAATTTAAACAAAGCCTCCTTGAAAAACAACCACCCTTTACCAAAAATGGATCACATCTTACAAAGGGTAGTAGGGTCTAAAATAATTTCTTTGCTAGATGGCACTCAGGATACAATCAGGTGCTAATACACTCATATGATCAACACAAGACAACTTTCACTACACCCTAGAGCAACTTCATGTATGTTAAAATGCCTTTTGGGTTAATGAACGTTGGTGCAACCTTTCAAAGAGCCATGGATATTTCCTTCTCAAAAGAAATAGGTTACTTCATTGTGATATACCTTGATGACATCACAGTCTACTAAAAAACAGATGAAGAACACCTAGCTCACTTAAGAAAGGTCTTTGAAAAATGTAGAAATAATGATTTATCTTTAAATCCTAAGAAAACTTTGTTTGGCCTTCAAGAAGGAAAAATTTTAGGCCATATCATATTTGAAGAAAGGATCAATATTCACCCAAAAAGGATTGAGGGAATATTGCAAATCAATCATCCTAGGAATATCAAAGAACTGCAATCTTTCATTGGAAAGATAAATTTCTTAAGAAGGTTCATACCAAACCTTACAGAACTCCTAAGAAACATTACAAATATGTTGAAAATAGAAATATGAGTCAAATGGACCATAGAAGCAAAGAAATCCTTTGAACTAGTAAAATAAGCACTAACCCAAACACCAATTCTAATTAGCCCTAATTTTACCAAAGACTTCTTCATATTCTCCTTGCATCAGAACATATAGTTGTTGTTGTCCTATTGTAGAAAAATATAAAAGGACAGGAACAACCTATTGCATTTTTCAGCAAGGCATTAAGAGTTGCACCTCTAAAATACAACATAATGGAGAAACAAGTTGTTGCCTTAATCAAGGCATTGAAATATTTCCGAGTTTACATTCTACACTCACATATTATTGCATTTGTGCTTCACACAGTGGTAAAATACATCTTAACACAAGATCCTAATGGAAAAAGAGGTAAGTGGATTGTTTTTATATTAAAATATGATTTAGAAATCAAGCCCACTAAACTGATCAAAGGACAAGGACTGGCTAAACTCATGGCTGAAACAAATTCTCAAGCACTGGACATGAATATGATTGATGCATTAGATGAACAGGAGGAGTTGGCAACTCCACTTATTGAAGAATCATTTCTCAATTCATCTTGGTATACTGATATTTTATATGTGTTTTTTAATCTTAATGCTCCTCCTAGTTTGTCTAAAACAAAAGCTAGATTCTTAAAATTAAAGGTTGTAAACTACTGCATTTTAGATAAATTTTTATATTGGAAAAATGCTAGTGGTATATTGCTTAAATGTTTGCCTGAGGACGATGCAGATAAGATCAAGCATGAGATTCATGAAGAAGAATGTGGAGGCCACCTCTATTGGAAAACCACTGTCAACAAAATCATTACAGCTGGTTACTATTGGCCCACCCTCTTTCAAGACATCCATAAAATGGTAATTTCCTACCATAAATGCCAAATCTTTGAAGGCAAGAGAAAATTGTTGCCATTACCTTTGCATCATATTTCTGTTGAAGCTCCTTTTCAACAATGGGGCCTTGATTTTATTGGAGAAATCCACCCTGCCTCCTCTGCCCAACATAAATGGATCCTCACTGCAACTGACTACTTTACAAAATGGATAGAGGCCATTCCTTCTAGAACTGCCACAGACTCAGTAATTATCAAATTCCTTGAAAACCGCGTCTTGTCTAGATTTGGTTGTCCTAGAAAGATCATCACCGACAATGTTGCTGCCTTTAGATCCAAGAAAATGGTAGATTTTTACCACAAATATCATATTACATTGGGCCATTCTACAGCTTATTACCCTTAAGGTAATGGGTTGGTAGAATCCTCAAACAAAATTTTGGTAAACATCATTAAAAATTTGCTAGAAGAGAACAAGAAATCATGGCACAACAAACTAGTACATGCATTATGGGCAGACATATTAACAAATAAAAAATCAATTGGAATGTCTCCCTATCAGCTATTGTATGGAGCAGATGCAGTTTTTCCAACAAGTTTAGGAGTTTTGGACATGAAGCTCATCCAAGAAGTACAGTCTGAAGAAAATGACATGCAAAGAAGAATAAATCAGACTTTACAAATGCAACAAACCAAAGAAGAAGTATATAACAGAACACAGAAAATAAAGGAAAATATCAAGAAGTTGTTTGACAAGAGGACCAACGCAAATGATTTCAACATTGGTGACAAAGTGCTGAAGTGGGACTGAAGAAGAGAAGACAAAGGCAAGCATGGAAAATTTTACAATCTATGGAAAGGTCCATACATCATCCATTCAGCAAGAGGTAACAATGCATTTTTCCTACAAGAAATGGATGGAACATAATTATTTGGAGGTCCTATCAATGGCAGGATGCTTAAGCATTATTTTTGTTAAAAATCTCAGTTTAAAGCTTTATTCATTGTATATAACACTGCTTGAGTAAAATATCAGAAAAATGAAACATAAAAACAAAGAAAATAAGAAAAGAGGTCAAATAAAAAGAAAAGGTAAAGCCCCATACCAAAAAGAATATTTCTGAAAGTGTGCAAGTCCAAATGCCACTACTTTTGAGAAAGGAAAGTCTTGTTCAGTCATATAGCCTAATCATGATTGAACAAGTTTTAAATTTCTGTTGATGCGTTAGAAAATAAAGATTTTCCAAATTGTTTTAACTTGGCTTATCAATAGATTATATTAGGAAATGATATTTGGTTCCAATGTTCAAATCTGAACCAAGAACAAAAGAGAGGAATGAATGACAAGTTCCAGAATTGTAGCCCTCAATTTTAGTTTTTCCTTTTGCAAAAATAAATTTTATGTCCAGCTTGTCTAAAATGCCATAGCTCATGACAAATCAAAATGATTAACCTTGATTTGACCATAATTTCAATTTTCAGTTAAATAGATTAGAGAATGAAAATCTGTCAAACTGTTTAATCTTGAAAGATAAGTACATTAGGTAGGGAATAAAAGAGCTCATCAGTCTAATCTGAGCCTTTGGATGATATAAATGTAGAAATAGATAGTTTTTTCTTTCAAAAAGAAAAATAATATCGGGGGTTTTCCAATCTAAATGCACCCATATGAAGAAAAAATGCTAGAAAAGTATGATGGGTAGGTAGAGTTGAGGTGAAGCAATCATGTTTTCAAATGTTAAAGGTCGTAACTTCAAAAGAACAACAGCAAATCAGGAATTAAAGAAAGAGAAATCTTCCTATTACAGTCAAGGCACTGATCTACAAAAGCCAGAGATTTGATCTCTGAGGTTCTTGACACCTCTTAAAGGAGCTTCCCTCCCTAGCTAGAGCCATTGTTATCCTCCTGTATTCTATAGATTCACTAGGTGACTATGGATTTATTACCAACAACTAAAGATAACATTCTTTGCCTATCAGCTATCTTTAGAAATCTCACTGCCTTCATTATCCTTATAAATCCTTTTTCACTATCTCTCAGTTTTCCTTCTAAAAATCACTTTGCTGCTCTTAAACGATTCATTTTGGGCTTACTTCCCTCATTATCACACCTCTCTCCATCCCAAAACTCTCATTTTCACTCATTTTCTCCCACAAAACCCCCCCTAAACCCCCTCACCTTAATCATTTTCCCTTATCTCATAAAAACAATGTAAAATATTATCTTTTACATTGTTTTAAATAAAAAATTAACCTATCACGACCTTTTGTTTTATATTTAAAACCCTGTTTTAATATAAACACAACTCGTTTTAAGCCCTCCCGCCTAGGCTAAAATCCTCATGTGACCCCATCCCTTTCCTTTAAATAAAAAAGCACATCCGCTTGTTTATTTAACCCCTGGAACCCGCTCTTCCCCAAACCCCATGCCCCTTTCAAACTCCGCCACCTGTCCCCCAAACCCCACTCAATCTAACCTGATCACCACTCTAGATCTCCCAACAGCTGTTGATCTCCATCCTCGAGATCCAATGTCCAACATCCCTTATCGCAACATTATTTGCACCGGGGTTAGCATTTCACAAACGCGTGAAATAGGTGGTATCCCTATGCCACGTCACCCTCTATATGGAATCACATCTGATTCCCCAAAACCATTACCACCCCTGGCTCCATGCGAAAACCACCTCTCCCGGTTGCGAAAACTGCTCTCCCCTCTTCACGCCAAAACTCCATATCGTCGTCTGATTCAAACGATCCATAGCCCTATGGCTCTGCAATAAGGCCCTAACCTCCATTTCCACCTCTACAACGCTCCCGAAGCTCGAAAAACCCTAGATAAATGCATAAATCCCCTCCACGTAGGTTTAAATTAATTAGTTTATTTAATGTGTAGGTACCATGGCGGAAATGTGAGAAATGCATTCCAAAGGTCCAAAATCATTTGAATAGGAGTTTTGGGTGACAATCCAGAGTTCTGGTTTCATTAAGAGGACTCGAAGGTCTAAGATTAAGCATAAAACCCAATTAATCATGATCATTGGTGTTATTCCAACACTCAAGCAACGGAAGATGCTCCCCCTGCACAGTAAATACAAACATAGATGCAACGAAGGAGAAAAACAATCAAGAAATCGCGATAGTAAAGGTTAAAGGGTCAAAAGTCAAAATAGAGGTTAAAGATGATGAAGATAGAAGTAAAGATCAAAAAGCTAATCATAAATCAAAGGACAAATCAAAAGGATTATTCATAAAACAGAGATGAATATAAAAGAATAAAAGAAATTAAAAGACAGAGAGACAGAGATAAAGCAATAAGACAATTTAAAGAGGATAATTCCAAGTTTTAAAAACAGTGTTTAAAGTATAAAACAAAGGGAGATAAACACAGAGGCAGATTCGAAGGACTAAACCAAGAACAATTACTCCTTCAAGGACAAATATTTCCACCTACAGCATGTTTTCTTTCAATAAAGACATCAGCAGTTATTAAGATAGTCAAAGATATTTCTCATCTACCCAGCAGTTATTACAAAAGTTATTAAGAAGCCTTAAAGTCAAAAATTTCCAAAATTTAGCTCAGAAATTAAGTTAGGAGTTATTATTACAGTGAAACACTCTCAGATATTTTTCCTTGGGACTTGCATGGTCTCAAAGGTCAAAAACTCATTAACTCTGTAATAAATGACATATGAAACCCTAGCTTAGGATCACCTCCTCATTCTGCAGATAAATACTGCATGTATTATTCATTTTTAGTGTTGGTTAGTTGTTGGTTAGTTGGCTGATTGATGTTGCTGAGCTAGTTGAGGATTGCTAGGCTGGATTTGAGAAAGCTCTGAGTTGTAGAGATCTAGTGTACATGGAGTAATGTAACTATTTTGAACATCAGTAATACAAGCATGTTCAAAGGATTCTTGAGCTATGTTAATGGTGAAGTTTTCCTTCTTTGTCAATGTTTTCCTTATGTTTTCCATTCTGTCCATTATTTCTCTTATAAAAGAACAGAAATTTTAGAGTAGGATATGTTGTCTTGGCACCCTATTTCTATCTGCATTCTTTATCTTAATGTTTTCCTCTGCAAGGTATGATTGGAGAATTCTTAATTGCTCTCTGGTTCTAGCTAGCTTGTAGTCTTGAAAATAATTTAATAGAGTCAAGCCAAAGAAGTCTATGGTATGCCATGTCCTTTGGTGTAGCTTGAAACATTGTTTTTAAGGCCTTTCTTTGAAGTTTAATTAGTAGAGTCCATCCAGGGAAGTCTATGGCATGCCCTGGCCTTTGGGAAGGTTTTTAGAGTGTTTGGTTAAAGAAGATAGGTTTAGCTTGCTCTTTAGTTGCACTCATTGTTATCTTAAATGTTTTCTTTATCTGAAAGTAGTCTTAGGATTGTTGGATTGTTGTCTTAAAGGTTTGTTTATTAAAGTTTGGCCAAAGAAGTCTATGGTATGCCCTGTCCTTTGGTTTGTCTCCAACAGCTACTGAAAAGGCTTTTCTTGTTGAAGTAGAGTTAAAATATTCTTAATTGACTTTTAGTTTTGCTGCCTTCACAACTCATTGTAATTTCATATGCCATCTAATCTAAGAGATCCACTTGATATAGTTAGATTTCCCTGTGAAAACCCTTTCATATTTGATGAACAATTAAATCCTTTTATGACTCCATAGCCCAATGGATTAATGTTTCTCATGGTCTATCTGTTTAACTGAAACACTCCCCCAATTAATCACACCATTGGTCTATCAACCTATCAATCAATCAATCAAAACAAACAAGTCCTTAGAACTTCATAACTAGCCTAAAATCATAAACAAAAGCATAAAGACATATCATCTATAAAAACATACATAGAGAGATCCCTCTCTGAGTCCAAGAAGGCTAGGTCCTTGGGCTCCAAAGTGGTTTTGATGTGGTTCCCTATAGAATTTGTTCTTGCCAATCTTGTAAATCACAGGGAAACAACACCACTTTTAGTATATCATAAATTTGTAGCAAAAGTTTGAGAAATAAAATATATGAATAAAGAAGCCTTTGATGCTAAAACTTGGACCATTGTTTGGAAAAAATGAGTACCATTACAATGTCACGCTTCTACAAACTTTACAGGTCTATTGAATGTACTACATTTTACATTTAATGGAAATACAACACATGTAGCATGCATTCTTAAGCATGCTCAAATCCTGAGTAAAATTTTACCTAGAACATAATGCAACTCAATGGACAAACATTGTATTTAATTTTCATCCTAATTTTCAAATAGCTTCAAAGTGTTCTTTACTCAATTTGGGATCTAGCTTCATTGGTTTGTCTCATGGCTTCCACTTAGTTGCACAAACTTCATTGGGGTTATCCTTGACATATTGAAGAGCTTGTAATGTATGTATTGTTTCATCTAAATTATGACCAATGGCTATATTGTTGGTTGTGGAGTGTTGAATCACACTTTGTTAATAATAAAAATTCCACATAATGTTATTCCCTGATCTGCAATTTGAAATACCCTTTATAACATTAGATATAAGAGGATATTTCAAATTAAATGATAGCCAACACCCCTATCAGTTTGAACCTAGGAATTTTGAGAGAACACACTATCAATAGAAACACCAAAAATGTCTATGTTCAACTTCTCAAACTTGGAATATATGTCACTGAAAGTTGCGATTTCAACGACACATGAACTATGTTTTCTGGTTTGTATTCAACTTCTAGTGCTTTGCATAATTAACCAAATAAAATGGTGTGATTTAGAAACTTACTCTTATGACAACCTCGACTTGAATCGTGTGATAGAAAATCTCTAATAATAGGATAGTTCAATTATAAAGTGACATATGATCATGAAAAGGATGAAGGAACATTGATTTCAATAATGGTTGTACTGAACCTATGCCTTTGTACCTGGCCTCACTTTTTGGTTACTGCTCTCAAATTTCCTTGGGCACACTCAACCAAACTCCTCATATCTTCCAAATAGTGACTTAGTCGTAGGTGATACCTAGCTAAATATTTCTATGACTAGTTTGTTTCTCCAAGAAAAATAGGGAAGCTCGCAACACAATTTATTGGATCATTCGATCGATGATATTCCAATCCTAGTGCCAAAGCTGTAAAGCCTTTACCCAAAATAAATCTATGTAAGCAAGCAATAAATTCCTTATAAAGTGAAGGAGAATTGATCTCTTTCAACATCAAAGAGTTGGGAGGTTCAATATCACAAAGTTGGCACCACCATTACATTGATCCTCCAATGGTTAACACCAATATAAATAGCACAAGAAAGGGCATTAACCAAATGGACAAAGAAACAAGTGCAAGAAGGTGAACCTTAGATACCAAGAAATGCCATAGTAATGCCCCTTGTTAGGGTTTTTTCATTTTCTCCCTCTGTTAGAGTTTGAATCAACCTTCAATGCACCATCAAAACACAAGGAGGTAGTTAGGGAAGGAAGAAAATTTTCCAGAGCTAACTAGTAGGATTGGATAACAATATTGATATGTGCACAGAGTGTCCAAAACTATAAAGAAGACAGGGCGAAGGAGTGCCAAACTTAAGGAGGACGGGTCTGACATACTCAACTGAGTCAAATTTTTCAACACGACTAATTTTTCTTTGGTACCATGTCAAACTCATGTAAATGTAGAGACATATTTGATAAGGCGTGAGATTGCTTATTATTTAAAAAATATACATATAAATACATTTTGTGTTACCCTTGGTTTCATATTCTAAGAGGTTTTTTAAACTTCTCATGATTATTGGCATTCACTTCAGGATTTTCACCTTCAAAGTGAATAGGCCAAATTCATATAACCCTAAAGCATTATGTTAGCAACACTTTGAAATAAAAAAAATGTTATTATCTTAAAATATGTATTTTTATTATGTCTCATAAAGTGCATTTCCATATTTTACTATTTAATTGTGAAATTTTCTTGGAATTTATAAAGTTTTGAGGGTTACTAAATTTTGTTTTGTTTTGGTGGAACATAAGACATTACATAAGAGAAATACACAATTTTGAGCAAAAAAGGAATGTACACTTTCATGTGTTTTTAAATTTATAAATTTATATTAGTTTTGTATTTGAAAATAAATTGTATCTCATTGCTTTTATTTAGTCGTATTTTAAATGAAAAGTTGTGCTTTTACAATGTATGTGTTTAAAAAGTAAGAATTTTTTAATTTAAAAGGTAGGAAATCCTTTGAATAGAAGGCTTATTATCCATAATTAGATAAAAAAATGAGGGTAGAATTTATATGTAATTAAGAAAGGCAATAAATGTTGAATTTTGCAACAAGAAACAATGAATTGGAAACAACATCCATGATCCTAGTGAAAATTAAGCACCTACACTAGGTGGGGCCCACACAGGCTATTTTTAGGTGTATGTCTATTTTTAGAATGTTGAGCAAAGTCTATTTATAGTGGGAGTCTATTTATAGATGGTTGAGAAAATTATAGTAATGGATGGGTGTCTATTTTTGGAATGCATGTGCAAAGTCAGTTCGTGGAATGCATGTCTAAAAATAGAATGCATGTCGATTATTATTATCTCTTAATAATAATTAGACAATAAATAATAATATATTCTCTTGAAGCACTTGATTTCAGTTAACTGATGTGGCAAACCAATTGACTGAAGGAATTTTGAGTTCTAAGGTTGGTTGGTGGGACATGCAAGTGGACTTCGTTGTAACTATGTGATACAAAGTTGTAACAGAGTTTGATGTGTAGTTATGTGAGTTGTAAAGTAGTTTAACTCAGTTAAGTGAGTTAATCTCAATTGAGATAGTTGTAACTAGTTGTAACTAAAGATACACTAGCGAGAGATCAGTGAATTAAATATTAAATTAATTCACATGGAGTGATCTCACATGCAACTAAAGATTTACTATTGTTAACTAAATGCATGTCAGATCCAGTGGAGACCCAGTTGAGAGATAGGTGAAAGAGATAGTTTGACTATCTGTTGTGACATTAGTGGGTGCACTCATGCAACCACACACACATTGGAGATGCCTATGAGTATTGCACAGTCAAGGCAAGGCAAAACCGAAATCATTCAGAGGTTCTTGACCATCAGGGATTGCGCAGTGGAGGCAGGCTATCAGGAGGCAGTAAATTAGTGCATGCTTATGCCAATTTTTGTATGACAATGTGAGATGATTGTATATTGTGCTGAGAGATCTTGGAGCATATTTTTGTATGAGATTGTTTCATGATCCATGATATATACATAATATATGATAGTGGGGTTTTTAGCTTTATGCTTTCCCGGTAAAAACATATGTGTTAAGTGCAATTGATCTTTCTTCATGTGTTTGCAATTGGCGATTAAATTTCTGCAAAGATTTAAGTAGAAGGATTTTGTATATAATAGTGGAATATAATTGTTAGATTAGGATAATCCAGCAACACATAATTGTATTAAAATTTGTACATGGTATCAAAGCAAATAAGATTGCAATATTGAAGTAGTAGCTAAGTTTGTTGGTGGAAAAAATTTGAATTTATTGCAAGAATTACTTGGTGCGACAATTGAGTAAACATCAAAATGGCTTTCAATGGTTTGTGGCTAGAGTATGCACTAGAGGGCAGCTCGAACTACATTTCATGGAAGGATAGGATGGAGGCGGTGCTTGAAGATAATGGCTTGAAGGAATTCATTGACAGAGATGTTCCTAAGCCCACTTCGACAGATATTGCATTACTTAACGCATGGCAAAAGAAAGTAGCAAAGGCGAGGAGGATTCTATTGGAAGGTGTACGAGACCACATTGTCTCAAGCCTTCATGGTAAAGCCACTCCATATGCTATGTGGAAGGCTTTGATAGATCTTTTCCAAAGCAGCAGTGACCATAGGAAACTGGCACTAAAGGATAAACTCAGAAAGATCAAGATGGAAAAGAACAACACTATTCTGGTATACTTAGCAAAGTTTGTCCAATGTAGGGATGAGCTTGGGAGTGTAGGAGTAAGTTTTGTTGATGATGATTTGGTCAGCTTGGCTCTCTTGCGACTTCCTAAGATTTGTCACAGTTATGAAGACTCTGACTATGGACGGGAAAAACTACCAGATTGGGAACGAATGTGGTCGGATCTAGTGCAGGAGGAGTTCAGGAGGAACACCAGAGATGGCTCTTCATCAAAGCATGATGATGAAGAGGATTGTGCTTTGGATGCCAAGGTGAAGAAGGGGAAGAAGGGGAAGAAATTCCATTCTAAATCTGAGGCCGGTGAATATGGCAAGGAGCACAACATGTCCAAAGTGAAGTGTTTTCACTATCACGAGTATGGACATATTGCCACAAATTGTTCACATAAGAAGAAGAAAAAAATGGTTTTTGGAGCTGCGGCTGGTGAGGCTCTTGCCTCACAATTTGAGCTTGAATTCTCATTGATCGCATGCATGGTGTCTAGTGCATTGGGATCGGGGTGGTACTTGGATAGTGGTGCTTCCTTTCACATGACGGGAGATGAGAAACTTTTCAGTGACTTGGTGGAGAAAGATCTCCAGATGCATATTGAGCTGGGTGACGATGGACGATATAGTGCGACCGGCATTGGTACCATTACCTTTCAGAGGGCATTGGGTAAACTCTTTCATTTAAAATATGTTATGCATGTTCCAGGTTTGAAGAAAAATTTAGTCTTAGTCGAAATGTTAGAGGATAGAGGCTATGATGTTGTCTTTAGTGAACGAAAAGTTTTCTTGCAACACAAAGCAACAGGGCAAGCCAGGAAGGTTGGGATTCGAGTTAAGAATCTCTACAGACTTGATGTAGATGGAAGTTCTACTGAGCTTCCTATTATTTGGAAGTGTGAGAAAGCCATGCAATTGATGCTTGAGAGGGAGCAGGATTTGCATGCAAGTAAGAGTGAACCTCGGGATGTGGAGTAGCCACAAGATTAGGATCATGGAGTGGGAGCAACCACTCAAGCAGAGAAATTTCATGCCAGATGGGCAGAAGGAGTGCATGCGGCTATACCACCAGGTGAGAGGTGGGGCAACATGCATGAGTAATCTTAAGAAGAAATTTCTGGGCAGGATTCATGGAGATGGTGTGGCTATCATGAATTGAACCTGGACACGAGGAGCCCAGAGTACAACAGTAGCAGGATCAGTTGGATTGATGCAGTCAAATGTCGTGAGGACATGAAATCAAAGTGATAGTGTCAGATACTGGAGCGCAGATCAGAGTTGACAGAAAGTGCAGAGTGCATGGATGCAGAGGTCAGCAGCGCAGTGGTTCCTGAAGACATGTGCAGTTGGTACCAGCAAAAGTTAAAAGACTTTGATGAAAAATGCATTATAATAATTTAGTTGTTTGGAGGCTATTCAATTTCGGAAGTGTTGCATGCAAGTGTTGCATGTGAAAGAAACACTAGAGAAGTGTTGCATACAAGAGTTGCAGGGCGCATGCATGGAGTTGCATGGCGCATGCAAAGGTTGCAGGGTGAATGCATGGAGTTTCATGTCACATGCAAAGACATTCCTTTCTTGTTGAGAGGGAGTGTTGAATTTTTCAACAAGAAATAGTGAACCAGAAACAACATCCATGATCTTAGTGAAAATTAAGCACCTACACTAGGTGGGGCCCACACAGGCTATTTTTAGGTTTATGTCTATTTTTAGAATGTTGAGCAAAGTCTATTTATAGTGGGAGTCTATTTATAGATGGTTGAGAAAATTATATTAATGGATGGGTGTCTATTTTTGGAATGCATGTGTGAAGTCAGTTCGTGGAATTCATGTCTAAAAATAGAATGCATGTCGATTATTATTATCTCTTAATAATAATTAGACAATAAATAATAATCTATTCTCTTGAAGCACTTGATTTCAGTTTACTAGATGTGGCAAACCAGTTGACTGAAGGAATTTCGAGTTCTAAGGTTGGTTGGTGGGACATGCAAGTGGACTTTGTTGTAACGGAGTGATACAAAGTTGTAACAAATTTGGATGTGTAGTTATGTGAGTTGTAAATTAGTTTAACTCAGTTAAGTGAGTTAAACTCAATTGAGCTAGTTGTAACTAGTTGTAACTAAAGATACACTAGTGAGAGATCAATGAATTAAATATTAAATTAATTCATATGGAGTGATCTCACATGCAACTGAAGATTTACTATTGTTAACTACATGCATGTCAGATCCAGTGGAGACCCAGTTGAGAGATAAGTGAAAGGGTCAGTTTGACTATCTGTTGTGACGTTAGTGGGTGCACTCATGCAACCACACACACATTGGAGATTCGTATGAGTATTGCACAGTCAAGGTAAGGCAAAAACCGAAAGCATTCAGAGGTTCTTGACCATCAGGAATTGCGCAGTGGAGGCAGGCTGTCAGGAGGCAGTAAATTGGTGCATGTTTATGCCAGAGACAATTGTATATTGTACTGAGAGATCTTGGAGTAGAGTTTTGTATGAGATTGTTTCATGATCCATGATATATACATAATATATGATAGTGGGGTTTTTAGCTTTATGCTTTCCCAGTAAAAACACCTGTGTTATGTGCGATTGATCTTTCTTCATGTGTTTGCAATTGGCGATTAAATTTCCGCAAAGATTTAAGTAGAAGGATTTTGCATTTAATAGTGGCATATAATTGATAGATGAGGAGAATCCGGCAATACATAATTGTATTAAAATTTCTACAATAAAATGTAAGATGATGGTTATGTATGAAAAGTTCTTTATTTTTAGTGTTATTAGTCATGTCATTAGTTACATGAATTATAATAATAAAATTGTAGACATTTTTAATTTTTAAATGCAAATCAAGGTTTTTTTATTCAAATAACTTAAGTTCTCAGTTGAACTTTTATAAAACATGTTATTTGGGCTAATCACATACTTATATGCTTTGTTTGTATGAATCACAAATTTCGTCCTCTCTTGTTAGCCTCCTATACCAATAGGTTTCATCTTTCATGATTGTCTTGATTGAATTATGGAATATGTTCAAACCTTCTTACTTGAGCAAAGGTGTTCCATATTCTTGAAAACCAAAAAATCAAAAAATTTAAAAAATGTAAAGAGGGTATACCCTAAAAGAAAAATCAAAGGGTAAAAAGAATAAAAATGGTCAAAAAAGAGAAAGAAAGGAACCCCAAGCAAAAAATAGACCAAGGAAAGTGTGCAAATCCAAATGCCACTACTTTTTCATCTGTTGTAATAAATCAATTGTGTGCAGCTTGTGAACTTTTGCCACAATTCATGAATAAGTCAAACCGTTTAAACTTGGCTTAGTCATATTTCAATTTCATGTTTTAGATTAGAGAATAAATATCTAGCCAAACAGTTTAATCTTGGCAGATAAGTAGCTAGGTAGAGTGAATAAAAGGTGCTCAACAATTTAATCTGAGCCCTTGGATGTAATAAGGGTAGAAATAGATAGATCTATCATGTAAAAAGGAAAAGATTGAAAAGGGTTTGCAAGTCTAAATGCACCCTAATAAAGAAAAGAAAATGGTAGTGTTAAGTAGATAGGGTAGGTAGATGGTGCTGCAAAGTGTTATCTGATGAATGATGCTGCTACATGTTTTTGATCCTTTGCTTTCATCACAAATACTAAAGCAGGAAATACACTGGAAAATCACAGCAAGCAAAGTCAAATTCATTAACCTCCCTCATCATTTTTCCCTCAAGAGTTTTACTAATTTCCCCCAAAAGTACTAAGGTAATTTGAGATCAAGGGGGCTCAAGGCATTTCCTTGACTTCTGGAGGGACCGGACCCTCGGCCTACTGATCAAAAAGACCTAAGCACTTGAAATAATTCATCATTGTTATCTTCCATCTTTAACTTTTTCCTAAGTAAAATCCTATTTTACTTAGGAAACTGATGCAACATTCCATAAAAATTCCTCAAAATAACTTGTTATTCTAAGTTTAAAGTGTTGAAGATAAAATGTTGCAATTTACTTCACAAGTTATCACTTTCTTAGATGTACAAAGATGTTTTGATTTTCCTTGTCCTTTGCCATATTAACATTTAATTCTACTATATTAAATCCCTAGTGAAATCCCTTTTCCTAAGTATATAACTCCCTTTTTTATAAATATCCCAAAAAACCCCCCTATTATAAAGTTTAACCAAAGTATTTTATATCCCCGCGCATTTAAAATAAAAACCCATTATATGCCCTTTGGTTAAAATTATCAATATATTATAATCCCGCCCTTATGGTAATTAAATAACGATTGTTTATTACCATATAAATAAAATATATATATAAAAACTTTAAACATGCGATATGTGTGTTTAAATACAAAAATATGAATCAAGCTTCGGAAAATTTCGTGCCACCATGGCTTGTCCACATGGCATTCCATTTCACCAAACCCCGCCGCAACCCCTTTTATTACGCACACGGGATTAATTAGTCATCAGGACTAATTAATAACCTTTTCCGCCTATTAAAAATCTCCCGGGGTGATTAAATTACACGTTAAACTGTTTTAAAACCCGACGGGCCCACACCTGAACCCTCCGCTTGTTCCCCCATCTCTTCAGCCGTCGGATCACCCTTCCGTAGATCAACGGCCAGTGTTCACCCCGCTGCCCATCCCTTGTCAACATTTTAACCAGCGGGGGATGGGTGGTTTTTGAATAGTCTACTGTCCACGTGGCGATCATCCTGTGGAATCGCTGCCCTTCCAATATAAACCACCCTCGACCAAAAGCGGTGCGGGCGCTTACCGCTTACCGCTTACCGCCCAACCTTGCATACGTCAGCCCGTACGTCAATGACGTCACACCTCGAAAAAATAAAAAACCCTTTTAACTTGTAAATAAAGCCATTTTTTCGTGTTTTCGGTTATTTTCGTTATTCTGAAAACGACAGAGCTCCCGCTGCGATTTTCAAATTTCCACTGCAATTGACCAATTCACTCCAAGATTCCGCTGCGCCCGTGTTGAAGAACAGTCCCGCCATTACCTGTTACCTGTTAAAGAACCCGCTTCCGTCTAAAAGAAGGTATTTATCCTTTTCCGCCCCGACTGCAAATAAAGCTCAGTGTTCTTTGTTTTTCGCTGAAATAGTGATTAAAAATCGTCACTGAGCCCTTTCCCTGAGTTTTACGACTGTAAATGGTTCTCATGAACCTGCAATTGTGCCAATTTCCCTCAGTAAGACCAAAATCACGCCCGACCTATGAAAAACCCAGAAACTTCCATTTTGAATACACAAGAACCAAAATGGAAGCTCCAGCAGCCCTGAATGTAACCCCATTGAACGCCCCTCATAGAGACCTGGATTTCATTAACAAATTGTTTGATTTTAGCAGGTTACCATCAGAAAATGGATTTGGACCAACAATTTCAATACTAGTTGACAAAATTGTTTACTCCAAATTCTTAGATTTTAATTCAATATCTTCATTCAACAAATAGTTTGTATACAAATTCAGAGAGAGATTAGAATGATGAAATGTGCACAGTGAATGGTAAAAGTGAAATGAGAAATTACAGGGATAGGAAAAGCATAACAGTTAAAGAGTATCAGTGGTTAAAGTGTATTAGGTAAAAGTCAGTGAAAGTTAAAATGAAGTTACAGAGCAGTCAAAGGTAAACAGTAAAAGTAAATACAGAAGGTAGTAAAATGGTAAAAAGAGATGAGAATACTTTCACCAATAGTGAGTTTTGTCTAAAGTGAAAGTAAAACAGTCAAAAGAGCAAGAAAGTAAAAAGATGAAAAAACATAACAAGAAGGAACATTTTTGCAGAAATTGCATGTTTTAGTCATTGTTTTGCAGAAAATATTGTGACCAATACAAGATGAATTTTGAAAAACTGAAGGAGTTTTATGTTCTTAAGAGGGCCATCTACAAAAACCTCTCTCACTTTTCTAACAGCCATTATGGTTTTGGAAATATTAAACAATGTTGGAAAGCACTTTTTGCAGAAAATTCCAGTTTAAGTCATCATTTTGCAGAGAGGATTGTGGCCAATCCAAAATACTTCATACAAAACGGAAGGAGGTTTTTGTTCCTAAGAGAACCATATACAAAAACCTATCTCAGTTTTTTCACAGTGGTTTTATAATGAGAGATACATGTGCATCTTTACAGGCCATTTTTCAGACTCTGTAAAACTCTGTTTTACACATATTTTTTACAGAGACTATTATGCATAGCTGGAGAGGAATTTTGGGAAAATGAAAGAGGTTTATCTCACCAACATATTTATATACAATAACCTCTTTCATTTTGTACATATCTATTACGGATGGAGAAATACAAAGATATCATTGGACCCCAAGTTTGCAGAATTGTTGGAGCAGATTGCACAAAGAAAGGAAGCAGTTAGTGACTTGGATGCCTCATCATCAACTAAGAGTTGGATCAAATTCGAATTCTTATCTTTGTCATCACCTATCCATACAAAATAGTGCCAAATAGATGCATTAGTTTGAGTGTCCTTTAATTAAGTTCTATTTATGTAAATAGTTGGAGAGATTTGTGAACCAATTTTGATATTTGTTTCAAGATATTTTAGTTTAGAATTTGTATAAATACTCCACTCTTAGAAGCATTTGGGGTGGATTCTATTACTCTGCTGTAACATTGAGATTTTCGGAATAAAAGCTTTTGGAGAAATTTACTTGTGGCTTACTGGATGACGATTTGAAGCACTAGACTTGTTGCAGGATTCATGTGTTGGACTACAGTTCAATAAGTGTTTCTACCCTTTGTCTGAAATTTTATATTAGTTTATAATACCATCTTATCCATTTCTAAATAATTTACATAAAGGATTGAAACAGAATTTGCTTAATTGTACTCTGTTTTCAAATGTGGTTATTCTTAATGTTTTCTTCTAAATTAGTTATAAGCATGAATTCTTAAATGCTCTTGCTTTGCTAATTTGAACACTGTTGATTACTATAATAAAGAATTCTTCATTGCTCTTTGTTTGTAGTCATCTCATTTCTTTCTTTTGAACATGGTGAAAGATTCTTAGCTGCCTTTCATCCCTTCAAGATCATCCCATCCACTCTAAATTTTAAGGATTGTTCTCTGTCTAGCTATCTTGCCCTGTAATACCATCTTGTGTTTAGAATAGAAATCCAGTAAAGCCATCCTTTGACTCCATAGCCCAATGGACTGAAAGCTCTCAACCTTGCCCTTGGTTTGTGGATTCCACCATTTTCCCAAAACAAACTTTGAATCTATAACTAGCCTAAAACCTTCCAAGAACAAAGATAAATCATAAAGAGAGAGCCCTCTCTGGATGCAGATTGGCTAGATTTTGCATCTAAAAGGTTGGTTTGTGGTTACCTCGGGTATACTTTCCTCTTACACAACTTCTAGGAAAACCTGAGTGATAACACTCTCATTTGGCTTTACATTGAGAGAATGTTTTGTTTTGTATGAAATCTTCGATGTTAGGCTAACAAATTTATGTAATTTGAAATATTGCCTCATTAATTAATGTTGAAGCTAAATGCAGCATTATTTCTACAGTTAAATGAATCAAATTTCCAAATTTTAATTGGAAATATGTGTAGATATTGAACTTTCTACACTATGTTTTCTATACTTTCCATGATCTCTTTCACACCTTATTCATTGCCTTTTTTGCAATTATCATGACCTTGTTCTACACCACCTCTTAACAACCTTCTAGTGAAGCTTGAACCATCACAACATACATAACATACCTTCCAATTTTGGTAACACTAGCACAAGAACTAGACTCATACTTAGCAACATAACTTGTAACAAGATACACATCTTAATAAGATTGATAACTAGATTTTGAGGATAGTGAGATCCAAATCTAGAAACATCCTACTTGATTCTAGATCAATAGATATAAGAATTAGTAACTTCTGAAAAATTATTGATCTGAGATAATCATAATATACTTTTTTATCTACTTTGGTGCTTAAGTAGAAAAAATGGAGGCTATTGGCTTCTAGGGCCCATTTTAGGGGAATACTTTGGTGGTTTCAAGTCAAAATTTTGAAGCCTATTCGAGTACTTAAACAATCATTTTTAGGGTTGAAACTTTATGAACAAGGTTATTATTAATGACTGCATTAATCAGAGTTCATATGAGGAAGTTATTCCTCCCACAAGTGGATCTATCTTGATGACCACCATGATGCCAAGTGGAAGTTATTCCTCTAAAATCTTCTTGAAATTGCACAAGTGATTAGTTCCACATGTGTGAATACCTAACCCTAATCAAGGTTTGAGATATGAAAAACCCTAATCCTAATCCTAAATGACTATTAGGACATGTCATACATTGAGCTATTATAAAAGGAAGGGGTCACATTCTTATTATATTGTTTAATGTTATGTAGTAGAGCATAGCATTAGTAGTGGGATATAGAAGAAAAAAAGATGAAGTACAAGAAACTATAACAACCATATAGGCCACAATGTCCATGTTAACTCCATAGTGAGTGCACTTTCTTTGTATTTGAATTTATAAATAAGAAGAAAAGAGCAAGGCAAAGGCTTTACCTTTTAGCTAAGCTTTCACATGATGGGTTTTCCTAGGGTACATCTTCTATTCATTGTGCGGATGATGTGCTATTTTTTTAGTTTCTTTAATTTTAGTTGCAATTTGTTTCTATATTTTGTGCAATAAATCACTAATATTAAATCTAAAATCTAATTAAATCATTGCAAAATAAAATATTGCATAATATTTTCAGACTTATAAGGACAAATTGTTCCAGTGAAATATCCATGATACTTTACAAAATCAATATTTCTTAAGCAATCGAGGAATTTGGATTTTGAATATCCAAATCAAAGCCTAATACTAGCTCTACTAGTATAAGTTTATCAAGTAGCATAAACACATTATTTTACAGTCAAGTTCCCACCATCCCTTCCATTTTGAAAACTAGCAACATCCCTTCTTATGCTCTAATTTAAGCAAGTGAATGCAAGTGTTCCCCCCAATAACATGTGACCCATGAATCCTTGTTTATGGAACATTTTGACCTATTGATAGTGAACATTGAGGCACTAATATTGTGTTCTAATGCTCTAGTGACTTAATGTTGATTCCTTATCATTTAAGTGCCTACTTCAAGGAAGGCTTATAAACCCATAAATCATGGTTGGAATTTCATTTCTGTTTCTTTTTCCCTTTACTATATTCATGCATAAGTCATTTTAGGAATTTTTGTGCATTGAAAACCACATTCATAATAATTCAACCTTAAAGAAGCCTAAAAATTGTTCAATGACTATTTGTCTTGTTATGTTTGTAATAGGTGTTTCAATGACCCAAGTGACCCAATAACATATATGTTGGAGAAAAATATTTAGATACCTAATCTTACTTAAATGAAAAGTCTTACTATTTTGCAGCCATCTCGTGTTTATCTAGATTCTCATACATGTGTCTTTTTACTACCTAAGAAACTCCTTGAATAGAAAGTTATGTTCATAGTTGAGGAAGTAAGGAAAAAATAATATGTGATCGAGGAAGGGAATAAAATATAAGAGGATATGGCATGTATATATATGAAAATTTTTCTACTTTCGATGTTATTTACTGAGATTTTATGTATGTGTCATCCTACTATTGGAATTTGGTTGAGATGGTTGACAAAAAGTTTCACTATCATGGAATCATGTGATTGTCATATGAGAAGTTTACCTAAATCATGTTAAGATGTATAAATATGATTTGTTCTTTCATGTTGTTTCTCATTTAAACAAAGAGATATTAGAAAATATTGAAATATATTCTTGCATGTTCTACTCATTGATGGGTTCTACAATTACCTTCTTATTTTTTTTTCTAAATTAGGATAATTTATATTAAAATGTACAAAAATACAAGGTGAGCTTCAGGACAGGTGGTTGTTGAACTAGCCAACCCCTGTTCGATAAAAATTGTTCAAAAAATAAAAAATTAGGCTGCCCTTCAAGGGGAAACCAACCATTAATGAGTCCAGGAGTAGCAAAGTTTGAAATAAGAAGAAAAAATATGCGTAAAAAACATAGATGAGCCTAAGTAAACTAAGATATAAGAAAGCCAAGGAACTGACTCTATCGATTCTGTGCATCATTGTCCACCTGATGTGGATTTCCCTCAATCACAAAGCAACTGTATTCAGACAGGGTCTTTATGTTTTCCTTTATGATCTGGGGGTGAGGCTCTGGATTCAAAGAGGAGACCATATTGGGTTGCTTGGCAGTTTCTATGTGAGCCATGTTGGTCGCAACTGCCTATTTTTTCCAGGTGCCATCCAAAGGGAAGCTCCAGTCACCATCTGAGTCGTCCTTTGAGTTTTTGACAGGGAGACCAGCGTATTTTCAGGGCAGAGGGGAAGAGGAGCATGATATTGTAGACTTGTGAGGCCTCTTTTTGCCTCTTGAGCCAATTTCATGTTCCTTCTCTTCCAGGAGATGAACTAGAAGCTGGGCAGAGAGCGTCAAGGAGGGGGAGATAGGGTTGAAAACCTCTGGGTTATCAAGGGAAACTAAGAGGGACAGAGTGCACGCTGACGAACCAGGGGCCAGAGTGTGGGAGGGGGAGCCTCTGCCACCTCCACGATGACAGCGCATTCTATGGTGACACGACATAGTCATAGCGGAGAGAAAAACCTACTAAGCGGAGGTCAGATGCGCAGAGTGAGCCAGACAGTTAGCAAAGAAAAAAGAGGAGGAGGTGTGACGAAAAAGAGCTACAGGGAAGGATAAATGATGTTTGAGATGGAAATCTCCAGTTCCATTTGCAATTAATGGCCAACTAGCAGGAGTGAAGGCTGAGGGAGGTGGATTGAATGCTGCGGAGTGTCGGCGTCCTCCTCTGTCAACCATATTTAAGGTTTGCATGTTCTGGAGCGAATGAGACTCCATTATGTTCAACCAGGTGCCTCTGCATCAATGATCCAGGCGGACTCCTATACCATACGCATTAGGCACCCGCATCCGAGGTACAATTACTTTCTTATTACTTAGTATATAAATGAAAATTTATACATTTAATTTTCAATCCGATGTTCTTATGGAACTAGTGAATTATCATGCACCATATATTCTAATACGACTTTTTAAGCACTAATGAATTTGCAAGATTAGTTAATTGATTAATTACATATTTTAGGTGTTAATGATCTTTTATTAAGTCACCAAGAAAATTAAACTATGCACACACTTGGTAGGAATTCAAAGATCACACTTGCAAAAATTGAAATATCACACATGTAGGAATTGAAATATTAACTATAGCACTATCACACTAAAGGAAATCACTGTTTGCTAGAAAATAAACACACTTTGGCAAGATAGTAAATCACTGTTGAACACCTAATCTTTGGGATTAGGAATGCTATATAAATATTGTAAATAACTAAATAAGAGAAGTTGGAATACAAAGAGACATTGGGAGATGAAACCCAATAGTATCCCTCTCCTTGTACATAGTCATATTCTATCTTAATGCAAAAGCAACAAATTCGTTCGGAGTTACCTTCTTGGGCTAACATGGTATCACAGCACAGGTCCAAGATTAGCCTCTTTCTACATGTAACTCCTGCAATTCTCTGTGATATTCTTTGTCTTTATTTTATTTATTTTCTTTGTATTTAGACAAAGCTTTCTCTAATCTTTGCGTACGGTTCATTTGATGCCACTCTCTGGTGTACATTGCTCTTGTACAAATTATATGTGTATGGTGCAGTGAAAGGGTGACCGTTGTGCTGAACATTGAGCTCTGTAAATCATAATTGCTAGTGTTTTTATCCCTATCCATTAAACAAATATCAACATGTGCATGAATATCATTTTGAAAGTTGTGAATCTATTATGGTGCGAGTTGTGTGTTAAACAATTTTTATATGTGCGCTCCTCATTAAAGGCCATGTGCTCCACTCTCTATCAACCTAACCCACACACAAGCATCAAGCCCGTGTTCCCTTGCCTACCGTCAAACTCATTATGTGTTAAACTATATAACTCTCTATGAAGGACATGACAATGTCTTTTGCTAGTATTATTTATGCATTGTTTTCTGTTGAAAAGGCCATATGGTATGATTTTGAATGGCTTATGGTGTTGAGCGCTAAAAAATTGTAAATTGATTGGTCTTTATATATATGGCTGGTGAATAGTGATATTTTTTTGAACCTTATATATTTTCATATATGACATGACATGTAAGCTTGGTTAATATATATTGATTCATATATATTATATTGGAGCATTGGCTTATATATACATATTTGAAAAATTCAAAGATTATTTGAAGACTGTGTTGGTTCATACATAGTTCATATATATGTATGCATTGGTTCATACTATTTGGATAATATGAGAGCATGCATCGTTATTTGATGGTTCTTTTGAAGATAGTTGTATACCAATCATTTTATTGTAGAGACATCAATTTTTGTCGCGAGTATTTATAAATTTTGATGATGGATTCACTAATCTCCATTTTGGGAGTATTTCTCTTTGGAAAGGAGAATTATTATGGGTGGTCAAGCAAGATAAATTACACATTAATTTTTAATGAGCCGTGGAAAGGAATTTGTGAAGGAGAAGGAGACAATGTACATGAAAATCCCACTTTAGACAAGGAGCTTGTCATTTGGGAAAACAAGAATAGCAAGGCCTATCCCTTGATTGCAACATCGGTAAATGAAGAGGTGAGTCGAAATATTTCACCATTTTCAAATGCCTTTTAAGCCTTAAACAAGTTGAAGTAATTTTATGACACACACTCTGAACTTGAAGTTGTTCAATTGATGATAAGGTTTTCAATCTTGAGTTGAAAAATGATGACCCTCTTGCCTTAACATCAGAAGTAAGATCCATTATGCATGGCATAAAAGCCACTGGTGTTGAAATATATATTCCTCTCATAGCTTATGTCAAGGAACTATATCTCACTTATACACATTATCTTGAGTCATTGCAAGCAAGTGTAAACCTTAAAGAGATTACCTTTGAATCCCTTGAGAAGAAGTTTGTTGAAAGGGAGAATAATTTTGGGAAGAAGACAACTCCTCAGTATTCTAAAGAAGTTGTGTGTCTGGAAAAAAAAGAGAGAATAATGCACAATATTCTTCTAGAGGAAGAGGTGGCCAAATAGGAAGAGGAAGGAATAATTTTAGAGGTAGGGGGGGAAAGCATTTCCAAGGAGAAAGGTTTTATGTTCATTGCATACAATGCAATAGAGATGGACATGATTCTTCCACATGTAAGCTGCCTTGGGATAGGATCAAGTAGGAAATAAATGAAGGAAAAGGTAAAACACATGATAAAGGAAAAGTTAAATCACCTGAGTCTACTCATTATGTTGTGGCACACTGCAACATTGGAGTAACTGAAGACTTATTCAATGTTTCACTTGCTTCATGGAAATATGCTTGGTTTCTTGATTCAGGAGAAACTTTCCACATGACTTTCAGGAAATATTTCTTTGAAAAATTCAATGATAATGTTGATGGAGCAGTATACTTTGCAAGCAATTCAAAACTCAAGCCATCAGGGCTTGGCACCATCAAGCTCAAACTTCCTGGTCTTCCTAACTTGCTTCTACATTATGTTCTATACCTCCCGGAGCTAAGGAAAAACTTGTTGTCTTTGGGCCACATCCAATAGCAAGGACACTCCATTCACATATATTATGGCAAGGTTGAGGTCAGAAAAGCATTAGATCACTCACTTGTCATGATTGGGATAGAAGAATAAATACTTCTGAAGCTGCAAGGAACCTTTGTTTGTGCACAAAAAATTTCTTACAGTTCTAATTATTAGGAAGGTACATTTCCATCAAGTCTTTTATGGCATGCTATATTTGGACACTTAAACTATGTCAACCTCTGTTTTTTGAAGAAAAATGGTCTTACTGGTTTGCCTAAAATTCCTAGGAAACTTAAGCAATGTGATGCTTGTATCTTAGGAAAGAAAAAAAAAAATATTTTCATGATTCTCATTCCAGAGCACGTAGAAAAATTGAACTCATTCATTCTAATTTATTTAATGGTAATAAATATATGATGACATTCATTGATGAATACAATAGAATTTGTTGGGTTTATTTATTGGATAACAAATCTGAAGCTTTTGAAACATTCAAGAACTTTCATGCATTGATTGAAAATGATGCACAATCTCATATTGGATCTATTCGTACTGATAATTGACAAGAATATACATCAAATGAATTTTAAGACTATCTTCACCAACATGGTATCAAACATCAAACGAGCGTGACTTATAATCCCCAACATAATGGAGTAGCTAAAAGAATGAATAAGACAATCTTAAATATGGTATGTTCCATGATGTTTTCTAAGAATGTTAAAATGATGTTTCACGCTGATGCAGTTCTATGTGATGTGTATATAAAGAATAGGTGTCCTTCTAATGCTACAAAAAACAATACTCCCTATGAAATGTGGTATGGCCACATTCCTTCGATGAGACATCTCAGGGTTTCTGGTTCCACCTAATATGCCTTGATACTTAAGGAAAAAAAAACCTCTGTGCAAGGAGTCACAAATGTATCTTCTTGGGGTACTCAAATACCTCCAAATCATATCGTCTCTACGATGAAGTCAATAATAAATTTATAATATCTAGAGATGTGATCTTTCTTGAATAATCCAAGACTAAAAATGTTGTTGAGGGGCAACCTGATCACTTGGATAGATTCAGACATGCAAATTCTTTTCAAGAGTTTGATAATGAGATTCCACATCTTGAAGGGGGGATTCCTATACTAGATCAATCTGTGGAATGTTCTTCTGAAGCACTCTCTCCCCCACATGAAGCTCCAACCACTGATGACACTTTTAGTGATGTGATTAACAAAATTGGGAGACTAAATCTTGATTCATCCCCATATTATTCAACCAAGCAGCCTACACCATCTCAAAAAGGTCCTCAAAATGGTCGACAAAGACACTTGAAAGTGTTCGTCCTGATGAGGTTGGAAACACAAGAATAAGAAGCTCAACCAAATAGAATGGAGGTGATGTATATGATTCTTATTCACCTGTTGATATGGATATTTATTATGATTGTGAACTGAATTTGTCTACAAATTTCAACCAACTTCCTTCAAAGAAGCAGCTTCTCATGATGAATGGAAATAAGTGATGCAGAAATAATATGATGCTTTGATAAAGAATAACACCTGGAAGGTAGTTGATCCTCCATTGGGAACCAATTGGCCGCAAGTGGGTCTTCAAAAACAATTATAAAGTAGAGGGATCACTTGACAAGCACAAATCCAAACTTGCGAAAAAAAAAAAAAATTGCACAGAAGGAAGGGGTTGACTATGAGGATACTTTTCCCCCCACATTAAAATTGGCTACCATTTAGACACCCTTTGCCTTGGCAGCACAAAATGGTTGGAAATTACATCAAATGGATGTAAAGACCGCTTTCTTGAATGGAGATTTGAAAGAGAATGTTTTTATGTCCCAACCAGAAGGATTTTTTGTGAAGGGTCAAGAACACAAAGTATGCAAGCTTGTAAAATCCTTGTATGGCCTCAAGCAAGCACCGCGAGCCTGGTATGAGAAGTTAACTGAGCATCTTATGAAACTAAATTTCAAACATTATGATCTTGATGATGCAACTTTGTTTGTCAAGAAAGTTGGAAAAAAAAATTGCATATCTTGTGGTATATGTATATGATCTTCTGATGACAAGGAACAATGAAAGCTACATTGCATCCATAAAGAAGGAACTAAGGAAAGGTTTTGAAATGACATATTTTAGCTATGTTCACTAATATCTTGGTATTGAAGTAATCCAATATCCAAAGTTTATATTCCTGTCTCAAAAAAAGTACATTGGACATCTATTGAACGGGTTTGGCATGGATAAATGCAATCCTTTGACTACTCCAATGGAACATAACTTAAAGCTCACATCAACTGAAGGAAAATAATTTGAAGATGCAACTAATTATAGACAGTTCATAGGAAGTTTCAACTACCTGACTACTACTGGACCATACATTTCATTTGTTGTTGGAATCCTCTCCAGGTTTATGCAAAATCCTTGTGAGGGTCATTGGTCTACTACAAAAAGAGTTCTAAAGTACTTGAAGGGAAATAAAGACTTTGGACTTAAGTATAAACATGTGGGTGACTTCAGCTTGACTGTATACTCTAATTCAGACTTTGATGGAGATAAAGAAACTGGGGTATCTACTCCAGGTTATGTTATGAGTCTTAGATCAGGTTAATTTTGGGAAAATAGGGCCAAACTCCATGTTGCACTACTCATATGATGATAATTATAATTTTTTTGGATTCCTCTTTCGGAGAGGTGAAAGATTGATCTAAATATCATCTTTTTTGGATGAGTAGAATATATATTTTGATTTTATTTTCCACACATGTGCAACGTCAGCCAAATTTGTAATGTATGCTTGTAAGCCCAATAGATGTGTCACACACCCTCACTGAATGATATAAATTGGAGAGACTTGGAGATCATTTTCTCATCAACTCATCACATTCTATCTTGTGATATGATTGGTTCGATCAGCCTTTAGAGGCCTCTTTCTCTCACACGTGTGAAGCTAAATCTGGGAAAAAGTGCATACTTTTTTTAGGCTTGTTTTGGTTTCCATTGACCAGCGTTGACCGTGGTCAAAACTTGGAGTTTTTACCTCCAACAAGTGCAAAAAAATTGATCTCTTGAGGCTGCATTAGAGGGCACAAAGATCGAGGAAAATAGATATTGTTGACTGAAGCCCTAATCTATAGTGTTTACTTTTTATGTTGACCAGTGTTGACTTTTTTGGAGCTGTCTTTGAGGGGTGTGTGTGACACTTGGAGGATTGGTTGATCTGATGTTGAGAAATAATTTTTTGGCTGGTGCATCCTGTCGACTTCCATAACGGACATCACTCTCTATCTTTCCTGGCCAAGAAGAATTTTAAATTCTGATCTATATTATTGGCTTGTCTTCTTTTGATCTATTATTGTGTTCTATCAGCATTTTATTTACATGTTTATGTGATTGCAAATTGAATTGTGCCTATAAGTAAGATTGAAGTAAAACTGCATTAAGCATATAACATACCATGGCTATCTAAATTTAACATGGTATTAGAGCTAAGGTGAAGACAAAGCCCAAGCTAGTGTGAAAAGTAATCATTGAAGAAGAAATCCTATCAAGGAAAAATGGCCTCCTCAACCTATAAGGGTTTCAAATCTAATGATAAGTTGACTGACAAGTCTAATTATGATGCATGGAAGATGTCCTTGGATTTGGGATTAGAAGATCAAGATGTCATGGATTATGTGCAAGGGAAGATTCTTGAGCCTCCATCAAATCCACCTGCTGCCACAAAGACAAAGTATTAAAAAACTTCTCGGATTATCCACATTGCTAGAAAACGAGTGTCGACGTTTCGAATCCCAACGGGGATCCTGATGATGGATCCCCGTTGGGATTCGAAACGTCGACACTCGTTTTCTAGCAATGTGGATAATCCGGGAAGTTTTTTAATAAATGATCACCACATGAGTCTAAAAACCAAAAGACAAAGTATATAAAAGGGGAAATCAAAGAAAATATGATTATTAGGGATTATATTCATAAGCACTTGGTTGCTTACATCTCCGAGCTGGGCACATCTAAAGATATTTATGATAAGTTAGTTAGCATGTTCAGGGCTAGCAACGTTAATCAAGTGATTTTCTTCAAGAATCAATTGACGAATATCAAGAAGGGAAAAGAAGAATCCATTCAACACTATTTTATGAGGCTCACTGAAATCAGGAATATTCTCCTAGCTATTGGATAATAAATAGTTGATCGAGAGATGTTTCTCATTGTGTTTGGAGGCCTCCCCTGTGATTTGTATGTATTCAATACTACTATTCTTAATAATAATTTGATTCCTGATTTTGATGAAATATTGACGAGATGCACTCAAGAGGAGACAAGAATGATGGAGAGAGATCATCCCTCTAATGGAACTGGAGGTGACCCTACTACCTTCGTCGCTCATGCAAAGAAGAGGAACAATGGTGGTCCGAGAAATCAAAACCATGGAAGATTGGTGCACAAAGGAAGGAAAGGAATATGTTACACTTGTAACAAGTTTGGTCACTATGCAAGAGAGTGCCCCAATAGAAGGGACTCTCCCAGGGATGATGACAACAAAAACCCCACGAGGAATGGCAATCAAAGGAACAACAAGTTCAAAGGAAAGAGGAAGGATCTCTCTGATCATAGTGGAAATGGGAAACCTTTCAAGAGGTTAAGAAATTCTAGGTACGATGAATCCAATGTTGTTGATAATAATAAAAATGAATTTATTATTGTATCTACCCTCTCTGGTGCATCTCCTCCCGGCACCCTGGATGTCTGGTTGATTGATAGTGGTTATTCAAGGCACCTCACTGGTTATAAAGAAACCCTCTCTGATTTGATTTAGAAGGATACTAATATGGAAATTACCCTTGGAGATAATGCCACCTATCCCGAGAAAGGGACAAGACTATGACCCTCCATCTATCGAAAGGTCAAGTCCTCTGTTTACAAATGTGTTGTACGTACCCGATTTGAAGAAGAACCTTATGTCTATTTCGGTAATGGAATACAAAGGATTCAAGGTGGAATTCGTTGATGGAAAGGTACGCATCTGGAAGAAGAACTTCAAAGAAGCTCTTACTATTGGTTTTAGAGTGGATACACTCTACCAAGTTGGAGAAAGTCCGTTGGGGGCTATGTCATGTGATACAACTCTTCAAGCTAAGTTATGGCACCAGAGGTTTGCTCACCTTCATTACAAATCCCTTCCCGAAGCAAGGAAGGTGGTGAAAGGGATACCCGAGTTTAAAGATTATCATGAAGGTATATGTCAGGGTTGTGTCGAAGGGAAGCATACAAGGGGACCATTCCCCTCAAGTGTCACAAAGACATCTGATATCTTGTAATTGATACATTCTGATTTATCTGGTATACGTCCCGTGACATACTTGGGAGGATGTTCCTATTACATGAATTTTTCTAGATGAATTCTCCCGCAAGACCAAGATATATTTCTTGAAGAAGAAGGACAAAGCTTTCAAATGGTTTTGTACCTTTAAGGCCTTGGTGGAAAATCAAGCCGGGAAGAAAATCAAAATTTTGAGGACCGAAAATGGGACTAAGTATGAGTCAAATGAGTTCAATGAATTTTGCAGAGAAGTTGGCATTAAGAGGGAGACCACAACTGTGTATACTCCTGAGAAAAATGGTGTTGCTGAAAGAAAGAACAGGACCATTGTGGAAGTTGCCCACACCATGCTACATGACCAAGGTCTTCCGAAGTTTCCATGGGGAGAAGCTGCAAACACAGTTGTGTACATTCAAAATAGATGTCTGCATTCTGATTTGAACTCCAAGACTCTCGAAGAAGTCTTCTCTGGTAAGAAACCTGATGTTTCTCATTTTAGAGACTCTGGTAGTCCTGTTTATTTTCATGTGCCGAAAGAAAAGAGAAGCAAGCTAGATGCTTTTGGAAAGAAGGGAATGTTTGTGGGCTATAGTGAAACTTCGAAGGCATATGGAATCTATGTGTTTGGTCAAAGATAAGTCGAGATATGCCATGATGTCACCTTCGATGAAGATGCTTCCCTCAAGAAAGTTAGAAATCTTCCTAGCTCAAAGGAAGACAAAGAAGAATAAGAAGTTGGAAGGCAGGAAGAATCGAAGGATGAATCGATGCCTGATGTTGAAAGACCAATGGATCCTTTTGATCCACCTCCTTCACATAAGAAGATACCCTCATGGCTCAAGGACACTCTCGAAGATGATGAGAGGCATATTTCCCCAAGGAGGACTTTCCGTGAAAGCAAGAATCTGAATAGATACCACGGGTATCTAGCAGCCATGACTACAATTGTACAACCCGAGCCTGGATCATTTGAGAAAACTGTAAAGCATCAAGTTTGGAAGTATGCTATGCACGAATAATATGAGTCCATTATGAAGAATGATGTCTAGGAAGTGGTCCCGAGACTGGAGGTAAAATTTGTTGTCACCTTGAAATGGCTCTTCAAGATCAAGCATGGAGCCAATGGAAGTGTTGAAAATTACAAGGCAAGATTTGTTGCTCGGGGCTTCTCTAAAAAAAAGGCATATATTATGATGATATATTTGCACCTAACACCCGCTATACCACCATCCGATCTATCCTTTCCCTTGCTGCAATGCAAGGATGGAGTCTCCATCAGATGGGTGTGAAGACTACCTTTCTGCATGGTTCAATAAAGGAATAGGTTTATGCAAAGCAACCTCTGGGGTTTGAAGTCCAAGATAGAGACACCTATGTATGTAGGTTGAAGAAATCCCTCTATGGGTTGAAGCAAGCCCCCAGGGCTTGGTATGAGAGGATAGATAGCTACTTGATGAAGCTAGGCTTCACTCGAAGTAATGTTGAAACAAACCTTTATTTTAAGGTTGATAAAGAAAGGCCTCTCATTCTGATTCTCTATGTGGACAATCTCTTCCTAACAGGTGTTGACCCTCTCATTTATCAATGTAAGAGGGAGATAACTTATGAGTTTGAGATGAAAGACCTAGGACTGATGCATTACTTACTAGGCTTGGAGGTCTGGAAAAGGCTAGGCAATATTTTCCTTTCTCAAGGAAAATATGTCATGACGCTACTGGAGAGATTTTGTATGGTGGACTGTAAGTATGTGTCGACACCGATGGAACTCAACTTTAAGAAGTTGTGTGGAAACGTTGTTGGGCCCAAGCTGGGAAATCCCACCGAGTATTGACAACTTGTGCGACCCTAATGTTCTTAGTGAACTCCCGTCCAGATGTATGTTTTGAAATGAACACTTTGAGTCAACATATGGTTGAGCCTCATCAAATTCATTGGATTCATGCCAAGAATCTATTGAGATATCTTCAGGGCACAATCAACCATGGGCTGAGATACACTACCAAGAGTTTGAGACTCCATGGATATACTGATGCCGATTGGGATGGTAGTGTGGTGGACCGCAAGAGCACATCTCCATGTTTCTTCACCTTGGGTTTTTCTTCAATATCTTGGATGATCAGGAAGAAAAAGTCTGTGGCTTTGAGCACCACTAAGGCTGAATACATTGCAACAAGTATGACCTGTTGTGAATTTGTTTGGTTGAGAAAGCTCTTCAGTGAGCTATTTGGGCATGTGCTAGATACCACCGTTATCCTTTGTGATAACCAGAGTGGGATTCGTCTTTCTGATAATCTCATGTTCCACGATTGATCCAAGTATATTGATATTAGGTACCACTTCATTCGGGATATGGTACAGTGAGGCACCGTAAGGCTCGATCACATTGGGACTGATGAGAAGGTCACATATATTCTCATGAAGTCCCCGGGGAAGGTCAAATTCTTAACCTTCTATGAGAATCTTGGAATCATGAAAAGACCCTATTCTGAGGGTCCTGCTTGAGTTGGACTATGAGCTCTGGGATCTCCAGGGGGCTTGGGGATAACTTCTTTGAGTTATAAGCACACACGGGGCTAGGCTTGCCAAACCTTGTTGTGATTCTGCCCCACCATTATGATATTGAGTTGGTTCACCTCTCTTTGATCTATGCCCTGCATGCATCCTACCCATGGAGTTTCAGACTCATGGGAAGTACATCTCATTTGGCCAATGAGGTGGGAAATGTGGATAGAGACCAATAGAAAGACTGATGGATGCATCGCAGATTGTCGTACTCTCTATGTCTAAGATGGAACGTGTCCAACACCTTGATCTGGGATCAATTTTGATGAGATTCTTACCTCTAAACCGACTTCAGGTCAGTAAACTAACTTCGGGTTAGTATGATACTCTTTTGAGTTTGAGAGAGGCTTTGACCTCTAAGCTGACTTCGAGTCAGCAGAGTGTGATGTCTTTGTGACTCACCTTTTTGTTCTATTTGCGAATAAGAGCCAACAATGCAAGTTACGACAGGATGATGCAGGAGTGCAAGATGATATATGATAGTACACGATGGTGCTGATCACTGGAGAGCACTGGTGGATAGATGGAGTTCTCCCTAGTTGTGAGGGAGTGTTACTTTTGGGAAACTAGGTCTAAAATCCATGTTGCACTACTCATATGATGATGCTTATATTTTTTTTGGATTCCTCTTTCGAAGAGGTGCAATATTGATCTAAAGATCATCTTGTTTGGATGAGCAGAACATATATTTTTATTTTCTTTTCCACACATGTGCAAGGTCAGCCAAATTTGTAATGTAGGCTTGTAAGCCCAATAGATGTGTCACACACTCTCACTGACTGATATAAATTGGAGAGACTTAGAGAAAATTTTCTCATCAACTCATCACATTCTCTCTTGTGATCTAATTGCTTCGATCATCCTTTGGAGGCCTCTTTCTCTCACACACGCAGAGCTGAAGTTGGGAAAAAGTGTGGACTGTTTTTAGGGTTGTTTTGTTGTACGTTGACCAGTGTTGCCCGTGGTCAAAACTTGGAGTTTTTACCTCCAAAAGTGTATAAATTCCGATCTCTTGAGGTCACATTAGAGGGCACAAATATCAAGGAAAAGAGAGATCGTTGACTGAAGCCTTAATCAGCAGCGTTGAATTTTCTGTGTTGACTTTTTTTGTTGACCAAAGTTGACTTTTTTGGAGCTGTCTTTGCAGGGTGTGTGTGACACTTGGAGGATTGGCTGATATAATGTTGAGAAAGAATTTTCTGGCTGGTGCATCCAATTGACTGTCGTAATACACATCACTCTCTATCTTTGTTGGACAAGAAGAATTGTAAATTATTATCTATATTGTTGGCTTGTCTTCTATTGATCTATTATTATGTTCTATCAGCTTTTTACTTACATGTTTATGTGATTTCAAATTAATTGGGCCTATAAGAAAGATTGAAGTAAAATTTCATTAAGCATAGAATATACCATGGTTATCTAAATTTAACAAGTTGTCCCCTAGAGGTCACACAAACAAGCAGTTCCAACATATTCCACAACTGAGGCATAATATGTGGCAGCATCTGAAGCAACAAAGGAAATTGTGTGGGTTAAGAAAATTCTGGAGTATTTTCAAGAGAAACAATTTCATTCAACTCATATTTTGATTGGGAACACTTATGCAATAAAGCTGGCCAAGAACCCAAAGTTCCATGATCAAATGAAGAATATCAATACAAAATACCATCTGTCTCGACATCATGTTGAGGCCAAAACAATTCACCTACGACATCATTCCACAAATGAGAAGATTTCATACATCTTCACCAAAGCACTTAGAATGGAAAAGTTTGAAAGATTCATAATGATGCTTGGACTCACCAACATCCCTTCAGATTAAGGGGGGGAATGTTGAACATTTAATCTTTGGGATTAGGAATCCTATGTAAATATTTTAAATAGATAAATAAGAGAAGTTGGAATATGAAGAGACATTGGGAGATGAAACCTAATAGTCTCCCTCTCCTTGTATATATTCATATTCTATCTTAATGCAAAAGCAACAAATTCATTGGGAGTTACCCTCCTACCCTAACAATCACGCTTGCTAAAAATTAAACACACTGGAAATAAAGTAAATCACTCTTGCTGGAAAGTAAACAAATCATTTAGGAAAGTAATTTGGTGACTTAATCAAGATGTTTTCTCATTCCTCAACATTGTAAATGTGAACATATGTGTTGTAAACAATTAATAACTATTGAAATATTATCAATCTAGAAATAAGAGGGATTCAAACAAAAAATTGTTAACTATAGAAATATAATTGATTAAAAAATGATACCAAACAAAATTTGAAACAATATTTAATGAAGACAACTAAGCCTATGCTACAATATAGGTAGTGCTAGAGTAAGGAAGGGGCATTACCTCCTTATACAAGGCACTATTTAAACTTCTAGCAAAGAACTTAAATTATCATTGCATCACACAAATGGATCAAATCAAATAGGGACACCAACTTTTTATTAGTAGTAAACTGGAAAATGCAATCACAATTATCCATACTTTTATATCTATCCCTCACTCCAGTGGAATTGAGTATTATACACTATTGAATTCTAATAATTAGCATAAAGGTCAAGGATAATTCCTTTCTCCTTGTGACAACAATATGGGTAAAGATAGGTCTTCAAATGGTTCTTGAATCATTGGGCACCTCAACTAGCGGAAGCTAGTCAAAACTATTGCAATTGAATCTCTTTTATTACCCAATCATTTGTTGCTTTTCCCCATTGCAATGACAAGTTGTCGACTCCCTTTTTTCATCGCTAATGGTGACAAGTAGGCATTGGTGGATGGCCGATATCGCTAAATTGTCACTCTTGTAGCCATGTAGAAGGTAGTGCCGCAACCACTATTGTTAGTAGCCCTAGGTGTTACAACCATGTGGAACAAGGTGTCACAAAGATTATTATCAATGGTTCAAGGTGTTGCAACAACTAATATCATAGGTGTTACGTCAATATTCCATCAAAGGTGTTGCAATAGCTTTTGTCAACAACCTAAGGTGTTGTAGCCACTAATATCAGAGGTGTTACATCAATATTCCATCAAAGGTGTTGCAATATATATTGTCAACAACCTAAGGTGTTGCAATGACATGGAGGAGTTGGAGCAACGTGGAAATGTTGTAGCAACTGGACTTCTTCTATAGCCTTTTCCTATGCCTCGATAAATACCTACACAAGTGTTTCTGGAACACGCCTTGTGACTTCTATTAGTGAGCATAAAAAGGTTGATTTTTTCCTTAACATAATAATATGAGCATTAAAAAGGTCATAATTGAAGGGACATTATACCTTGGAAACATTATATGCAAAAGGGGTTGAAGAATGATGTAAATATATAAAAAAAGGTGGATTAAAGGTGGTGTCTGGATGTGAAAAAATTCCATTTTGCACGCCCATCACTCATTTATATCTAATAAATAATAATAATACTAATTTAATTTTAAGGTCACAATCAAGGAAAAAAAATAAATTGGTGTATGACAATCCTTTGTTTGCGGGTCAAGGGACCCCATGCTAAGCAACAATTTTATTGCTAAATTATATATAGGTGTATACACCCTACCCCTCCCCATGGATTTGAGCCTATGATGTCGTATAAGGAAACATATGCTCTTAACCATTAGGTTCAATTCCAACCTCTTCATATGATCCTCTCTTTCTAATAAATGGTCACATAACATGGTATGATATGTAAGTTTATCAATAGCATCATATCAAATTTTAATTAGTGTAGTGTTGAGAGATAAAAATAGCTTTGAGTCACATAATTATTTCAAGATATTTACTCGATTTGAATCCAAGCATATCTTAAAAAACTGATGATGATATATATCGTAAACTATATTGTAGATTCACGAGGACTACCTACCTCAATCATAATTCCACAACTCACTTTCCTCCGATGTGATAGATAGCAGAAGCTCCTTTTTACCTCATGGTATGTTTTCATCCCCTAATTCATTTCAGTGTTCCCATTTACCTAATTTGGAGTATGATAGATACATATGTATCAAAGTCATTGTTAATAGTCCCATCCCATCCATTTTATGTGAGTTGTTTTCTTATTAAAGGATAGATTTACAAGTCCTATTCATATGACAAACTTCACAAATAAGCTACTAGTGAGGTCTGGGTCCCATCATTTAACCATTCCTTAGGTATATGTTTTTAATAAAAAGCTATGCATTGTATAGACTTTTCCACTCCTATGTTCCTCATTTCTACTTCATGGTCTAAAACAAACTTTTAGTCTTAGTTTAGTTTGAAAATTTTGGGGGTAATAATACAAATAAAATCAAGGAGAAAGTTTTTACTTGTTCACATTATATTTTTCATTTTGTTTTCAATGATCAGTGATATATGTTCATTAATTTCTCTAGTTCACCCTAACAAATATTGATTTATGTGCATGCATAGGACCTCCACATCTTCCTATATTGGAATTGTGAAAATAAATGGTAAACAACACTATTGTGTTGGGTCACCTTAATATTACATATGTACATGCATTGGTACATGATATTGCCCTTGGAAAAAATTCTAAAGTTATTATGAAGGTAAACTATCAGGGCTATGTGTGACAACATAGAGATATTTATGGTTTGGAGACATGCTTGGTAACATGGAGATATTTATGGTTTTGCGACATGCTTAATATTGTGTAGAAAAAAACTTGGAAATGAAATTGAGCATCAAATGGCTTAAGTGAAACTATGGAATAGGCCACATAGGAAATGTTGAATTTACATGATCTCGGGTCTAGGTTAGAGTCTTAAAATCACTGACGCTATGAAACCAAGAATATCAACCAAAACTACTTTGCACAACAAAATATAAAAAATAGTAAATCACACATGCACATAATATAGACAACTTTTAAACCTTTTCAACCCAACTTCATTATATTAATCCAATTTATATAATACAACAATTTAGGGCTCCCGTACCAGGGATAATGACCCTTATATATCCACTAGTACAAGATATAGAATGCTCTCTTATCTCCTCTCGGTCGTACCCTGTACCTTCCCAGTCCTTCGGCTCCCGATCTACAACTCCTGCCTCTATCAATGCTCCAAGTCCATCTGGCCACTAAAACTTGGTTGTCAAACTACTCTCTAGTTGATCGTTAGTCCACCAAAGCATCAACACATCGAGACTCATGTCTAGTTGTTCACAACTTCGTTTGTGAACAACGCTCAATCTGCCCAGTGCTGCGCCTCATCTACTCAGGAACTTCAACCTAATATGGTCTTTCTGTGCTGCTCCGATGAATACCAACATAGGGAACGAAGGGCTTCCACCTATAACTTCAAGATGTTCATCTCCCACAATGAACACAGGCTAGGAGGATTTCCCATCATCTGCTATAGAAGTACTCCACACACAATTCTTGGGCTACTCAAAACTGCTCTTGGCTTATTAGACCCTTGAGCTCCAACAACTTCCACTCTAATGACTACCTTTCTCCATCAAGTTGTTGCACATCGAGCTCCAACTTGGACACTACCATGTTGTCCTCCTACAGACCATAAATTCCCAATCCACATTCACACTTGGTCCACTCTCACCCTGCCCTCCAACATTCCACGAGCGACCAAGTCCACGTTGTAGCATCTACTCCTAGTTAGGGAATCCTCACACCCAGGAGACACTTCTATTGGTTTCCATTAGACTTCTCCCTATCAACTGTCCTTTGATTCTACAATAGAGGAGATATTTCCCAAATCTAGGCTTCAACGCTTTGCTGCAAGTTCTACTCCTAGTTGGGGTATTCAACACTCCATGTTAACCCCAACATGTGGCACCCATAGGCTACTATCAACTGATCCAATCACCAACCTTCACTACGGAATCTTCCCATAGTTTAGGGATTCTAACCTCCACGTCATCCCTCCCTCCTTAGCTTCCACAAGCTGCAATAAATACGATCCAAAACTGATCCTAAAACCAAGATCCAAAACTTGACAATCATGGAGAGAATGACATACCTTTAGCTGCTCCAAGACTGATATAATTTCTGGTACTTTGGATGCCTGGTTAGGGAACCCAATAGATCATTGTTAGCCCTACCAAACATCTCCTAAAGAATTCAATTTACTGTGGCCTTGACTCCTTGATTTGTTGTTGTAGTACACTAGTTTTAGGGGTAAATTCCAACCCATATTCCACCCTTATGATACCCTTGTAACCTATAAAACATAGCTTAGCCTCTGTTCAGATTTCTATACAAGTCTGTGGCCTCACTTCAAGAGAGATCTTGCCTTATATCAGTCACAAAACACCCCAGAACAATTTCTCTCCTATCTAGCCTTATTGTTGTGTCATTGGTACTCCAAAACAATCGTAGAAGGGTCTCTCACGTCCCTCCTGTCTTTTCTGAAGTGACCCTAGTTCTACAGCCCAAAAATAGAGATGCCTTCTCTCCCACCAAGTGACCTTCTCACACTCCTACATTGCCCTTGTGTTCCCTTATTGTATTAATTCTTTAGCCTCATACTCACCTTGTATTTATATCCAATACAAGGGCTCCATCAAACTTGATCTTGTGGCTTTTTGACCTGTCATGATGCTTATAGCACCTCAATCCAACCTTAAACATGAGCCACAAGCCCACACACAAGCTTCAAAAATCCATAACTTAATTTCTACAACTCAGAATTGAGTGATTCCACTTGCATCTTTCTAGTCTCGATGTCCTCTATCATCTCATCCCATCACATGTAGAAATATTTCCATGGTTTTGGCCCAAAAAAATTGGGTGCAAAATCCCAGGCTCGGGTTCCAAGCCCACAAGTGACCCTTATGGCGATTTTCCATCCAATCTGTGAACCCTAGGGCTTGGAGTACCTCTCAAGGTACATAAAAATCAACATACAATACTTTGTAGGATATGGATTTTGACATTAAGAGTGATATGGTTGCCCTTATCAAGGAAGTTATTGCATTAGTGAAGCCATTGAGTTTCAAATTTGGGATGTTCAAACTATGCCATGTCTTTTACCACTATGTAATTCACTTTGGTACAATTGGATATTTACCAATTTAATGTGTCCTTATTTCTTTTAGGAGGAATTAGAAGTGTCATTGTAAGAAAAAACTAGTCAATTACAAGTGATTTATTGAAAACACCATGCATATTAGATATTTCATAATTGATGCTCAAACAATTAAATCAGTTCCCAAAAAACCATTTAAATGGATACTCAAATAATAAAAATGGTTACCTAAATATCATAATTAGGTGTTCAAAATTTGCATTAATATGACGATGAACTCTAAAGATTCATGTTATTGCCATCAACCTTACTACATTGCATCATTACTCCTAATACCCTTATTGTTATCATTATTCCTTTCTCGTTATATAGCATTTTGTGTTGGTGTTGTCCTTTTTTCTATGAGTAATATGCTAGTAGTTAACATGTTTATAGTTGAATTATCATTTGAGAATATATATATTCAATATAGGCAAGTTCGATCACTTGGTGTGTGTTAAAATTTTAAAAAAATAACATAAAAAATTTGTACATATATATATATATATATATATATATATATATATATATATATATATATATATATATATATATATATATATATATATATATATATATATATATATATATATATATATATATATATATATATATATATATATATGTTTTACTATAATGATGTAGTGTTGAATTTTATAATTATAAGTTTTACCTCTAATAAAAGTGTTGTGATAACTCGCTACCCTTCTTTTACATAAATAAATAAATAAAGAAGAAGAAGAGAAAGAAAAAAAGAAAATTACATATTTAAGATTTATGATTAGGGATTATAAAATTTGAAATTTTTATTACCAAACCCCTTTAACCCTTTGTATAAGGACATTAAATTATTTTCCTAACAAAAGAAATTTAAAATAAAAAGTTACTTTGATCATTCCATCTCATTGCAAGAAGACTATCACTCTTACAATATATCGATGTTTCAATTTTTAGAATAAATACTAAAGTGTCCTTATGAATTTCATAGTGTAATGTTATTATTGATACAAGTGTTTGTTGTGAGATTCTCATGAAAGATGGATGTGATGGATGCAGTCCTCTGGAAAGAAGAAATATCTAGATAAAAATTGTGTTGCAATCCTTCGTGTTCATGATGCGAGGATGTGGATTATGTGATGGCTTTTGATACGCCTCCTGACAATATTTCTCTAACTGATACAAGTACTAATAAAAAATATGCATATGACATCCCTCTTCTGTTCATCCAAAGTGGATGTTAGGCCGCATTGAATTAGCTCAACCTGGCGGAATGGGCGTACTGGTAGTGATGGAATTTCTAAAAGAATTGATAGATTTATGGTCCATGAAAATCTATTAAAGGAGCGGGGAATGATGCATTCATGGGTAACCTCTGCGAATTTTTCAGATTATTTTAATATCTTCTTACAGTGGCAGGGCATAAATGATTGGAAATGTATCTTGTTTAAATTCAATGATTCTTGGCTGAAATATCCTTAATTTGGCCACATGGTTCGAGACTTTTAGTAAAAATTATCACATCTTAAGGAGATTTCCCATATAGAAGGGATGTGTTAGAAACTTAGCAAGCTAAAAATGTTGGTTCGTCAATGGGTCAAAGAGAAAAAGACAAGCCATATAATTGAGTTATAGGATATCGATCGAAAACTTTTAGAGATTGTTGATCCCAATCAGTCGGAATACTTCACTGAGCAATCAAATTAATTGTAAGATATCTAGTGCCCTCAATGCTACTTTTATTTCTTTGATGTCAAAAGTTTCTATGGCTAAATTATTTGTGGATTATAAGCTTATTGCTCTGTGTAATATCATATATAAATGATATCTAATGTAATTGCACCTCTTATCAAAGAAAACGTATCAATTCATATTTCTCCTTCATAAATTGGTTTTATGAAGAATAGACAGATTCAATATGTCATGGCCATTTCCAAAGAATGTATTCATTCTAACAAGATGAAGAAGAAAGAGGCATTGTTGGTGAAATTGGACTTACAAAAGGCATACGATTCTGTTAATTGGGGTTTTTGGAGGTTTATATTGCACAAAATTAGTTTCTCAGTGGAGGTGGTCGACTGAATGTTCCTTATCCCCATTATTCCTTTTTCTTTTTATTGATGGATTGAGTCATATAATATCTTTGGCTCAACAGTTGGGACATTTTTTCGGGCTCCAGATTGTTGAGATTCAACAAGATGATGAGCTTAGTGAAAAGTAAGCACCTTCATTAAGTGGGGCCCACCGGCTATTTTTAGGTGTAAGTCTATTTTTAGACATGGTGATCATATTTTGGAAGTTACAGGATGTTATTTGTGTATGGTTGGTGAAGTTGGAAAAATAGATGAAATTCTATTTTTAGAATATTGGTCGAAGTCTATTTATATATCGTCGATCTAAAAATAGAAGTGTTGATTATTATTAGCTCTTAATAATAATCCGACAATAAACATCAACTTATTCTCTTGGAGCACTTAATTTCATTGTACATATTTGGAAAATCAGTGGGCTGAAGGAATTACGCAATTCCTAGGGTTTACTGGTGGTTCATGCATGGAGGACTTAGATAGAGTTGAAGTGGCAAAGTTATGACAGAGTTGGAAGAGTAGTTCATGGAGTTGTTATTCAGTTTAACTCAGTTAATGGAGTTAAACTCAGTTGAGCTAGTTGTATCTAGTCTAAATTAATGATACACTAGTGAGAGTAGAGTGAATTAATTAGTTAATTAATTCACAAATAACAACTCATTAATCAATTGAAAAAAAATAGCAGTTAATTATAGTGCATGTCATTTCCAGTGGAGACCCAGTGAAGAGATAGGTGAAAGGACAAGATGGACTATCCGTTGCGACTATAGTGATGCATTGATTTCACCACACACACATTGGAGTTTCCAATGAGGATTACGCAGTCAAGGCAAGGCCAATTTGAGTTCATTCAGAGGTCTTCTTCAATAGGGATTGCGCAGTGGAGGCAGGCTATCATGTGGCAAGAAATCAGTGCATGGATTTGCATATTTCTTCTTATTAGTGTGTGATGATTGATTGTACTGAGAGCTTGATGTACTAAGCTTTGTATGATATCATTACATGATCTCCATGATACATAATATATGATATTTAGGGTTTTTAGCTTCAGGATTTCCTGTTAAACAACTGTGTTATGTGCGATTGTTTTTATTGCTTCATGTGTTTGCAATTGAGTTTTTAAATTTCCGCAAAAGATTAACAGTGGAAGGATTCTGTATTTAGCAAGAAGATAAAATATTGTTAGATCATGAGAATTTGGATATATACATGCATCTTGTATATAATTTCTACATGGTATCAGAGCAGTGTTAATTCTTGAAGATTTCAATTGTGAAGAATTTTTGTGTTTGTGCTGGTGGCCAATTCAAATTTGCTACAGAAAATTCTTGGTGTGACAATTGAGTATACATTGAAATGTATTTCAATGGGTTGTGATTGGATTTTTCCCTTGATGGGAGCTCTAATTACAGAACCTGGAAGGATAGGATGGAGGCAATGCTGGAAGATAATGGACTAAAGGAGTTCATCGATAGCGATGTTCCTAAGCCTGGTAGTGATGCTGCATTACTTGATGCATGGAAAAATAAGGTAGCAAAGACAAGAAGAATTCTGTTGGAAGGTGTGAAGGACCATATTGTGCTTAGCCTTCATGGGAAAGCCACTCCATTTGCAATGTGGAAGGATTTGACATATTTGTCCCAAAGCACTAGCGACCAGAGGAAGTTGACACTGAAAGATAAGCTCGGAAAAATAAAAATGGAGAAGGGCGACAGTATTCCAAAATATCTCACGACGTTTGTCCACTGTAGAAATGAACTGGGAAGTGTGGGGATTACTGTTGATGATGATGACTTAGTGAACTTGGCTCTCCTTGGGCTTTCGAATAGTTGGCATAGCTACGAAGACTCTGTCAATGGACGGGAGAAACTACCAGGAAGGGAGCGACTTTGGTTGGATCTTGTGCAGGAGGAGAAGATCATGTTGCTTCAGTACATTCCTATGGAGGATTAGGATGCAGATATTATGACGAGGTGCTCACTAGAAGAAAATTTGAATACCATAGATGCAGGATCGGGGTGAAAGATAATCCCTATATTGTTGAGAGGGAGTGTTGAGATTCAACAAGATGATGAGTTTAGTGAAAAGAGTAGCCTTCACTAAGTGGGCCCACAGGCTATTTTTGGCACAAGTCTATTTTTAGACTATGTCTATTTTTTGACATGGTGATCATATTTCAGAAGTTGGAGGATGCTATTTGTGGATGGTTGGTCAAGTTGGAAAAATAGATGAAATTCTATTTTTATAATATTGGGCAAATTCTATTTATAGATCTTCGATCTAAAAATAGAAGTGTCGATTATTATTAGCTCTTAATAATAATCCGACAATAAACAACAACTTATTCTCTTGGAGCACTTAGTTTCAGTGCAAAAATTTGTCAAATCAGTGAGTTGGAGGAATTATGAAATTCCTAGGGTTTACTGGTGGTTCATGCATGGAGGACTCAGTTAGAACTGAAGTGGAAAAGTTACGACACAGTTGGAAGAGTAGTTCATGGAGTTGTATTCAGTTTAACTCAGTTAGACTCAGTTGAGCTAGTTGTATCTATCCTAACTAAATGATACACTAGTGAGAGTGGAGTGAATTAATTAGTTAATTAATTCACAAATAATAACTCATTAATCAACTGAACAATACAACAGTTAACTACAGTGCATGGTAGTTCTAGTGGAGACCCAGTGGAGAGATAGGTGAAAGGGAAAGATGGACTATCTGTTGTGACTATAGTGATGCATTGATTTCACCATACACACATTGGAGTTTCCAATGAGGATTGTGTAGTCAAGGCAAGGGTAATTCAAATTCATTCAGAGCTATTCTTTAGCAGGGATTGCGCAGTGGAGGCAGGCTAGCAGGAGGGCAGAGATCGGTGCATGGATTTGCAGATTTCTTCTATCTTAGTGTGTGACGATTGATTGTACTAAGAGCTTGATGTACTAAGCTTTGTATGAGATTGTTACATGATCTCCATGATACATAATATATGATAGTTGGGGTTTTCAGCTTCGGGCTTTCCCGTTAAACGATTGTGTTATGTGCAATATTTTTTTATTTATGCTTCACATGTGTTTGCAATTAATTTTCCGCAAAAGATTAACAATGGAATGATTCTATATTTTGCAAGAAGTTAAATATTGTGAGATCAGGGGAATCTGGATGTATGCATGCTTAGTGTATACTAATTTCTACATGGTATCAGAGCAGTGTTAATTCTTGAAGATTGCAATTGTGAAGAATTGTTGAGTTTGTGGTGGTAGACAATTCGAATTTGCTACAGAAAATTCTTGGTGCAGAAGTTGAGTATACATTGAAATGTCTTTCAATGGGTTGCGATTGGAGTTTCCCTTGATGGGAGCTCGAATTACATAGCTTGGAAGGATAGGATGGAGGCGGTGCTGGAGGATAATGGACTGAAGGGTTTCATCGATAGCGATGTTCCTAAGTCGGGATCTAGTGATGTTGCATTACTTTACGCATGGCAAAAGAAGATAGCAAAGACAAGAAGAATTTTGTTGGAAGGTGTGAAGGACCATATTGTGTCCAGCCTTCATGGGAAAGCCACTTCATTCTTAATTTGAAAGGCTTTGACAAATTTGTTCCAAAGCAGAAGTGACCAGAGGAAGTTGGCGCTTAAAGGCAAGCTCAGAAAAATAAAAATGGAGAAGGGCGACAATATTCCAAAATACCTCACAAAGTTTGTCCACTGCAAGGATGAACTGGGAAATGTGGGGGTTACTGTTGATGATGAAGACTAGGTGAGCTTGGCACTCCTTGGGCTTCCGAAGATTTGGCATAGCTACGAAGACTCTGTCAATGGACGAGAGAAACTGCCAGGATGGGAGTGACTTTGGTCGGATCTTGTGTAGGAGGAGATAAGGCGGGGTACCAGGGATGGCTCTTCATCAAAGAATGAAGATGAAGAGAATTGTGCTTTGGCTGCCAAACCAAGGAAATGCAAGGGGAATAAATTTCCTTCAAAATCTGATGTTAAGGGCAAGAAGCAGGATTTGTCCAAAGTGAAGTGTTTTCACTATCACGAACATGGGCATTTCGCCACTAACTTCCCACAGAAGAAGAAGAACAAGAAGGCTGATGGAGCTGCAGCTGGAGAGGCATTAGCCTCGCAATTTGAACTTGATTTCTCTTTGATCACATGCTTGGTTTCAAGCTATATGGGATCAGTTTGGTATCTTGATAGTGGTGTGTCTTTCCATATGACGGGAGACAAGGATTTGTTTAGTGACTTAGAGGAGAAGGACCTCCAGATGCATATAGAGATGGGAGACAATGGTCAGTACAGTGAAACTGGAATTGGGACCATTACCTTTGAGAGATATTTCGGTAATCCATTCTTGTTGAAGGATGTTATGCATGTTCCAGGTCTGAAGAAGAACTTGGTCTTGGTCGCAATTTCAGAAGACAAAGGTTATGATGTTGTTTTCAGTGAGGGAAAAGCCTTCCTTTGACATAAAAAAATGGGTCAAACAAAGAAGATAGGGATTCCAGTTAAGAATCTCTACAAGCTGGAGGTAGATGGCTGTGATGCAATGGTGGGCAAAGCAAAAGAAGTGGTGTGCCGAGATGAGGGCAAATTATGGCACAAGAGATTGGGCCATCTTCACCATGGCGCTTTGAAGATTTTGCAGTAGATTTCTACTAGACTTCCCAAGGGTAATCTTGCGCATTTAGATCAGTGAAAGGGATGTACTATGGGTAAGTTTTTGAAGACCACCTTTCATGAGAAGGAGAACCTTGCTTCGGTGATCCTAGAGAGAATTAACACAGATGTGTGTGGACCTTTCTCGGTTGCTTCAACAGCAAAACATAGGTATTATGTTATATTTTTTGATGAATATTCTTATAGATTTTGGATCTTCTTCATACAGAAGAAGAGCGAAACGTTCTCAAATTTCTATGAGTTCAAAGCATTGGTGGAGAAGGAGTCGTTGAAGCAAGTGAAAGCCTTATGGAGTGATAATGGTGGTGAATACATCTCGGGAAAATTCAAAGACTTCTGTAGCAAAGAAGGAATTATAAGAGAACTCATAGTGCCTCATAACCCACAGAAGAATGGGGTCGCGGAGATGAAGAACAGAATGATCATGGGTGTTGCACGAGCTATGCTTGAGAGGGAGCTAGACTTGCATGTAGTGAAGGAACTGCTTGTTCCGAAAGATGAGCCTCTGGATGTGGATCAGCCATAAGAGGAGATTCATGGAGTGGAGGAGTCCACTCATGCAAAACCAAACATCAGAAAAGGCAGAATGTGTACCACAAAAGCTGAGAGACTAAGGCTTGATTCGGCACAGAACGTAGGAGTCCCTACATCACAGCGCAGATAGAGACAGTCACCTGACCGATTTACTGGATACATGGCTCTTATGAGCAAGTGTATCATGACAAAGCCATGTTCTTTTGAACAAGCAGTTAAAGAGCCCAAATGGGTAGATGCCATGGTGGAGGAGTATGACTCCATTGTCAGAAACAGTGCTTGGGAGATTGTTCCAAGGCCGGTGGGAAAATCAGTTGTAGGATCAAGATAGATCTAAAATGTAAAGAAAGTTGTTGATGGGAGTGTCAAGAAATATAAGCAAGATTTATTGTCCGGGGCTTCTCACAGATTGAGGGGATTGATTATGAAGAAAACTTTGCACCTATTGCACGGTATTCTTCCATAAGGACCATCCTTGCTCTCTCAGCTTAGATGGGTTGGCACAGTCATCAGATGGATGTGAAGACTACATTCCTTAATGGGATCATTGAGGAAGAGGTGTACATTGAGTAACTTGAAGGATTTGAGATCTTCAGCAGCGAGTCACATGTGTGTAGGATCAAAAGAGCATTGTATGGCCTGAAACAAGCACCTTGTGCTTGGTACACTCGGATTGACAACTATTTCACTGGATGTGGCTTCACCAAGAGTGAGGTGGATGCAAACCTATACCAAATTTTGGTGAAGGGTAGGATTTTAATCATTTTTCTTTATTTTGATGATTTAATACTAACGAGTGATGAGCAGTTGATACACTCATGCAAGGAAGATCTTGCAAAGGAGTTTGAGATGAAGGATTTGGACCTCCTCCATTACTTCCTTGGATTGGAAATATGGCAGTGGGAAGGTGAACTGTTTGTATCTCAAGGAAAGTATACCCGGGAGATACTGGAGAAGTTTCACATGCAAGGTTGCAAGCCTATCAACACTCCTCTTCCAGGAAATTGGAGGAAAGAGGATGCTACATCGGCAGAGGTAGTGGATGCCACTATTTATCAACAGTTGGTGGGTTCGCTCATGTATTTAGTTAATACAAGACCGGACATATGCTATGCGGTGAACCAACTTTCACAAGCAATGGTTAAGCCTACTAAGCTCTTTTGGAAGGCATACAAGCATGTCCTGAGATATTTCAGGGGCACATATGAGTTTGGTTTATGGTACAGACAGAAGGATTAGGTGAAGTTGCATGGCTTCACGGATGTATATTGGGCAGGCAACCCAACAGACAGAAAGAGCACATAAGGATGGGTTTTCAGTATCGGATCTACGGAAGTTTCTTGGTATAGCATGAAACAAATGTCTGTGGCACTCAATTCAGTGGAATCAAAATACATGGCAGCAAGTCAAGCTTCATGTGAGGCTATATGGATGAGGAAGATCCTAGTTGGTTTGTTCGGTTCACATTTAGATCCTACAGTGATACATTATGATAATCAGAGTTGCATTAAACTCCTGGTTAATCTTGTGTTTCATAATAGATCTAAACATATTGATATCTGGTATCATCATATCAGAGATTGTGTGTAGCAGAAGATCATGTTGCTTCAGTACATTCCTACGGAGGATCAGGATGCAGATATTCTAATGAAGGCGCTCACCAGGAGCAAATTCGAATACCATAGAGGTAGGATTGGATTGAAAGATAATCCCTATCTTGTTGAGAAGGAGTGTTGAGATTCAACAAGATGATGAGCTTAGTGAAAAGAATCGCCTTCATTAAGTGGGGTTGTAGGCTATTTTTGGCGCAAGTCTATTTTTAGACTATGTCTATTTTTAGACATGGTGATCATATTTCAGAAGTTGCAGGATGTTATTTTTGGATGGTTGGTCGAGTTGGAAAAATAGATGAAATTATATTTTAGAATATTGGGCGAAGTCTATTTATAGATCGTCAATCTAAAGATAGAAGTGTCGATTATTATTAGCTCTTAATAATAATCTGACAATAAACAACAACTTATTCTCTTGGAGCACTTAGTTTCAATGCACAGATTTGTCAAATCAGTGTGCTGAAGGAATTTACGCAATTCCTAGGGTTTACTAGTGGTTCATGCATGGAGGACTCAATTAGAACTGAAGTGGAAAAGTTATGACAGATTTGGCAGAGTAGTTCATGGAGTTGTATTTAGTTTAACTCAATTAGAATCAGTTGAGCTAGTTGTATCTAGTCTAACTGAATGATACACTAGTGACAGTGGCGTGAATTAATTAGTTAATTAATTCAAAAATAATAACTCATTAATCAAGTGAACAATACAACAGTTAACCACAGTGCATGGCAGTTCCAGTGGAGACCTAGTGGGGAGATAGGTGAAAGGGCAAGATGGACTATCTGTTGTGACTATAGTGATGCATTGATTTCACCACACACACATTGGAGTTTCCAATGAGGATTGCACAGTCAATGCAAGGGTAATTTGAATTCATTCAGAGCTATTCTTCAGCAGGGATTGCGCAGTGGAGGCAGGGTAGCAGGAGGGCAGAGATTGGTGCATGGATTTGCAAATTTCTTCTATGTTAGTGTGTGACGATTGATTGTACTGAGAGCTTGATGTACTAAGATTTGTATGATATTTTTACATGATCTCCATGATACATAATATATGATACTTGGGGTTTTTAGCTTCAGGCTTTCCCATTAAACAACTGTGTTATGTGCAATTTTTTTTATTTATGCTTCACATGTGTTTGCGATTAATTTTCCGCAAAAGATTAACAGTGGAATGATTATGTATTTTTCAAGAAGTTAAATATTATGAGATTTGGAGAATCTGAATGTATGCATGCTTAGTGTATCCTAATTTCTACATGGTATCAAAGCAGTGTTAATTCTTGAATATTGCAATTGTGAAGAATTGTTGAATTTGCACTGGTGGACAATTTGAATTTGCTACAGAAAATTCTTGGTGCAGAAGTTGAGTATACATTGAAATGTCTTTAAATGGGTTGTGATTGGAGTATGCCCTTGATGGGAGCTAAAATTACATAGCCTAGAAGGATAGGATGGAGGCGATGTTGGAGGATAATGGACTGAAGGATTTCATCAATAGCGATGTTCCTAAGACGGGATCTAGCGATGCTGCATTACTTGACGCATGGAAAAAGAAGATAGCAAAGACAAGAATAATTTTTTTGGAAGGTGTGAAGGACCATATTGTGTCCCGCCTTCATGGGAAAGCCACTCCATTCTTAATGTGGAAGGCTTTGACAGATTTTTTCCAAAGCAGAAGTGACCAGAGGAAGTTGGCACTTAAAGACAAGCTCAGAAAAATAAAAATGGAGAAGGGTGAAAGCATTCCAAAATACCTCATGAAGTTTGTCCACTGCAAGTATGAACTGGGAAGTGTGGGCATTACTATTGATGATGAAGGCTTGGTGAGCTTGGCTCTCCTTAGGCTTCCAAATATTTGGCATAGCTATGAAGACTCTGTCAATGGACGAGAGAAACTGCCAGGATGGGAGCGAATTTGGTCGGATCTTGTGCAGGAGGAGATAAGGCGTGGTACCAGGGATGGATCCTTATCGAAGAATGAAGATGAAGAGAATTGCTCTTTGGCTGCCAAAGAAATTAAAGGGAAGGGGAAGAAATTTCCTTCAAAATCCGATGCTAAAGGCAAGAAGCAGGATTTTTCCAAGGTGAAGTGTTTTCACTATCACGAACATGGGCATTTTGCCAATAACTACCCACAGAAGAAGAAGAACAAGAAGGCTGATCGAGATGCAGCTGGAGAGGCCTTAGCCTTGCAATTTGAACTTGATTTCTCTTTGATCGCATGCTTGGTTTCAAGCTATATGGGATCGGTGTGGTATCTTGATAGTGGTGTGTCTTTCCATATGACGGGAGACAAGGAGGTGTTTATTAACTTGGAGGAGAAGGACCTCCAGATGCATATAGAGATGGGCGACGATGGTTGGTATAGTGCAACCGACATTGGGACCATTATCTTTGAGAGGGAGTCCGATAATCCATTCTTGTTGAAGGATGTTATGCATGTTCCAGGTCTGAAGAAGAACTTGGTCTTGGTCGCAATGTTGGAAGACACAGGTTATGATGTTGTTTTCAGTGAGGGAAAAGCCTTCCTTTGATATAAAAAAACAGTTCAAACCAAGAAGATAGGGATTCAAGTTAAGAATATCTACAAGATGGAGGTAGATGGCTACACTGCAATGGTGAGCAAAGCAGAAGAGTGGTGACCCGGGATGAGGGCAAATTATGGCACAAGAGATTGGGCCATCTTCACCATGGTGCTTTGAAGATTTTGCAGCAGATTTCTACTGGACTTCCCAAGGGTACTCTTGCACAGTCATATCAGTGCAAGGGATGTACTATGTGTAAGTTTGTGAAGACCACCTTTCATGAGAAGGATAACCTTGCTTCGGTGATCCTAGAGAGAATTCACACAAACGTGTGTGGACCTTTCTCGGTTGCTTCAACAGAAAAAAACAGGTATTATGTTATATTTCTTGATTACTATTCTCATAGATGCTTGATCTTCTTCATGCAGAAGAAGAGCGAAATGTTCTCAAATTTCTGTGAGTTCAAAGCATTGGTGGAGGAGTCGGGGAAGCAAGTGAAAGATCTACGGAGCGATAATGGTGGTGAATACATCTCGAGCGAATTCAAAGACTTCTGTAGCAAAGAAGATCTCATAGCGTCGCATAACCCACAGCAGAATGGTGTCACGAAGAGGAAGAACAGAATGATCATGGGTGTTGCACGAGCTATTCTTGAGAGGGAGCTAGACTTGCATGCAGTGAAGGAACTGCTTGTTCTAAAAGATGAGCCTCCGGATGTGGATCATCCACAAGAGGAGATTCATGGAATGGAGGAGTCCACTCATGCAAAACCAAACATCAGACAAGGTAGAAAGCATACCACGGAAGTTGAGAGACTAAAGCTTGATGCGGCAAAGAATGTAGGAGTCCCTACATCACAGTGCAGACAGAGATAGTCACCTGACCTATTTAATGGATACATGGCTCTTATGAGAAAGTGTATCGTGACAGAGCCATCTTCTTTTGAAGAAGTAGTGCAGGAGCCCACATGGGTAGATGCCATGGTGGAGGAGTATGACTCCATTGTCAGAAACAAAACTTGGGAGATTGTTCCAAGGCCGGTATGAAAATCAGTTGTAGGATCAAGATGGATCTGCTGATGGGAGCGTCGAGAAATATAAGGAAATATTTGTTGTCCGGGGCCTCTCACAGATCGAGGGGATTTATTATGAAGAAACCTTTGCACCTATTGCACGATATTATTCCATAAGGACCATCCTTGCACTCTCAGCTCAGATGGGTTGGCACATTCATCAGATCGATGTGAAGACTGCGTTCCTTAATGGGATAATTGAGGAAGAGGTGTACATTGAGCAACTTGAAGGATTTGATATCTTCAGCAGCGAGTCACATGTGTGCAGGCTCAAAAGAGCGTTGTATGGCCTGAAACAAGCACCTCGTTCTTGGTACACTCAGATCAACATCTATTTCACTGGACTTGGCTTCACCAAGAGTGAGGCGGATGCAAACCTATACCAAATTGTGGTGGAGGGTAAGCTTTTAATCATTGTTCTTTATGTTGATGATTTAATACTAACGGGTGATGAGAAATTGATACACTCATGCAAGGCAGATCTTGCAAAGGAGTTTGAGATGAAGGATTTGGGCCTCCTTCATTATTTCCTTGGATTGGAAATATGGCAGCGGGAAGGTGAACTGTTTGTGTGTCAAGGCAAGTATGCCCAGGAGATACTAGAGAAGTTTCACATGCAAGGCTGCAAGCCTATCAACACTCCTCTTCCAAGAAATTGGAGGAAAGAGGATGCTACATTGACAGAGGTAGTGGATGCCACTGTTTATCGATAGTTGGTGGGTTCGCTTATGTATTTAGTTAATACAAGACCAGACATATGCTATGCGGTGAACCAGCGTTCACAAGCGATGGTTAAGCCTAACAAGCTCTTTTGGAAGGTAGGCAAGCATGTCCTGAGATATCTCAAGGGCACATCTGAGTATGGTTTATGGTACAAACAGATGGATGAGGTGAAGTTGCATGGCTTCACGAATGCAGATTGGGCAGGCAGCCCAAAAAACAGAAAGAGCACATCAGGAGGGGTTTTCAGTATTGGATCTACCGCAGTTTCTTGGTACAGCAGGAAACAAATATCCATGGCACTCAGTTCAGTTGAAGCAGAATACATGGCAGCAAGTCAAGATGCATGTGAGGCTATCTAGATGAGGAATATCCTGGTTGGTTTGTTCAGTTCACATTTAGATCCTACAATGATACATTGTGATAATCAGAGTTGCATTAAACTCTCGGTTAATCATGTGTTTCATGATAGATCTAAACATATTGATATCTGGTATCATCATATCAGAGATTGTGTGCAGCGAAATATCATGTTGCTTCAGTACATTCCTACGGAGGATCAGGAAGCAGATATTCTGACAAAGGCACTCACCAAGAGAAAATTCGAATACCATAGAGGCAGGATCGGGGTGAAAGATAATCCCTATCTTGTTGAGAGGGAGTGTTGAGATTCAACAAGATGATGAGCATAGTGAAAAGAGTCGCCTTCACTAAGTGGGCCCGTAGGCTATTTTTGGCGCAAGTCTATTTTTAGACATGGTGATCATATTTCAGAAGTTGCAGGATGTTATTTTTGGATGGTTGGTCAAGTTGGAAAAATAGATGAAATTCTATTTTTAGAATATTGGGCGAAGTCTATTTATAGATTGTCGATCTAAAAATAGATATGTCGATTATTATTAGCTCTTAATATTAATCCGACAATAAACAGCAACTTATTCTCTTGGAGCACTTAGTTTCAGTGCATAGATTCATCAAATCAGTGGGATGAAGGAATTACGCAATTCCTAGGGTTTATTGGTGTTTCATGCATGGATGACTCAGTTAGAACTAAAGTGGCAAAGCTATGACAGAGTTGGAAGAGTAGTTCATGGAGTTGTATTCAGTTTAACTCAGTTAGACTCAGTTGAGCTAGTTGTATCTAGTCTAACTGAATGATACACTAGTGAGAGTGGAGTGAATTAATTAGTTAATTAATTCACAAATAATAACTCATTAATCAACTGAACAATACCACATTTAACTACAGTGCATGGAAATTCCGGTGGAGACCCAGTGGAGAGATAGGTGAAAGGGAAAGATGGACTATCTATTGTGACTATAGTGATGCATTGATTGCACCACACACACATTGGAGTTTCCAATGAGGATTGCGCAGTCAAGGCATGGGTAATTCGAATTCATTTAGAGCTATTCTTCAATAGGGATTGCGTAGTGGAGGTAGGTGAGCAGGAGGGCAGAGATCGGTGCATGGATTTGCAGATTTCTTCTATGTTAGTGTGTGACGATTGATTATACTAAGAGCTTGAAATACTAAGTTTTGTATGATATTTTTACATGATCTCCATGATACATAATATATGATTGTTGGGGTTTTCAACTTCAGGATTTCCCATTAAACAACTGTGTTATGTGCGATTTTTTTTATTTATGCTTCACATGTGTTTGCAATTAATTTTCCGTAAAAGATTAACAGTGGAATGATTTTGTATTTTGCAAGAATTTAAATATTGTGAGATCAAGGGAATCTGGATCTATGCATGCTTAATGTATACTAATTTATACACATTTCACCACTAACTGCCCACAGAAGAATAAGAACAAGAAGGTTGTTGGAGCTGTAGCTGGAGAAGCCTTAGCCTCACAATTTGAACTTGATTTCTCTTTGATCGCATGCTTGGTTTCAAGCTATATGGGATCGGTGTGGTATCTTGATAGTGGTGAGTCTTTCCATATGATGGGAGACAAGGAGTTGTTTAATGACTTGGAGGAGAAGTATATCCAAATGCATATAGAGATGGGAGATGATGGTCGATACAGTGCGACCGGCATTGGGACCATTACCTTTGAGAGGGAGTCAGGTAATCGATTTCTGTTGAAAGATGTTATGCATGTTCTAGGTCTGAAGAAGAACTTGGTTTCAGTCGCAATGTTGGAAGACAAAGGCCCTAAGACGTTGTTTTTAGAGATGAAAAAGCTTTCCTACAACATAAAACAATGGGTCAAACCAAGAGGATAGGGATTCGATTTAAGAATATCTACAAGCTGGAGGTAGATGGTTGTGTTGTAATGGTGGGCAAAGCAGAGTGGTGAGCCGAGATGAGGGCGAATTATGGCACAGGAGATTGGGCCATCTTCACCATGGTGCTTTGAAGATTCTGTAGCAGATTTCTACTGGAATTCCCAAGGGTAATCTTGCGTAGTCAAATCAATGCAAGGGATATATTATGGGTAAGTTTTTGAAGACGACCTTTCATGAGAAGGATAACCATGCTTCGGTGATCCTAGAGAGAATTCACACAGACATGTGTGGACCTTTCTCAGTTGCTTCAACAGAAAAAAAAAAAAGGTATTATGTTATATTTTTTTATGACTATTCTCGTAGATGATAGATCTTCTTCATGGAGAAGAAGAGCGAAACATTCTCAAAGTTCTGTGAGTTTTAAGCATTGGTGGAGGAGTCGGGGAAGCAAGTGAAAGATCTACGAAGCGATAATGGTGGTGAATATATCTCGGGTGAATTCAAAGACTTATGTAGCAAAGAAAGAATTCGAAGAGAACTCATAGTGCTTCATAACCCACAGCCTAATGCAGTCGTGGAGAGGAAGAATAGAATGATCGTGGGTGTTGCACGAGCTATGATGCATGACCAGGGCCTACTAATGCACTTGTGGGCGGAAGCATGCAACACTGCAGTTTGTGTGCAAAACCGTTGTCCTCATAGAGTACTTGACATGAGTACACCTGAAGAATATTTTACTGGTAAGAAGCCTGATATTTCTCATTTGAAGATTTTTGGCTCATCTATTTACATTCATGTGACAAAGCACACCAGGAAGAAGCTCGAGTCGACTGCAGAATTTGGGATATTTATGGGGTACACAGAAACACCCCATAATTATCGTGTGTATTTTCCAGACAGACGAATGACTGTGGTGCGACGGGATATAAAATTTAATGAGGTGAAATCCATGAAGTTGTCGCTTGAGAGGGAGATACACTTTCATGCAGAGGAGGAACTTCTTGTTCCCAAAGATGAGCCTCTAGATGTGGCTCAGCCACAAGAGGAGATTCATGGAGTGGAGAATTCCACTCATGCAGAAACAAACATCAAACAAGGCAGAAAGCGTACCACAGACGCTGAGAGACTGAAGCTTGATGTGACACAGAATGTAGGAGTCCCTACATCACAGCGCAGATAGAGACAGTCACCTAACCAATTTACTAGATACATGGCTCTTATGAGTAAGTGTATCGTGATAGGGCCATCTCCTTTTCAAGAAGCAGTGCATGAGCCCACATGGGTAGATGCCATGGTGGAGGAGAATGACTCCATTGTCAGAAAAAATGCTTGAGAGATTGTTCCAAGGCTAGTGGGTAAATCAGTTGTAGGATCAAGATGGATCTACAAGGTAAAGAAAGCTGCTAATGGGAGCGTCGAGAAGTATAAGGAAAGATTTGTTTCCCAGGGCTTCTCACAGATCGAGGGGATTGACTATGAAGAAATGTTTGCACCTGTCTCGCGGTATTCTTCCATAAGGACCATCCTTTCTCTATCAGCGTACATGGGTTGGCACATTCATCATATGGATGTGAAGACTATGTTCCTTAATGGGATCATTGAGGAAGAGGTGTACATTGAGCAGCCTGAAGGATTTGATATCTTCAACAGTGATTCGCATGTGTGCAGGCTCAAAAGAGATCTGTATGGGCTGAAACAAGCACCTCGTGCTTGGTACACACGAATCGACAACTATTTCACTGTACATGGATTCACCAAGAGTGAGGCGGATGCAAACCTGTACCAAATTGTGGTGGAGGGTAAGCTTTTAATAATTGTTCTTTATGTTGATGATTTAATACTAACGAGTGATGAGCAGATGATACACTCATGCAAGGCAGATATTGCAAAGGAGTTTGAGATGAAGGATTTGGGCCTCCTTCATTATTTCCTTGGACTGGAAATATGGAAGCGAGAAGGTGAACTATTTTTGTCTCAAGGAAAGTATTCTCAAGAGGTACTAGAGAAGTTTCACATGCAAGGCTGCAAGCCTATTGATACTCCTCTTCCAAGAAATTGGAGGAAAGAGGATGCTACATCGGCAGAGGTAGTGGATGCCACTATTTATCGACAGTTGGTGGGTTCGCTCATGTATTTAGTTAATACAAGACCAGACATATGCTATGCGGTGAACCAGCTTTCACAAGCGATGGTTAAGCCTACCAAGCTCTTTTGGAAGGCAGGAAAGCATGTCTTGAAGCACACCTGAGTATGGCTTATGGTACAGACAAATGGATGAGGTGAAGTTGCATGGCCTCATGGATGCAGATTGGGCAGGTAGCCTACCAAACAGAAAGAGCACATCAAGAGGGATTTTCAGTATCGTATCTACAGTAGTTTCTTGGTACAGCAAGAAACAAAGATCTGTGGCACTCAGTTCAGCAGAAGCAGAATACATGGCAACAATTCAAGCTGCAGGTGAGGCTATCTGGATGAGGAAGATCCTGGTTGGTTTTTTCAGTTCACATTTAGATCCTATAGTGATACATTGCGATAATCAAAGTCGCATTAAACTCTTGATTAATCCCGTGTTTCATGATAGATCTAAAGATATTGATATCTGGTATCATCATATCATAGATTGTGTGCAGCGGAAGATCATGTTGCTTCAGTACATTCCTATGGAAGATCAGGATGCAGACATTCTGACGAAGGCACTTGGCAGGAGAAAAATAGAATACCATAGAGGCAGGATCAGAGTGAAGGATAATCCCTATCTTGTTGAGAGGGAGTGTTGAGATTCAACAAGATGATGAGCTTAGTGAAAAGTAAGCACCTTCACTAAGTAGGGCCTGTAGGCTATTTTTAGGTGTAAGTCTATTTTTAGACATGGTGATCATATTTCAGAAGTTGCAGGATGCTATTTGTGGATGGTTGGTCAAGTTGGAAAAATAGATGAAATTCTATTTTTAGAATATTGGGCGAAGTCTATTTATAGATTTTCGATCTAAAAATAGAAGTGTCGATTATTATTAGCTCTTAATAATAATCCTACATTAAACATCAACTTATTCTCTTGGAGCACTTAATTTCAGTGTACAAATTTGGAAAATCACAAGGCTGAAGGAATTACGCAATTCCTAGGGTTTACTGGTGGTTCATGCATGGAGGACTTAGTTAGAACTGAAGTGGAAAAGTTATGACAGAGTTGGAAGAGTAGTTCATGGAGTTGTTATCCAATTTAACTCAGTTAATGGAGTTAAACTTAGTTGAGCTAGTTGTATCTAGTCTAACTGAATGATACACTAGTGAGAGTGGAGTGAATTAATTAGTTAATTAATTCACAAATAATAACTCATTAATCAACTGAACAAATACAGCAGTTAACTATAGTGCATGTCAGTTCCAATGGAGACCCAGTGGAGATATAAGTGAAAGGGAAAGGTGGACTATCCGTTGTGACTATAGTGATGCATTGATTGCACCACACACACATTGGAGTTGCCAATGAGGATTGCGCAGTCAAGGCAAGGTCAATTCGAATTCATTCAGGGGTTTTATTTAGCAGGGATTGCGTAGTGGAGGCAGGCTATCAGGTGCCAAGAAATTAGTGCATGGATTTGCATATTTCTTCTGATTAGTGTGTGACGATTGATTGTACTAAGAGCTTGATGTACTAGACTTTGTATGATATTGCTACATGATCTCCATGATACATAATATATGATAGTTGGGGTTTTTAACTTTAGGCTTTCCCGTTAAACAACTGTGTTATGTGCGATTGTTTTTATTGCTTCATGTGTTTGCAATTGAGTTTTTAAATTTCCACAATAGATTAACAGTGGAAAGATTCTGTATTTAGCAAGAAGATAACATATTGTTAGATCAGGAGAATCTAGATATATACATGCATCTTGTATATAATTTCTACACAGATCACTAGGAACACGTCCGTCTTCCACTTAATATTTGTGGACAATGTTTGTATTCTTGTTAAGGCATCTATTGCAGAGTGGAAATATTTGCAACACAATTTTTATTCATTCAATCTTGCATTTATTTTATATATGAATAATACTAAATCTATGCTCATTGATGCATCACAAAAGTATGAGGATATACAAGCTATTTTTGTTGTTTTTAATGTCAAGGTGGTCCCTTTGGATGACGGTGTCAAATACCTTGGATTCATTTTGAAACCAAACAACTATGTTTTTCAACATTGGTGATGGTTGATAGAAAAATTCTAACCCAGATTGTGCAACTGGTTACATAAATGATTGTCCATTGGCAGTAGAATGATAATGGTTCAAGTGGTACTTCAAAGCATTTCTGTATACTGGATGCACTTGTACCTTTTTTCACTCTTCATTATCAAGCAAATAAATGCTATAATTTCAAAATTTATTTGGGATGAAACCTCTGATGTTAAAAAAATACATCTTGCTAGGCTAGAGGCCATCTCCAAACATAAAGAGGAGGGGGGTTGGGGTATGATGGACATTGAAAATTTTGGTTGGGCATTGGGGATTAAAAATCCCGTGGTGGGCTTTATTTTGTTTCAGTATTTAGCATTGTGTAATAAAGGAGAAGTATCCTAAAAATAAAACTTTATCTAAATGGATCAAATATGGGACACGTTCTCTTGTTTTGACATCATACATTTGGAATGGGAAGATGAAAATAAAAAATTGGTTAAATAGTAATCTACGATGGTTTATTGGTGATGGTTCTAATGTGGAGATTGATTTGGACCCTCTCATTGGGTTCACCGGAAATCATATCCTGCCTCCAAATCTCATTCAACATATCCACAATATGGGAATTTATTATATCAATAAGATATGGGTGGAAATTTTTCCATATTATCAGTACCTTATTTGGATTTGCGTGAAGGATTTTGGTTTATATTGGGTTTTGGCTACAAAGTGGGATAGATACATTCAACATTTAATTATGATTGGCATTGCTCTGGATGGTGATGGGGATAAATTCACTTAGGAAAGGAAGTTGATGCAGGATCATGTAGAAAATCTATCCATGAGATTCAATCTAATATTGTAATGTACTAAAATAAAATATTGAATCTTCTACAATTTGTGGAAATCAAATACTTAATCAATCAAATATGACTACACATTCCTAGAGGAATTTCCACCCTAATAAATGTGAAATTCCCAAGAATTGATTGTGAAATGCATCCAAGGCTTCCTGATGACTCTATACATGAACTGCACAAGTTTCTAAATGTACAACTGATAGTTATCTCCCTTGTAACCTCAAACTCAAATGGGCCTTCCTTAGATATGACATGCAACAACTATTTATAGTGAATTATTAGTTAATTTATTTATCACTACTTGTGAATTAAATCATATTTAATTCACTAGACCTATCACTAGCTCATATATCATTTAGAACTAGTTAAATTGATTTAATTAATTGAGTAACTAATTAAAACTCACAAATAACTGTAACTGGACCCCCTAAAATCATGGGAGAACTCTACATGCCTCCTCTTTGACCCTCAACTCGAATTCCTTAAGCTAACTAAGTTTTCATGACTGAGTTAACTAATACAAGTTGTCATGAGATGAAATTACAATTTATCTTCCAAATTAATTAAGGGAAAATTAAATCAGAAGCCCCCTTGGGTGCCATTTCAACACTCCCTCTCAACAAGAAAGGGATTATCTGCTAAGGCTCAATCTTGTCTCTGTGGAACTCAAATTTCCTTCTTTCCACCTCCTTCATTAAGATGTTTTCATCCTGCTCCTCTATGGGAATGTACTCTAATGACATAATCTTCCTCTACACACAATCTCTGAGATGGTGATACCAGATATCAATATGCTTATACTTGTCATGAAAATTAGATTAATAGAGATTTTGATGAGACTATGGTTATCACAATGTATCACCTCCAGATCCATTTGTCGACCAAACAAACTAACAAGTATCTTCCTCATCCATATGGCCTCACATTTTTCCTGACTAGCCACCATGTACTCCGCCTCTGCTGAAATAAGTGCAATTGATCTTTGTTTCCTACTATACCATGAAACTGATGTTCTCTTCCTTTCAAATGTACTCCCTAACCAATATGAATTGGTAAAGTCTTGAAGCTTCACTCCCTTTGTCTGTTTGTACCATAATCCATACTTTGTAGTGCCTCTCAGGTATCTCAACACATGCTTTCCTGCCTTCCAAAAGATATTGGTATTTTTAACCATAACTTTACTAATATAGTTAACTACGTAGCATATTTCTGGTCATGTGTTCACCAAATACATGAGTGAAACCACAAGCATTTTCTAAATAGTAGCATCCACTACTTTTCCTGAAGTAGCATCTTCCTTCCTCCAGTTTCCTACTAGAGGAGTCTCCATGCATTTCCTTCCCTCCATGTGGAACTTCCTGAGGATCTCATTCGCATACTTTACCTGAGATACAAACATCTCCCCATATCTTTGCCATATTTCCAATCCCGGGAAATAGAGCAAGTGCCCCATGTCTTTCATCTCAAATTCTCTTGCAATATGTCTTTCATCACCTGTTAGTATCATATCATCAACATAAAGTACAATAATTAAAATCTTACCATCTACCACAATATGATAAAGGTTCACATCCGCTTCACTCTTGGAAAAACCCAATCCGGTGAAACAGTCGTTGATCCTAGTGTACCAGATATGAGGTGCTTACTTTACCCCATACAGCACTTTCTTGAGTCTGCACACATGCAACTCCCTGTCTAAGGTCTCCAAACCTTCTGGTTGCTTAACATACACCTATTCCTCAATAACGCCATTGAGAAATGTTATCTTTACATCCATTTGATGTATCTGTCATCCCATTTGCGCTAAGAGTGAAATGATGGATATGATAGATGAGTACCTTGCGACTGGTGCAAAATTTTCATGATAGTTGATCCCCTCCACCTAAGAGAACCATATGGCCACAAATATGGCCTTATGCCTCTCCACACTCCCATTTTCTTCCTACTTCACCTTATAGGCCCGCCTAGATCCTACAACCGAATTCCCCACTGGTTTTGGGAAAAATTTACATGCAATGTTTTTGATAATGGAGTCATACTCCTCAACCATGGAATCAACCCACACGATATGCTCCACTTCTACCTCGAAAGAGGATGGTTTTATCTCAGTAACTTTTCTCATTATATCCATGTATCCAGTGTACCACTCTAGGGACCTTCTCTTCCTACACTGTGATGTGGGCAATATCACATTCTCTCTCGCATCTAGAAACAACCATTCAACCTATTTGGTGTGCTTCCTTCCATCTCTAGTGGATGACTATGCATAAACGTTTTCTACCACTCTCTATTCCTCTACTTATGGCTGCTCCACATCTTGAGATTCTTCTTTTGAAGCCAAGAGCTCCTCAACTTCATGCAACTCAAGCTCCCTCTCCATGGACAATTACATGGCTTTCTCTTCATCAAATTTCATATCTCTTATGTCCATTATCATCTTGTGTTCTGGAAAGTACACCCGATAGTTGTAAGGTGTGTCAGTGTACCCCAAAAATATCCCCAACTCTATTTTTGGCTCTAGCTTCTTCTTAGCATCTTTGGTTACATGGAAATAAAGAGATGAACCAAAAATTTTAAAATACGACACATCTGGTCTCTTACGTGAAAACGTCTCCTCTAGTGTACTCATCCCAAGTACCTAATGATGACTTCTTTTCTGCACAAATACTATTGTATTTCACGCTTCCGCCCATAGATGCAACAGTAGACCCTAATCATGCAACATAGATCGTGCTGCTCCCACAGTAGTTTTTTTCTTTCTTTCTGCAACCCCATTGTGTTGTGGGTTATGAGGTGTTATAAATTATATTTGAATTATTTCTGAGGCACAAAATTTCTTGAATTCATTAGAGATGTACTCTCGACCATTGTTGCTCCTCAGAGCCTTCACCTTCTTCCCTGTATCTTTCTCGACAAGTTCCTTGAACTCACCAAACTTGGAGAATGTCTGATCTTTCTTCCACATGAAGAAAATCCAACACTTTCTTGAAAAAATATAAAAAAAAATCACATAATACCTGTGTCACTGCTATGGAAGCTATCAAGAATGGTCCACACACGTCTGAGTGAACTCTCTCAAGGATCGCATTTGCTCGAATTTCCTTATCATGAAAGATGGATTTGGTATAATTTCCTAATGTACACCCTTTGTATGTATCTCTCTATGCTAGTGGACCATTTCGAATTCCTATAGAAATCTACTGCATGATCTTCAAAGCACTGTGGTGTATATGGCCTAATCTCCTATGCCATAACTCACTGATATCTCGGCTCTCCACCTTCTCTGCTTTCATTCTCAAGGGAGAACATTTCTCTAAATCTAATTTGTAGAGGTTCTTTACTCAATTCCCAACCCTTTTCACCTATCTTGTGGCTTTGTGATGAAGGAACGCCTTTCCTTCACTGAAGATCACATAATATCCACAGTCTTCCAACATAGCAACAAAAACCAAATTCTTCTTTGAACCCGGAACATACATGACATCTTTTAATGTAAGTGGATTACTTGACTCCCTCTGAAAGGTAAATGTAAATACACTGGTAGCGCTATACATCTCATCGTCACCCATCTCGATGTGCATCTAGAGATCCTTGTCCTCCAAGCTAATGAAGAATTCTTTATTTTTGGTCATATTGAATGAAGCTACACTATCCAAGTACCACACATAACCCATCATCGATGACACCATCATGCATGCGATGAGAGTGAAATAAAATTCAAACTGTGAAGCAAGTGCTTCACTTGTTGGTCCTCCTTAAGCATTCTTTTTGGTCTTCTTTTGTGGAAAATTGTTGGCATAATGTGCATGCTCATGATAGTGAAAAAATTTCACCTTTGATAAATCTCGCTTCTTGCCTTCCTTTCCATACTCTAATTTGGAATGGGAAGCCTTCCCTTTTCCTTTTTTCTCCTTTCTAGCCAAGCCACACTTCTCCTCATCATCAACCTTTAATGAGGATCCATCTCTACTGCTCCACAGAATCTCTTCTTGTACCAAGTTAGACCATAATTTCTCCCAGTATGGTAGCTTCTCCCTCCCATTCATAGAGTCTAGGTAGCTATGCCAGCTCTTGGGAAGGCCTAGAAGAGCTAAGCTCACAAAATCATCCTAGGCAACTATTATCCCAACACTTCCAAGCTCATCTCGACATTGAGCGAACTTCGTCAAGTATTTTTGAATCGTGTCATCCTTCTCCATCTTGATCTTTCTAAGCTTGTATTTCAGCACCAGTTTCCCATGGTCGTGTTGATGCCTCACAAATCGCTGCAAAACATTGGGGATAATCACCCGGTCGGGGACTTGAAAACCATCCCTTTTCCATTTGGAATAGTGGCTCCGACTGGGGATGATGAGACCAGTTTCCGAATGAATATAATTGGATGGATGTGCAGTATTTATAAATAATTGTGACTTGGATGAATGGGAGTGATAATAAGCTAAAGGATTATATATACCTATCTCTATACCGTGATTATATTTATATATTTTATATGTGACCTTGAAAGATGATCTTAAATGTATGATAATGAAGATTATCAAGAACTTATAGAAAATAAAAACAATTTAAGTTAATTAATTTGATTAAATAGTTAATCAAATTAATAGATTAAGCTTATATCACATCAAATAAATGTATGTATTTTATATATAGTGAAATTTGGCAATCTATGTATGTTCAGTAGTGAATTAATGATAGATTGCATTAAAAAATACATATAACAAAATAGAAAAAAATAAAATTAACTATCAATCACATAAAACAAAATAAAAATATAAAGATAGAAGTACCATGTATATCTTAACTTTTATCATGGAAAAATAGTCCTTGGTCAAGTATTTTCTACTAAGATAACTTCAAGAGTACAAAAGTGCAACTTCTCAAAAGCCTTCTTTACAAAATTTCAGAACCCTTTCTTAATAGACATGAAAGGGTTTATATAGTAAAATAAAAGCATAAAAATAGCAAATAAATGAAGTATTGAGGAGGTTTAAACAACTCTCCATAAAATAAGTGAAATAAGACAGAAATAGAGTTTGCTGGGTGACTCACTTCAAGAGTGTGGTGTTGTCTCTATTGTCATTCATTGCTTGAGCTAAAGGATATTAAACATGAGCTGAACTTTAGGAGGTTGACCTAACCTGGTGCACAGTTGTCATGTGTAGACCACATCTGATAGTGGAGGTGTCAGTTAGGCAGTGCATCATTAGCCACTGAATGTTTAGCTTGACTAAGTACTATTAATACTTCTCCCAATCGAGCTTTGCCAATTTTCTAATGATTTCCTCCTTTGCTTTTGGCATCTCCTGCCACTATTTCATTAAATATTTCACAGGAGGGAAAGAAATAGGTGGGAATTTATCAATTAAATTACCAGCAAGGAGATTCTTGCTGACTGTTTCAAAAATATTATTAGCAACAACTCTTGCCCTGAATATTTCCCTCTCTGCCTGTTTCAATTGTGTATCCCAATCAGTAAATAGGATTTCCTTCTTGGAATCCTCAATCCTAGGAAAATTTTCCTTTCGACCCTCTGTAGTGTCCTACCAAGTGATGTATTAAGAAATTTTCTCATCAATGTCATAAAATTGATCCTTAGGTCAGCCACTCAATTCATCAGTGAATCAATTTTCTCACATAGATCATTGATGTTTGTCAACCTTTGAAAAAATACTAATTTTTGTTGAGCCAACAAGGTGTTGAGTTCCAGAGCTTCTTTCTTGAAATCATCTATTTTTGGATTATCTTTTAGTTGTTCCATTGTAAATTGCAGTTGATGAATTTGAGCATATTTGACACCAATGTCAGATTGATGTTGTAGATTTAATTTATCCAATCTTCGTTGGAGTTGTGACACTTGTGTTTGAAATTGATGGCCAATGTTATGTTTCTCTGTCAGTGACTCTTGTTCTAGCTAAAGGATTCTTTCATCCTTTTCTTTAACTAGTTGTTGGACCTATGTAGCTTTTTAAATTGTATCAGATGCATAAGCACCTGCAAATTGTGTTAACCTTGTTAGGTCCTAATATGGATCCACTTGTGAATCCTTCCATACTACTTCCATGGGTATATCACCAGGTACTAAAGTCTGTGATTTCTCAATTATCCTCCTTTTTATTTTTTTTCTCATTACAGCCTTATGTTTGGGGCTGTAAAAGTTTTCTAAAGGAGGAATTTCTTCTATCTTTAACACAATTTCAGATCTCGAGTAAGCCGGTATGAATTCAAATCCTTATATGTTGACAACCTTATCAGTAGCCCCAACAGTGAGCAGGCTCTGATTTTTTTCTTTAGGAATTTTGATTGTCTCTTGAGGGTCAATGATTATTACCTCTTGTTGTCCTTTAAGCTGCTGGTTAAATTGATCCCAGACTTTATCCAAGTCGTTGCTGAATATTGGCTTACATGTATGTTCTTGAGTTAATTTGACTTCATCTGTTCCCAATAGGACCTCAATATCCTAGGGAGGTTGTTCTTCTGATGCTCTTTCTGTTCTTTCTGTACAATAGGTTGGGACGCCTTTAAGATGTTGAGAGGAATTCTCTCCAACCTTTTGTTCCTATATTCTTTAAACCAGGCAAGTTGTTCAGGGCTGAGAAAATTTTTTGCTGATCTTTCAACCTGTAAATAGTTCTCACCAGATTCAAACAAAACATCATAATGATCATTTTCATGAATGAATTTCCTGATCTTTACTCGAGTTGTAACATTTTGGGAAATTTTGTTTGGATCAAATTGTCTATCAAGAAATGTAATTAACTTTTGTTACACAACATTTTGTCACTGTCCCTACAATCCCCATCTCACCCATTGGAGGTTCATTTCTGTGATCAATAAGAAGTGTCATGCCTTGAAAATACCATCATTGCATCCCTTTACATGAGATAAATATTCCTTCTGTTGACAATTCCCTGAGTAGAGATTCAAAAACCCTTGTTTTTTCCTTGGCGCGAGTAGTCAGTTCTGCCCTCACGCTGATGAGGAACATTAACACTGGGCCCTGCACCAATTGGCACTCTTTCTCAGTTATCCACCCGTGCTGAGATGTTTATGGAATGTTTTTTTAAAATAGAGGCGGAGATTCCACTCCAACAACTTCGAGGATGAGTCATTGGGAGTGGTTGGACTAAATAACCACAGACTCCCTCCTTTAGTTTACGGTTTCCACCTCTTATGGGAGCCTCCTAAAGGATAGGCCTCCCTCCCACCTTTGTAGGGATCCTAACCTCCTCCTTTTCCTCTATAAAAAGAAGCTATCTCTCCTTGCATAAGCTAGCTCAACATGGAGAATTGAATATACTATAGTTGAACTATTGAAGAGATAGAACAAGAAGAAAAATCATTGAGAGAGCTTGAGTCCATGCCTTCATCCCGTCTAAATCCCTTTACAAGAATCTGAGATGCTCTTCGGTTGAACCCCGCTAGAGGAGACTGCGACGTCAAAGCATTGGTTGTAACTCTTCCTTATATCAATACATATGTGTGACTATTGTTTGGTTCCCATTTTATGTTATGTTAGATGTTTAATGCAATATGCTTAGCCCTCTTTAAATAGCTGGTAATTATGAATCAAGTTATTATGTTGTATGTTGTTCTTGTTTTCTTATCTATGTGAAGGTATCCGAGCATGAATATGGAAGGATTGTGACTTTCCAAGGCAGGAGCGAGAGGCCACCACCACTACAACCACGACGACAACATTGGATTCCAGGTAGGTCGATCTACTGTGTCATCTTTTCATTCAGTAATTAGGAATCAACACTCTAGCATGTCTCTTTGTTTCTAGACCCACTCTAGGGCTAGAGGGATCGTCTCTGTCCGCAGAGAGGATTTACCTAATTAACAAATTGGCGACTCCACTGGGGAATCAATGTGATTTTTCCGTTTCATATTGTTGGGTCAATTTCAGTCATTGGTTTGATTATCTGTCTTTTTCTGGTTTGCTTGCTTATTTTATATCCTTTGTTCAGCTCCAGAGTGTCAAGATTGACCTCTACTCATTGGATTTTGGTTTTCCCTTTTTTCCCATAGTTATTCATCTTGGCACGCTTTTCACTTGAACAGATGCACCAATTGGCGCAGATTCCTTTTGTTGCAGTCATTCCAATCCCTGTTTGGCACGGATTACAGCCTTACAGTCGTGCTGAATCCTGTAGGATTTGATTTGACCTCCTTGATGAGTCTTTTCGTCAGTTGTGCTTGACTCTGGGTTATTTTTTGTGTGTAATTAGGCCTTTGGGACTGTTTTGACTGTTGTCGACTTGTTTTTCTCAGTCGTTTGTCTATCTTCCTATCAATGTAGTTTAAGGACTTAGGGTTTCTAAGTGTTCTCATTCCCGGGTCGATTGCACTAAGTTTTCTTGATCCTTTTGAGTGCTTTCTTTGGTTGAGTGATAATTTTGTTTTTAATTTATTCTTCTCCTTATTGCTCTAAGCATAGATTACATTGCTTGTTTTGGGTCGTTTTGAAAACTTTCTTTTGGTTTGGAAGATTGCAGCATTAGTTTGAGTGCTTTCTTGTGTTTGTTTTGCATTTGATTGAGTCATTCAATTTCGATTCTTAAATTTTCAATACTCAAGATAGTGTTTGTTTTCATTTTTCATGTAATTAGTGCATTATGTTCTTCTTTTCATTGAAAAAATAAAAAAAAATCTTTGCATTCTTTCCTTTGTATTGAAAGTTAAACATTATTTTGCATAAATAGCATTTGATAGTCTAGGAAAGATTTTTTTATTTTCGTTTGATTGTGTTAGATGCATGATTATATTTCTTCCCATATTCTCATTGTTTGCGATTGTTTGAAAGATATATATCCTTCTTGTAACTAGCATTCATTGAATGAAGATGGTGTTCTTTTGCATATAGCTTGCATTTAGGAAATTTGAGATCCAAATTCGGTAGGGCCTTGAACCTGCAACATAATCCAAGATCAACTTTAAAATTCATTCAATTAACCTAAGGAAGCATTGGAACCTAACACAACATCTTTAGTGGTCTAGGCTAGAGACGTGTTTTGGTGTCTTAAAACCTAGTAGCTGTCATTCGCCATCTGGATTTAGACAGTGCTAGTACGGACTTGTGCTCCTCGTACCGTCGAGTATATAAAGGGAGACCCTTCTAGGTTGCAATCCTTTTATCCATAGGAAGCCGAGTCTGCCACCTTGTAACTGTGATACACCGAACACAGCATTCGGGGAGACTACTTGCACGTATGTTAAGTCCTTGGTCATTTCTCTTTCATTTGATCACCAAGGTGTATATGGCAGTTCACGGAAACCTGGTACACCCTCTTGATTAGAATACCTTAGTAGTAATTTTGATCTTTTCATGACTCTTTAAAAAGAGAAGAGATCATCGAGCACTTGTCCTTTCACGCTCGTTTAAAATTGAAAGTGACTAGAGTCATCTTTTGCCTGTTTCTCGACTCTCAAAACATGAAACAACAAAATCTGGTTTCAGTGTCATAAAATTAATCACCTACGATCACATGCCCATTAAAAGTTTTATTGCTTTTCTTGCTTTTGTTTTCCTTAGTTTTTTTATCTTGGAAGCCTTCGATTGGTTATCTTTTTTCCTTCCTGTTTTGAAATACAGTCACAGTGGTGGAACCACTAGTTTCGTCGTCTTCACTGCCTCCTAGTGTTAGTTCTTTTTCAGGCGTTTCTTTTGAAACCCCTCAGTCCACTAGGTCTACCGCATTTTTGCAATCTGTCCTGCCTCTTGCTACTCGATATCCCCCCTGAAGAGCCAGTTGAATTCAATTGGCCTCCTTCTAGTGCTTGGTCTGGTTTTGGGGAAGAAGGAGATTTTGCTCCTCTTACTTCAAGCTCACCATTTTTTGCCGCTACTGTACCTCCTATTCCCTGTAGTCTTTTCAAATATCTTATGGTGGAGTCAAACATGGATTCATCGAGTCCTGTTGGTAGTGAAGGAATGCCTGTTTCTATAGGATAATATCAACTTTTTCCTAAAGATGTCCCTCATGTTTCTGCTCAGTCTTCTCAACCATCAGTGTCACTTCCACTTTGATATAGGTCCTTGAGTCAAATTATTTCTGGTGTTCAATCCATAGCACAATCCAGTACATTAACTCCTCCTCAGAGTTTAGTCCTCCCTTCATTAGGACTATCACCTTCGACACCTGGTTCGTCGGTTGCTGTTACATCAGTCCCAATCCAAAGGACTGTCTATGTGGCTTCATCCACACCAGTTGTTACGACTCAGTCGTCAAGATTTTTTCACACTTGCAGGTCTATTTTTCTCAATCCTACGTGGTATGTTAATCCTGGTCCTAGTAGATCACAATCTAGTGCCGCAGAGGCCCTACCTGCTTCTAGTGCAGTTTCCACTACCCCGGTGATTCCTGGGGGCCTTACTTTTGAAGAGTATCTGTTGGTTGTTCAGCAGTAGATCTCTCAGGGTTCTCAGCAGCTCTAAGCCCCTGGAAATCCTCGATTCCATCACTATGATGCTGTCAATAACCCTATATATATGTTTCTGCATCATTATGACAGATATGGTAAACCTGTCTATTTGCCTCCTATTGATCCTCATCAAGTTGTTTATGATCCTTATCAGAATGTTTCTCATTTTTTACCTACCTTACCTGTGCAACCCTCTTGCTTGCAAGGACAACCCTCATTGCAGTGACAACCTTTGGCTCAGCAGGGCTTTGCCTCTGGTCCACAGGGCTAATCTTAACAAGGTCAACCTTTGGTCCAACACGGTCAACCCTACGATTTGTCTGGTCAACCTCAGAATCAACCAGGGGGGAAAATATACCCACCACAAGGACAATTTGTTGCACCACAACCGCAACCACACGTTTAGTATGGCCAAAATTTTGTGCAACCAAGACAACCCTATGGTCCTCCTCCAAGTCAACCTGGTTATCAAGGACAACCTAGTCCATCGCAACCATCGGGCCAACCTTTCCCACAAGGGAACCCAGTGGCCCTCAGTACTCGGTTCAACCAGCTCAGCAACCGATTCAACCTGCTCCTCAGTCGGTTCCATCGTTTCAGCAGCCAGTTTTACCCGTTTATAGTCAGCCAGGTTTACACACTCAACTTGCTCAGCAGGGTCTGCCTGCTTAACCACAAGGTGCTTATTACCCTCAAGGTCCATATCAGTTGGTATATAGTGCACCCCAAGTTTCTTACCCTCAAAATCAACCTGTATATCATCAACCTCAAAGCCATGCTTACATTCCACAACAGACTCCATACGCTACTCAACAGGGACCTCAATGGTCTACTCCGACTCAGTATCCTGGTCCTCAACCCCAGTATCAACCGAGTTATCCTGCTTCTAACCCATATGGTTATAATCCTCTTAGATAGAATGCATGGGGACAGAATTCCTCTCGGACTGGGTGGAATGTGAACACAGGTCCTTATCAAGGACCTCCAATGACTTTCAACACTCAATTACGATTTCTTGCTACGTTGGAATTACCCGATGTGTCAAAGTTAACGAATGATCCTATTCTTCATAACCCGTATTGGCCTCTGGTTCTGACCAAGATTCTGGGTGATTTTCCTAAATTTGAGGGCAAGTCTGGCAAAGACCCCCAAGCACATGTTATGACTTACCACTTGTGGTGTTCCTCTAACTCTTTGGTTGACGATTCTATTCGACTCTGTCTTTTCCAGGGAACTCTTATTGGTGCCACTACAACACGGTACATTGAGTTATCTCATGGCCTCTTCCAAGACTTCAATTCTTTAGCCATGGAATTCCTTACACATTTTCAGTTACCAATCTGTTATGAGACCAGGATGCACGTCCTCACTTCATTGAACAAGACTGAGCTACTCATATCTCAGATCATATTCATGAGTGGCGACGTTGTCGTCGCATGATAAAATTTGAGATTCTTGATTAGTGTTTGACTCATTGGTTCACCACCTCTTTGTCAATCAGATTGCAAAAGACATAGCTATTGGGGCATGTGTAACCAAGGAACAAGCCATTTGTAACCAGTACCTTGATCCTGTGTACTCTCAGTTTGGCACACTGTATGATATCTTTCCTGATGCTCCCTGACCTAGAACTTCTAAACCACCAGAGACTCCATCTTTCGATGGTATTATTGGTTCTGTGTCTCAAAATTCTCATAAGTCTTCTCCTTCAAACTCTATGAATCCGAAGTCTACTTCTTCCAATAATTTTGCTTCTCAGTCCACCTCGAATTTTTTTAAGCCTGTAGAAGTTAATGTCGTTCAGGCCAATCCGGCGGATAACGCTTCTAAAGGTAAAAAGAAGGGTAAAGGTAAGGCCAAAGTCGATACCCCAAAACAGGATTCTCAAAAACCTCGTGTTGGTGATGGTTCTCAACGCAAATTGAAGTACCCTTGTTTGATTTGTGATGAAGAGCACTTCACCAAGGACTGTCCTAGGTGGTTCGAAGTGACTTGGTTTCTCAAAGGCACCGAGGGAACTTCAGTCATTCTTAAGGAACCCTTCCCATCTCAGCAAACCCATATGATGGAGAAACCTTCGTCCTCTGCCCCATTTGGTTGTTAGGTGTTCATTATGAATGGTTCTACAACCATTTCTATTGCGACTCGATCGAAATATTATACTGGATCGTGTCAGGCAATGGGGAAGGAGATCGCTGATGTTCCTCCTCCTCCACCTTTTTTTGGCCCTCTTGAAATTGAAAGGCCCAATACAGAATCCATTATAATACCACCACCCAAGGGTGTACTCCGCAAGTCTTCTTACAATCCCAACACCCGTGCCACTCACCATTACAATATTGTTGAGGATTTGGCTCAGGTACCATCTGCGATGTCCGCATTAGAAGTACTTCATAGTTTTTCATCTCAACAGAAGGCTTTGTTATCTGCGATTTGCAAGATTGATCCTACTAATACCAGCCTTCTCACTTTTGATTTAGATAATTTCGTTCCATGACTTCCGCATCAGATTGTGCTCATTATCCAAGTTGTTATTAATGCTCTCGACATCCATCGAGTAGTTTTCGACAAAGTTGCATCAACCTATGTCATGTCACATTCTTGTTGGAAAGTTGTTGGTTCTCCAGCCCTCAATTCATCACTGAATGCCCTTGAAGCATTTGATGGAATGGAATCAAAGCCTTTAGGTGTTCTCGCTAGTTTACCGATTACTTTGAAATGGAAGACAATCAATGTCGAGGTAGAAGTAGTTGATGCTAAACTCAATTATAGTCTTCTCCTCGGTCACATTTGGACTCATGCCATGCTATGTGTTTTGTCCACTCTCTTTCATGTTCTGAAATTTCAGCACGAAGGAAATATTGTTACTGTTGATCAATTCTTCTTCTTCACCTATTCTTCCAAGAACAATGTTTCGTATGTGGATCATATTCCTACTCCCTTCGAGAGCATAGAGCCGGGTCTTTTTAAGGATCCTGCCCTCATGGGTATTTTTCCTCTTCCTCCACCAAACACTATTCAGATTAATATGATCTCTCGGTCTGATGACCCATGGTTTATTCCTTCACCTGAACAGATCAATTTCTTTGGAAATTCGATGTTTTTGAGTTCGATTGAGATTGACTATTATGAACTCATTGTGGCTTAAGAAACTTCGTCCTCTAATCGTGCTCCTTTGAGCATGTCTCTTGACCTTTATTCTTAATCCCCCTAGCTTGGCGATTCGGATTCACCTAATCCTTTGAAATAAGTGTTCCCTCCGATGAAGCCATTGTGGAAATTATGTCTCTCGAGGATTTTCCGTGGGATGATGGTCATCATCATTCCTCGTTCATGCCTGGCTTCGAGACCATGTCTACTTGTATTGAGTGTTTTGCATCTTAGGTTCCTTCTCCTCCACTTCAAATGCATGTTCTAACACATGACATCATTATGAAAGGTAACTTGAGTAATATTACACAGATAATGCCTATTGACATTTCCGTTAAACTAGGAATCGTCGAGAACATCCATATTGGGGTCACCTGTTCTTCCGATGAAGTACAAGTTTACACTAGCCTTTTCTGTGAGTTCCGTGATATCTTTGCCTGGTCCTAAAAATAAATTCCCGAAATTGATCCTAGTATAGTGGTGCATGAAATACCTACTTACCCTGGTTCGAAACTTGTTCACCAACGTCTTTTTCCTGTGCACCCTAGAAAAGTTGCTGCCATTAAAGGTGAAGTTGAAAAGCTTCTCAGAGCTGGTTTCATTTATCTGATTCCTTTGACAGAATGGGTCTCTAATATTGTTCATGCAGATAAGAAACAGGGAACCATTCGAGTCTGCGTTCATTATCGTGATATTAATCGGGCTTGTCCCAAGGATAATTATCCTACTCCTTTTATCGATCAAATCATTGACGACTGAGCCGAAAGTGAGATTTTTTCACTCATGGACGGTTTTTCTGGTTATAATCAGATTAACATTCTCCCAACTAGTCAACATAATACTGCCTTCATGTGTCCCTGGGGTACTTTCGCATATAAGAAGCTCCCTTTTTGCTTAAATAATGTTGGGGACACATTTCAGCGAGTGATGTCGTATGCTTTTCACGATATTCGTCACATCGTTCAGCCTTATCTGGATGACCTTCCCACTCATGCAGCTAAGCATATGGACCATCCTAACCATCTTCTTCAGATTTTTCTTCGTTGTCAACATTACAACATTTGGCATAATCCACATAAGTGCATCTTCTGCATTGATTCTGGTAGACTCTTAGGGTTTATTGTGTCCAAAGATGGAATTCACCTCGATCCACTCAAGTTTGAGGCTATTATAAATCTCCCCTCTCCCTCCTCGTTGCATAAGTTGGAGAGTTTGTAGGGGAATGCTAATTTTCTGCGCCGTTTCATACCTAACTATGCAGAAGTGGCTAAAGGATTCACATGATTATTAAAGCAGGGTGTCCCATTCTGTTGGGATGAGATTGCTCAGAATTATTTTGAGGCACTGAAGACATTACTTGTCAACGCTCCTCTGTTGCGTCTGCCAAACTATCATCATGATTTTTCCCTCTATTTGATTGCCACTTTCAACATGATTGCTATGGTTTTGGTACAAGACAATGATGACAGTAACGAGCATGTTATCTATTACTTATATCGTAACCTTCTCGATCTTGAGACATGCTATGCACATGTCGAGAAGTTAGCATTAGCTATGGTTCAATCAGTTCATCATTTTCGTCATTATATTCTTTTGCATACTGTGACTGTGATTTCTGATTGCAACCCTATGACCTATATATTGTCTCGACAATTGCTGGGGGGAAATAATTGAAGTGGATTATCATCCTCCAAGAGTTAGATTTGGAATTTACTACTGCCAAGTCGAAGAAATCATTAGTATTTGTTGATTTGATCTGTTCCCTCCCTTCAGACTTTGCTCCATCGCATTCTGAGGAATACATTCCAGGCAATAAGCTTTTCCTGATCAGCACCCTTGATCCTTGGTATGGTGATATCATCATCTATCTCTAGACTTCTACTTCCAAATATGAGTTGACGAAGGATGCCCGCTGATGCATCCGACATCAGTCACAACCTTATCATATAGTCGGAGATACACTCTATCGTGTCGGAGTGGATTCCATACTCCGTCGATGTTTAACTCTCGAGGAAGCTTAGAAAGCCCTAAATGATTGTCACAGTGGCACCTATGGTGATCATATTCTGCGCAGAAGATTCTTCATGCTAGTTATTTCTGGCCTTCTATCTTCAAGGACTGCATTGTCGTAGTTCGTAAATGTCATTATTTCTAGATCTATCAATGCAAGATGCGTGTGCTGCCTATACCTCTTCATCCTTTCATTACCGTTGATCCCATTGCAAATTGAGGCATCGATTTTATGACATGTAACCCTCACTCAATCAGGGGGCATGCTTATATTATTGTAGCCGTGGACTAATTCACTAAATGGGCTAAAGCAATGCCTACACTCGCTGATGACAGTAAGATAGCTACTCAATTCATATTCAAACACATCATTGCTAGGTTTGGTGTCCCTCAGGCCATCATTACCAATCATGGTTCTCATTTTCGGCATTATATGGTGGCGGAGTTTACTTCTAAGTTGGGTTTGTGTCATGACATCTCAACGCCATACTATCCTTAGGCCAATGGCCAGGTTGAAGCCGTGAACAACGTTCTTGTCACCATGCTTCAACGTATGATTGGGATCCACAAATCCAATTGGCATCTCATGTTTTTTTCGGCTCTTTGGGTATACTGAACCTCAGTTAAGAATGCAACCAAATTCACTCCTTTTAAGTTGGTTTATGGTCTAGAAGCTACTCTTCTGATTGAGTGTGAAATACCTTCACTCAAATTGGTTGTTGAATTACTACCGAACACTTCGCTAGAAGAAGAGTGTCTCCTTTACTTAGAAGGTTGGATGAAACCCGTCGTTTTTCTGCTCTGGTTATCGAAGCACAGAAGAAGCAGGTCAAAGCTCATTTTGACCAATTAGATTCCCTTCGTTCTTTCATTGAAGGAGATCTCATCCTCCTATACGACCAAGCTCATGATAAGCTGGGGGCAGGAAAATTTCAACCCATGTGGCATGGGCCCTACATTATTAAACGTGTATTGCATAATGGAGCCTATGAGCTCATTGATTACGAAGGTCATCCTCTAGAACAACCCAGAAATGGGTTGTATATCAAAAAATATTATGCATGAGTCATTCATGCATGATTTGTGTACATAGGTGTTATTTTCAGTTTTTGTACATGTTTTGATATGGTGTTCTTTACGAGAATTTTCCTGCTTACTGGGTCTTACTTTTTTGTTCAGATGTCTATTACCCCTTATGTCGGTTTCGCGAATGGTGCTTCCCGCAGTGCAAGGAATTTGTCTTCAGCAGCATGGGTAATTTATGATCCTACTAGTGAGTTGATAGATTTGAAAGGTATTTGTCTAGGACGGAATACAAACAATGTCGCTGAATATAGTGTTTTTCTTGAACTATTAACCGAGGAAATAAACCTCGGCATACGTGCATTACTTGTAAATCTAGATTCACGGCTTGTTGTTCTGCAAATCAATGGTCATTATTCAGTTAGAAACCTGTGCATTCTGAGATTGTATTTACATGTACATTTGTTGGAAATACATTTTGATTTTATCACATATCAACATGTTCCTAGAATAATGAATGCATTAACTGATATAGTGGCTAACATTGTGTTAGATAGACATTTGCGTAATTTGTAAAATCGTCATCATATGTAAAATAACCATGCAGGAAAATATATGTATATATATATATATATATATATATATATATTGGATGTTTGCATCAGTGTACATCATTAATTCAAAAAATATGTGTGTTTCTATTACATCCCGAGACACCATGTCTCTCAAAATATGCAGATATAAAACCTAGGTTTCTAATCGGTGTGATGCTCATGGTAGCATGTCACTGCCAGTACGAGCTGCCTCACTAAGCAGTGAATGTGGCTTGGCACCCCTACGGTATGTCTCTGGTAGGCACGAGGAACATCATCGAATCATGCATAGTCTGGGACTCCACGTGTGATTCCCTCTAGGTTGCGCATGATCTCATCCTCCTCGCCTCCCTTGCCACAAGGGTCAAAATCGTGAGGGATTCGCCTCGCTATCAGAGACATGCCTGTGGGTCTCTCTAGGCCAACATCTGCAAGTGCATGGATTTAACTTCAGAACATACATAATTAAAAAAAAGATCATAACACTCATGAAAATAAAAAAATGAGTCTTACCCAAATCTTCATTCCAATCCTCTCCCTCTAGGTGTGGGAGGTCTGGATCACCAGTAAAATATGTACCAGAGTAGGTCTAGTCCTCCACGACGATCAACTATAGGTGGAGCCAATCAAATAACTTCGGTCTCCATGACATTTTTTGACCACCCCTGTCCTTGGCATCAAAGTTGCCCATCGGGTCATTCGTGGTTCCCTTGCTGGTGGTGTTGGGAATATGACCTCTTGACACTGAAATATTGGTAGTCGTTCCAGGAAGAACGATACCAGGATAGACCCATAACCGAATTGCTTCAATTTGGTCTTCTTTCACTTTTTTAGCTGGTGTTTCATGTTGATTTTCATGTCCTCTACCCAGTTGTAGATGGTCGGTGTCAAGCAGTCTACAGCAAGAATCAACTGTGTCTTTGTTGCTTCGTGTGGTGCTTGCGATCCCGCAGCTCTTGTGATGGTATGTAGCACTACTTTTAGTGCCAAGTCTGGAATAGTCTAGATATCGACTTTCCCACTTCCTGATACCTTCAGTGCCCCTGGATACCCTGTCAATCACCATGGACATGCTCTCCATGCAAGGCCGGGTGTCGGTTAGGATTGGTGCTACTCCCCTCCACGATAATCCTATTATGAAGTAGACATCGAAAACATCAATCTCAAGTTCCTGATCTTGAAGGATGAACTTTTCCTGATCCTCATCCCATATACTGATCAAATATTGTAGCAGCTTTGGTTGAGCTCGGAGACACAGTGTTGAGAATAACTTCTTCATTCCACAATCTCTGAGAGCTTCCATGCATCTCTCATTTTCCATGGCAAGCTCATCCTCTTCGTTGTGTTACCGTTCTTTCCATTAGATTACCATTATGTCGCTTTCTACCTGCAAACATGTTCATATGGATAGTATCAGCTATTTTAGAAACTTGGATTTGTAAAAAAATGGGTCTTTAACTTGCATTTTTTAAACAAAAATAGTCTGCATGGTTGGCGCGACTGTTTCTCAAACAGTCGCACCAATGGGCTCGTCCTAGTTCAGAAAAATGGGCGATTGTTGTGAGTCCGTGCCCGAAACCTGCGCCAACCACCATGCCCTAAAATTTACATTTCCTCCCCCAGAAATCAAATTTGAGGGTTGCAAGCAGTAAAAGAGGACTTAAGATGAAGGGAGAGATATCGACTCTTACCTGGAGCTAACAGATTTGAGATTAGGTTTCCGGATCATCTGCTATCATCGCCGCAAAATCGCAGTGTCAAATGGGTAACTATTGCTCCACAAGAGGTAAAAAGTGAAAAGTAATTATTTTTACCATTTTTTCCATTTTATAAATTTTCACAACCCTAATTTTGTTTTATGAAATATTTTTCGATTATTTTATTATATTATTTTCGAGAAATGGGTTTTACACGTGTCACTTGTGCAGCGACAGGTTTTTCAGGCCATAGTGATGAAGTAATGAGTTATATTTTATACTTTTTTGGACTCAGTAAAAACACGAAAAAGTCACTACTGAAGTCATATTTCAGCTCTTTTTTGACTCTCTAAAATTGAAAATATTTCTGAGACTCTTGTCGTTTTAAACTCGTTAAAAGGCTGCGAAGCGATATCTACCCAGTATATGTTTACCCCTTTTTTGGGCTGGGATGGATTATTTACGAAAAATGAATACCTTAGCCTATCACGACTAAGAGGTTCTTTTAGATATTTTTTTCTACCTTTTCGGCTCTGAAAGACTATTTACGAAAAGGGCCATGCAGGAGATTTCTTTTCTGCCTTCTTTTCAAACTCTCTAAACATGAAAAGACGTCGAGTTCTCCCTTTGTTAGAATCGTTAAACCCTAATGACATCGGACTTCACCACCATGACGTTACTCGAGTTCCTCCTTCCTAAGGATTGTAAAATGTACTAGGTTGGATTTGTCCAAAGGACAAACTTACAGCACAAGCATATGTTATCTTCTTCAAGCTTGTTTTCAAAAATAATTGGGGTACTCACCAAAAATGGTGGGGGAAAATGGAACCAAGTTTTATTTATGTTGGCAGTATGTCGCTCTTAAACATGGCACTTGTCTGCATTCATGTCGGGTTGGGGACATCTCATTTCATCACTTTTTCCTCCATGGGTTTGGGTAATCTCTTTTGACCTCTCACCTGCTCTTTTCCACGTCATCATGACCTCAAATCCTTTGATGTCAAATACTGCCAAATCCAGTGCTATGTCGCTGATATGTTCAAGAGAAGTTTGCCTCTGCATTTTTCAACCTCCCTCTGATTCTTTGTTGGTCCTGATTCACTATTATCATGTTCCTTTGTCTCGTGTTGATGATGTGGGAAACATTATGGCCCTCCTTCGACCAGGTCACTTCCTGTCGACTTCAGCTCATTATCCAGGAATTTTATCTAGAGACTCCCTTTTGGTACCTTGGAGCCTACATGCCTCAATGGCAGGTTCTTTGCATTCAACGCAAGGTCCACATCATTGGCCTTCAATCGGGTGATTCTGCTGGTGTTCGACGCTAGGTCACTGTTCACATTCCATGGATTGTACCTATTGTACCTTGAGAGCCATTGTTATTATTGGTGGTTTCTCTCATGCTTGTTAACATCTTTCATCATTGGCTAGTAATCAGGTGATTTTCTTGCATGTTCGACTTCATCTCATATATTCGCATGCTTGAATTTGTACTTGTTCAGGTCGAGATGGAGTGCAAGACCCTGGGTTTTTTCTGATAAAATCTAGGTTGTAGGTTCTTGTGGGTTATCATGACTTATTGCATGACTCTTTTGATTGGATGGATGTGACCATACTTGAGTCTATTTGTTGATACTTATTGCTGGATGGCTACGTCCATACCTCGGATCTCAGTTTTTATGTACTCTATTATGGATGGTTGCACCCATACCACATGTTCATGTATCAGAGATATCAATTGTATTTGTAATTGTAGGATTTTCGACAGTAGTTTTTGGTTCGAATGAATTCTCATAAATCATTTCGCCCCTCCCTCTCCCTTGGACTTCATGCTTTAGGGGGCACCTGTTACACAACATTTTTTCACTGTCCCTGTAATCCCCATCTCACCCATTGGAGGGTCATTTATGTGATTAATAAGTATTTTCATGCCTTGCAAAGACCATCATTGCATCCCTTTACATGAGAGAAATATTCCTTCTATTGAAAATTCCCTGAGCAGAGATTAAAAAACCCTTGTTTTTGCCTTGGCGCGAGTAGTCAGTTCTGCCCTCTCGCCGATGAGGAAGATTAACACTAGGCCCTGTGCCAATTGGCACTCTATCTCAGTTAGCCACCCACGCCGAGCTGTTTATGGAATGTTTTTTAAAAATAGAGGCGGAGATTCTTATCCAACAACTTCAAGGATGAGTCATTGGGATTGGTTTGACTGAATAACCACAGACTCCCTCTTTTAGTTTATGGTTTCCACCTCTTATGGGAGCCTCCTAAAGGATAGGCTTCCCTCCCACCTTTGTAGGGATCCTAACCTCCTCCTTTTCCTCTATAAAAAGAAGCTATCTCTCCTTGCATAAGCTAGCTGAACATGGAGAATTGAATATACTATAGCTGAACTATTGAAGAGATAAAACAAGAAGAAATTTCGTTGAGAGAGCCTGAGTCCATGCCTTCATCCTGTCTGAATCCCCTGACGAGCATCTAAGACGCGCTTCAGCTGAACCCCACTAGAGGAGACTGCGATGTCAAAGCATTGGTTGTAACTCTTGCTTCTATCAATACATATACGTGACTATTGTTTGGTTCCCATTTTGTGTTATGTTAGATGATTAATGCAATATTCTTAGCCCTCTTTGACTTGCTAGTAATTATGAATGAATTTATTATGTCATATTTTGTTCTTGTTTTCTGATCTATGTGCAGGTATCTGAGCATGAATACGGAAGGATTGTGACTTGCCGAGGCAGGAGCGAGAGGCCACCACCACTACATCCACAATGACAGCATTGGATTCCAGGTAGGTCAATCTACCGTGTCCTCTTTTCATTCAGTAATTATGAATCAACACTCTAGCATGTCTCTTTGTTTCTAGACCCACTCTAGGGCTAGAGGGATTGTCTCTGTCTGCAGAGAGGATTTACTTGCTTAACAACTTTAAACACTAGATTTTATTTATTTCCAATCCATCATGTTTGTAGTTTTCCAATGTATAAACACCACAATTAATGGGGAAAGTAGGTCAGTAAGCTTTCTTATCCTCTTTCAAGGCTTTATTCAATCCATGCCCTACTGTCTGGTAAGCAATTTCCCTTGCGAGGAGCTTGTCTGGTACATAAATGGGAGGACATGGGGTTTGGATAGGTTTCCATATACTCTTACATAAGTAAATATATGTCCCCCAAAAAAATTTCCTATGGACGTGAAATCATCTCAGGCTTCTTTGGACAACCTTGGGGCTTTCTCATTAAAAATAACATTTAGAGTGGTAGAATGAATCTATGACAAATTCTGTATAAATTAGACTCATACTTGGATTCCTAGAGGATATTATAGTAAACATGAATGGGAGTGGGGCCTTGGATGGTCCATTTCCAACCCATGGTTGGAAAATTAGAAGTGAAACACACAACATCCATGATATGAGCACTCAAGAGCGATTCCTTTTTTAGTCAAGGATCTGTGAAGCAATATTATTTGACAGAATGGTACCCCAATCCATAATATAGGAGTCTGAAACAACTTCCATGAGAGGGACCCATTCAATTGAAAATTTACTTGTATTGGGGGAACCAAAAATCCTACACATCATAGCAGCAACATAGCAGTAGGGACTAGCAGGAGAGGCTTGTCATCATGCTTGTGTTTTTTAGGGTTATGCCTCCATTGCTTTATTGGGTCTCATTGCAACTTGTTCTCTTTTGAAAAAAATTTGAGAAAATCCTTTTCATATAGCTTATGCAAGTCAGGTATATGATACATTTTATTTAAATCCTCTACCCTAAATGACCCTATCACTGTATCCCTTGAGGTCCTAATGTCCTGTCATCGATATTGATATTATCAATTATCCATTTTACCATATTAGTATATGGTAGAATATTTGGGCGCGTGGAAATTCTGTGAAGGAAATAGTTGGAAACTTGAATGTTAGTAGCTTCTGAAGTATTAGGGGCATTAGTTGTGGCTACTCTCTAGATCACCTTTGTTTCTCGTCTTCTAAATGCTTGTACATTGATTCGCATGAATAAGAACCACTTTCTGTAGCGCATGTAGTATCTGAAAATAATGGTGGAATCTCTGTCACTTCTGAAGTGGGAGGTGCAGGATTTGGAGGAACCGTGGGTTTCTTTTCTTTATTTGTAGCCTTAGACATTTTTTAGGAATTTTATTTTTCTGTACTAGCTTGCAAATAAGGGAAAACAGGGAATGAATAACAATACCAAAGATGCAAGAGTGATTACTAATAAAACTGAATTGATGGAAAATATAGGTTTTGAATGCGAACAAATATGAAAAATTATTAACCAACCATCAAATGATTTTGGAGGCTCGAAGTTGTCATACTGTTATGGCTGAGAAATTATGAAAAATATGGGTTCATGTTCCTGACATGGACACTTAAGATTTTTTAAATCAAAGTATTGCATCGCAGTCTTGTATTGGAGCCATGTCTTTAAAACTTTCAACGCATTTGTTTTGTCAATATGCGATCAGGATTTACCTTTTAAATAATGCTTTTAAATCATTTATCAAGGTTTTAAATGCCATTGGAATGTTGACGGGGGGAAGAGCAATGGAAGTTTTGCGATGCAATATTCATATCACGATCTCTATCAAGGAAAAAATGAATGGTGGAAGTAAGATGACGCTCAGTGGAAGTGCGATCTGATATATCGCATCAACAGTTTTAAAGTAGTTACAGTGACTGATTGTGAAAAGAATTCTGAATTTTTGATTATGCGATGGATGATGTGGCAATGAGCGGGTCTCGCTAATGGATCTTTTATGAAATATAACTCGTCGGGAGCCTTTTCCTTTGTTATCACTTTTTCCTCTTTTGAAAGCCTTTGCACGCTTTATGCCTTCAACGATATCGCATCACAATGTTTAGATGGAGTGCTTTACATCTACCTATTGCATTTTCAATTTGCAATTTGCGATGAGGATTTTATATTAATTTTTTGCTTAAGCCTTTGGCCAATAAGATACGACTTTGATTTTTCAAATACATATTCCTATCTTATAAGTCACAAAGTGTTTTATTTCCTTAATCTAAAATTTTTAAAAGGGTTCCCATTGTTTTCTAAGACATCTTCTCACAAATAATGGGGTTTGTTGAATAACACAACAGGTTTTTGCTATTCTAAAAATTATATGTCAAGGCCTTCCACATAGCATATGGAGTTTCCTTTCCATGGAGAAACGATACAATATGATCACGAACTCCCTCTAATAATACCCTTCTCTCTTTTGCTACATTATTCTTCCATGCATCAAGAAGTTGAGCATCTGTTGTTACAGTCTGAGAAATATCACTGCCTATAAATGACTTTAGTCCATTGTCCTCAAGCACTGCCTCCATCATGTCCTTTCATGCTATGTAATTTGAAAATCCCTCAAGGGAATATTCGAGTCTCAAGCCATTGAAAGACATATTGTTATGCTGCTAGGTCCTGAAGAACAAATCTGCAAATTCGATGTACCTGTTCAAAAAAAAATCAGGTTCTTCTCTTCTATTGTGATTCCCAGTGCTCTGATACCATGTAGAAAATCTATCCATGGGATTCAATATAATATTGTAATGTACTAAAACAAAATATTGAATCTTTCTACAATTTTCATAAACTAAATATGATCGTACAATCAGATAGCAAGTAAGAGAAAGAAATAATCAGTCGCACACCACAAGATGTATTTGGGGAAAGAAATTGCTCAAAACCCCTTATATGTATATTATATAAAGTCAAGACCATGAAACAATACAATGCTTCTCTCTTACTGAGAAACTTCTGCACTCTGTTGGTTGTCTCACTCTAATCTCGGAAAAATCATTCAAATACTTAATCAATTCTCAGCCTCTATCTAACTAGCCTTGCTCATGCATTCCTAGAGGAATTGTCGCCAAATTAAATAGGAAATTCCCAAGAATTTATTGCGCAATGCATCCAAGGCTTCCTGATGACTCTATACATGACATGTACAAGTTTCTAAATATACAATCGATAGGTAGCTTCCCTTTAACCTCAAGATCAAATGGGCCTTCCTTAGAACTAACATGCAACAACTATTTATAGTGAATTATCAATTAACTGATTGATCCCTACTTGTGAATTAAATCATATTTAATTCATTGGACATGTCACTATCTCATCCCTCAGTTAGAACTAGTTAAACCAATTTTAACTTAATTAATTGAGTTAACTAATTACAACTCACAAATAATTGTAACTGGACACCCTAAAATCATGGGAGAACTCTACATGCCTCCTATTTGACCCTTGACTCAAATTTCCTAAGCTACCTAAGTCTTCTTGACTCAATTAACTAATACAAGTTGTCATGAGATGAAATTGCAATTTCTCTTCCAATTTAATTAAGGGAAAATTAAATAAGAAGCCCCATTGGGTGCCATTTCAACACTCCTTATCAACAAGAAAGGGATTATCTGCTACCTTGATCCTGTCTCTATGGAACTCAAATTTTGTTCTTTCCAACGCCTTCATTAAGATGTTTTCATCCTGATCCTCTATGGAAATTTACTTTAATGACATAAACTACCTCTACACACAATGTATGAGATGTTGATATTAGATATCAATATGCTTAGACCTATCATGAAAAACTAGATTAAACGAGAGTTTGATGCAACTCTGGTTATCAAAATGTATTGCTGTCAGATCCATTTGTCGACCAAACAACCCAACAAGTATCTTCCTCATCCAGATGGCCTCACATGCTGCCTAAATGGCTGCCATGTACTATGCCTCTGCTGAACTAAGTGCAACTGATATTTTTTTCCTGCTATACCAAGAAACTGCTGCTAATCCTATGCTAAATACGCTCCCTGATGTGCTCCTTCTATCGGATGTACTCCCTTCCAAATCTACATCAGTGAAGCCTTGAATCTTCACTCCCTTTGTTCGTATGTACCATAATCCATACTTTGTAGTGACTATGAGGTATCTCAACACATGTTTTCCTGCCTTCCAAAAGAGCTTGGTAGGCTTAACCATAGTTTGACTAAGTTGGTTAACTGCGTAGCATATGTCTCATCGTGTGTTCACCAAATACATGAGTGAACCCACAAGCTGCATGTAAACGATAGCATCCAATACTTCGCTTGAAGTAGCATCCTCCTTCCTCCAGTTTCCTGCAAGAGGAGTCTCCATGGGTTTCTTGCCCTCCATGTGGAAATTCTTGAGGATCTTGTTGACATAATTTCCCTAAGATACAAATAGCTCCCCATATATTTTCCATATTTCCAATCCCAAGAAATAGTGCAAGAGCCCCATGTCCTTCATCTCAAATTCTCTTGCAAGATCCTATTTGCAAGACTTGATGAGCTACTCATAACTTGTTAGTATCAGATCATCGACATAAAGTACAATAATTAAAAGCTTACCATATACCACAACCTAATAAAGGTTCCCATCCACTTCACTCTTGGTGAAGCCAAATATGGTGAAATAATTATCGATCCTCGTGTACCAAGCACGAGGTGCTTGCTTCAGCCCATACAGTTATCTCTTGAGTCTGCACACATGTGACTCCCTGTTTAAGGTTTCAAAACCTTTCGGCTAATCAAAATACAACTCTTCATCAATAACTCCATTGAGAAAGGTTATCTTTACATCCATCTGATATATTTGCCATCCTATTTTCACTGAGAGTGCAAGGAGGGATCTGATAAATGAGTACCTTGTGACTGGTGCAAAAGTCTCATCATAGTCAATCCCCTCCACTCGAGAGAACCCTCTAGCCAAAAATCTAGCCTTGTGCTTCTCCACAGTCCCATATGCTAGCCTGCTTCACCTTGCAGACCCACCTAGATCTTAAAAAGGACTTCCCCATTGGTCTTGGGACAACTTCCCATGCATTTTTTCTGATAATGGAGTCATACTCTTGAACCATGGCATCAACCAACACTAGTTGTTGCACTGCTTCCTTGAAAGAGGATGGCTCTATCTCAATACCTTCTCTCATAAGATCCATGTATCCAGTGTACCGCTCTAGGGACCTTATCTTCCTATGTTGTTATGTGGGTGCTCCCACATTCTCTCTCACATCTAGCAACAACCTGTCAGCCTTTATAGTGAGATTCCTTCCATCTCTGGTGGATGGCTATGCATGAGTGGTTTCTACCACTCCTTGTTCCTCTACTTTTGGATGCTCCAAATCCTTAGAATCTTCTTTTGGAGCCCATATCTTCTCAATTTTATGCAACTCAAGCTCCATATCAAGGGACAATCACATGGATTTCTCTTCCTCAAATTTCACATCTATTATGACCACTGTCACCTTGTGTGCTGGAAAGTACACCTGATAGTTGTGAGGTGTATCATTGTAACCCACAAATATTCCCAATTATTTTGTTGGCTCTAGCTTCTTTCTGGCATCTTTGGTTACATGGAAATAAATATATGAACCAAAATTTTTAAAATACAACACATCTAGTCTCTTACCTGAAAAAGCCTCCTCTGGTGAACTCATCCCAAGTATTGGACGAGGACTTATGTTATGCACAAAGACTACTATATTTCATGCTTCTGCCCACAGATGCAACGGTAGGCCCTAATCATGCAACATAGCTCATGTTTCTCCCATAATAGTTTTGTTCTTTATTTTTTCAACCCCATTCTCTTATGGCTTATGAGGTGCCATCAACTCTCTTCAAATTCCTTTTGAGGCACACAAGTTCTTTAATTCGTTAGAGATGTATTCTCCACCATTTTCGCTCCTCAGAGCCTTCACCTTCTTCCATGTACCTTTCTCGACAAGTGCCTTGAAATCACAAAACTTGGAGAATGTATGATCTTTCTTATGCATGAAGAAAATCCAACACTTTCTTGAAAAATCATCAATAAAAATCACATGGTACCTCTGTTTTGTTGTGGAAGCTATCAAGAATGGTCCACACATGTATGAGTGAACTCTCTCAAGGATCCCATTTGATTGGATTTCCTTATCATGAAAGGTGGCTTTGGTATCCTTCCCCAATGTACACCCTTTGCATGTATTTCTCTGCGCAAGTGCACCCTTTGGAAGTCTTGTAGAAATCTGATGCATCATCTTCAAAGAATTGTGGTGTATATCACCCAATATCCTGTGCCATAAATCACCGATGTCTCGACTCTCCACATTCTCTGCTTTCATTCTCAAGGCTGCACAATCTTCTACTTCTAATTTGTGGAGGTTATTTACTCAAACCCCAATATTTTTGATCAATCCTATGGCTTTGTGATGAAGGAATGCCTTTATTTCACTAAATATCACATCATATCCATGGTCTTCCAACATAGCAACAAAAACAAAATTATTCTTTAAACAATGAACATACATGACATCTTTTAATGTGAGAGGATTACTTGACTCCCTCTGAAAGGTAACTATACCTACACTAGTAGCTCTATACCTCCCATCGTCACCCATCTCGATGTGCATCTGGATATCCTTCTCCTCCAAGCTACTTAAGAATTTTTTGTTTTCAGTCATATGGAACGAAGCTCCACTATCCAAGTACCACACATAACCCATCACTGATGACACCATGCAAGTGATGAGAGTGAAATACAACTCTAACTATGAAGCTAGTGCTTCACTTGCTCCTCCTCCTGAGGCCTTCTTGTTAGTCTTCTTTTGTGGAAAATTTGTGGCATAATGTCCATGCTTATGATAGTGAAAACATTTCACCTCTGATAAGTCTCTCTTCTTTCCTGTCTTGCTGGACTCTGATTTGGAATGGGATGCCTTCCCTTTTCCTTTATTCACCTTTCCAACCAAGGAAAAATTCTCCTCATTATCATTCTTTGATGATGATCCATCTCTGGTGCTCCGCCGAATCTCTTCTTGTACTAAGTCAGACCATAATCGCTCCCAATCTGGTAGCTTCTCCCTCCCAGTCATAGATTCATTGTAGCTATGTCTACTCTTGGAAAGGCCTAGAGGAACTAGGCTCACCAAATAATCCTAGAAAACTATTATCCCAACACTTCCAATTTCATCTCAACATTGAGTGAGCTTCGTCAACTATTTTTGGATCGTGTTACCCTTCTCCATCTTGATCTTTCTAAACTTGTCTTTCAGCACCAGCTTCCTATGGTCGTTGTTATTCTGAAACAGATCTATCAAGGCCTTCCACATAGCATATGGAGTTTCCATGGAGACTCAAGACAATATGATCTCGAACTCCCTCTAACAAGATCCTTCTTGCTTTTGCTAAATTCTTTTTCCATGCATCAAGCAGTTGAGCATATGCTGCTTCGGGGTGAGGAATATCACTGTCTATGAATGCCTTTAGTCCATTTTCCTCGAGCACTACCTCCATCATGTCCTTCCATGCTATGTAATTTGAATGTCCCTTGAGGGCATATTTGAGTCTCAAGCCATTGAATGACATCTTGATCTGTTGCTAGGTCTTAAAGAATAAATTTGCAAATTCGATGTACCTGTTCAAAACAAACTTTGGTTCTTCTCTTCTATTGTGATTCTTGCTATTTCAAAACCATGTAGAAAATATATACACGGGATTCAATCTAATCTTGTAATATACTAAAATAAAATATTGAATCCTTCTACAATTTGCAGAAACCAAATATGATCGCACAATCACATAACAAGTAAGATAAAGAAATAATCAATCGCACAACACAAGATGTATATGGGGAAATCAACTGCTCAAAACCACACTATTTGTATATTGTATAAATTAAACATGAAACAATACAATGTTTTTCTCTCACTGAGAAACTTATGCACTTTGCTGACTATCTCACTCTAATCTAGGAAAAATTAGTCAAATACTTAACCAATTACCAGCCTCTGTCTGACCAACCTTTCTCACTCATTCCTGAACGAATTCTCACCCTATTAAATAGGTAATTCCAAAGAATTGATTTTGCAATGCATCCAAGGCTTCTCGATGACTCTATACATGACCTGTACAAGTTTCTAAATAACAACTGATATTTATCTTCCCTTTAACCTTAAACTCAACTAGGCCTTCCTTAGAACTGACATGCAACAACTATTTATAGTGAATTATCAGTTAATTGATTGATCACTACTTGTGAATTAAAACATATTTAATCCATTGAACCTATGACTAACTCATCTATCTGTTAGAACTAGTTAAAATTATCATTTTAACTTAACTAATTGAGTTAACTAATTACAAACCACAAATAACTGTAACTGGACACCCAAAAGTCATGGAAGAACTTTACATGCCTCCTCTTTGACCCTAAACTCGAACTTCCTAAGCTAACTAAGTCTTCCTAAATGAGTTAAATAATACAAGTTGCATGAGATGACATTACAATTCCTCTTCCAATTTAATTAAGGGAAAATTAAATAAGAAGCCCCCTTGGGTGCCATTTCAACAGATCAAATACGGGTCAAATATGCATACAAATTTATTACTAGGCCACAGTTTTATTTGGGGGGGGGGGGTCCAAATCAACTATTCATGACACAGGACCTAAATAGATCCCCTCCTAAGAAGCTGAAGGCCTCTTCACTTTTCGATGAAAATTCTTCTTTCATTCTCCTGCAAAGATTTTTTTGATAAGAGGTCAGCCTGTTGATTCCACTATCTTAAGATATGTTGGAAGGTCAGGTTTTCAAAGAGTCCTTTGAGATTTTGGATTCTATTCATCCAGCGGATTGAGGAAAGGAACCTAAAAGAAGTCTTTGTTGTAAAATGTAACTAGGTTCGGTCTTTATTTAATGTACTTGAGTCATCTTGTAATGTACTTGACAAAAGAATAAAGAAAATTATTATTATTATAATTATTGTGAATTATTAAAGCATGGGTTTCATGCTTGGTTCACCTTGTTTTATGTCAAATTCCCCATTGAGGACTTCTATGATTTATTCTGAGTTAATAGAGTCATTGTAAATTTAAAGAGACCCTTCTTGGGCTTTTGAATCATGTAAAAAGGTTTAATATTGAGTAAAATATGAAACGTGTGACCTCCACACCAAGTCAACCTAAAGGGGATCATGTCGTCCTAAGAGACACCTATTCAACCTCACCTGGAGCCTATAAAAGGAAGTAAATTGAATTCATTTGGAACACACTCTCTCACAGCAAGTTCGATGTCTCTTGTAGCTCAGAAAATTTCGAAGTATGTTCCCAGGAAGTTGAAAGAAGTGTGAGTTTGGGGAAGTCTAAGGAGAAGAAGATAAAATAAAATTGGTGCCTCTCTCTCTCTCTCTCTCTCTCTCTTTGTTTCGTGGTCTAGATTGGGAGATCGAACTTTTCAAATTTTTGTTGCTTCCGGAAGTCGTCTACTGCTGGAAGTTGCTACCTAGTGAAAGCTGCTAGAAAGGGGTCAAATATCTGGGAGGCTAACTTGGTGTGGAGGGAAGGTCTGGTACATGTCTATGGTGAATTGTCTCAAATAATACTATTGAAAGGAAGAATTACCTTGACTAGGTTTTCCCCTAGAGGGGGGTTTTTCCCTGGCATAGTGCCTACATCTGGTGCCTACTGTTTTATGTGTTGTTGCTTTGGTAATTTCTTGATGAACTAAAAGAAAGAATATATAAAGAATTGCAATAACAAGAAATATCAAAACTAATTACCAAGAATAATAAAATCTTTCTGCCTTTGTGATTTTCTAACATGGTTTCAAAGCTTTGGTTAAGAAGGAAGAAAAATGAAGTCTACAGCACTTGATCAAGTAACTATTCAAATGATCATCTCAAGGAAGGAATCTACTACATTCTAGAAAGATGTCTAACACAATCAAGGGAGAAAAAAAACTTGAAGGAGCCTCAAACTATAGATCTTGGAAGAAGATGATTGACCTCATCCTTGAAAAGGATATGGTATTGGACTTGTCCAAAGGAAAAGTAAAAAAGCCTACAAAGGATTCCAATGATGGTGACAAAGTGAAATACAAGGAACTAGAATTGGTGGGCATGACTCTAATGGTAGAAGGAATAAAGGAAAAAATTGCCCTATTCATATCCAACATCGACCATGCTCAGGAAATGTATGAAACCTTATCGAATTTATTCACTATTAAGAACATTGTTCAAGTAGCAAGTTTGAAGAATGAGCTAAGGACTAAAAAGATGAATAAAGAAGACACAATGGCCTCCTTATTTGTGAATATAGCAAGAATCACGGATGAACTTTTGGCCATTGATGAAATTTTTCTAGACAAAGAATTTGTGATAACTGCCCTATTAGGATTGCCACCTACTTGGGGTGCATTTGCTACATGACTTAATAGTTGGAAGGTAGTTCCCACCTTTGAAGAACTATGGAATGCATGTAGTCAGGAATAATTAAGGATCTCATTAGCTTCCAATCCTAAAGGAGTATCAAATGCCAACATTTATCATCATAAAGGAAAGAAATCAAAATTACCAAGGAAGAAAATTTTCATGTCTAAGGTAGAATGCTATCAATGCCATAAGAATGGTCACCATAGGAGTGATTGTCCCGACAATCCAAGAAACAAGAAAAGAGAAAAAGATCAAGCCAACATTGTTTAAGAAGGAGACTCAAATCAAGTCAAGCCCGTAGAATTTGACATTAGGGACTTACAATACTAAGTCCTTATCTTGTAATGACTTATTTCATATCTTTTGATGTTTTAAAATTTATAGTATTTTAACATACTTTTGGAAAAGACATTTTATTTTTTCTATAAGTTTATATGTATCCCTCAAGATTTGTAGGGAGCCCTCAACAACTCCCAAAGATAAGTATCTCATTTCCTTTTAGTTTTTGGTTTAATGTACTTATTTAAGTTTTGATTATATTAATACTAATCACCTTTATACTATATTCTCAAGGAGGATCGAGGAGGATCTCTCAAGACAAGGTTTGCGAAAGAACAAAGGTATGCTTTAAAACATTAACTTCTTTATGATAAATGTTTATTTGTCAATCTATTACTAACATTTTTATGTCCAACTGTAGTGAATCACATTGATTCTTATTTTGGGTGATTCATCACTTGATAAATCTACCCACCCCACTCATATTCTTAACTGATTTTGTACAAGCCTAAACAGGTTCTGGAAAACCCTAACCAAATGGTATGCTAAATGTGAATGTATGAGACCATTCTTAGGGTAATTGTGAAATGTTGTTTGGAGATTTTATTGATAATTTTATGTTTATGATTTTGGTATGATCGGGAAAACCTAACTTGTTAGGGTTGAATTATAAGGTTTGAAATCTTGAACCTTTGAAATGTTGGTAATTTTGGGCTATGTTCCTATATTGAAATCATAACTCATTAGGGTTTGGTGGAATATGTAAGCAAGACCCTTATAATGTCTTAAAAAAAATTTCCTTGTTATCTCTAATCAAACCCTACTCTAATCAAATTTGTTATTGATATGTTGTGAATTTGGATTTGGCTATGATATGAAATGCCTTTGCTTAATATGAAGATATGTCCTTTTTGGTTGAAACCCTAGCTTGGTCTACGTCAATGTATGTCTAATGTATTAATGTTTTCAAGACATATGCATGATAATGAATTCCTAGATACATGTGTTGACCTAGTTATTGATAGTCATAAGTCTTAGGATTTAATATAAATCCTCATGTGAAATTCTAGGATGTTTATATTTGGAAATCTAGGGTTTTGTAGCTAAACCCTAGTAGTAGTTAAATTCTCTAATATGTGTGATATAACAATATGAGATCTATTTATATAATTATTGTTGAGGTTGTGAGAATGAAATTATAGGGTAAGCATTGTAGAGATTTTAATTATTAAGCATCAAAATATATAACTATTCAGAGAGAAAAACACCATCATCATCATCATCTAAACAATGGGAAATAAAAGATCAAAGGAAGAGAAGCATGAACACATGGAGACACCAGGATTGGTCTGAGACCAGGGGAAAACCCTTGGAAATTCTTCTTCTTAGACCTTCATTGAATGATTCAACGACAAGAGTACAATGATCCATGAGTACATATCTTTACGATGCAGAATTTTTTTTTTAAAAATAACATACAAGCACTAAAACCACACCCATACTTATGCATGAAGGAAACTGAATCTGAGAATTGAAGTGCACTGACATTGGTTGTAGAAAACAGATGAACAAGGTTGATACTGAATGAGGACTGAAGATACATCTATAGCGGAAACAAACATATCTAATGTACAAATATACAGATCTATAATACCAAAACATGGCTCTGAAAGATAACCAAGTGATCTCAACTATGAAGTCCTAGATCTGAATCCAGGACATTGTTAATGACACTATGATGCAACTGTGACTGAACTACTAATGTCTGGAAGCATTGGAAAATCAATTGAAGGTGATCCAAATCCAATCTGCCCAGTAACTCTCTGAGCCATGGCCTTAACATGCTCAGCCCGTGGCTCTAGGGCTTTAAGTCGCTACCACAACATTCTGAGCCTTCAGCTCTGCTTCAAATCACCCTAATCCGACCTCAGGACTTTGGCAACACCCTTCGCAAGTTGTGCTAGCGGCTTTGGCACCTTGTCCATGGGAATAACACATCTTGCCCATAGCTCTACTTCAGCAAGGTCGCTACCAGGTCCTTACCTGCCTATGGATCTAATTCAATAGACCCAGATCTGAAATGTGCATCAGACTCTGACCCCGATCCACTGTGTTCCATTGCACGAACTCCTTCTGATGTACTTATGCGAGCCAAGAAATTGAAAATACGACAAAAAAAAATAGCATGAAGAAGATCTCATGGACGAATGTGTGCAAATGAACTTGAGGTTTCCTCTATTTATAACTTTGTGAGTGACCACTTGGGGCTTTGACCAGATCAACATGTGGTTAGGCTGACCCATAAAATAATAAATTAATTCATAGCTTAACTTCTGCTTAACCGATTGGGGCGATCTATAGGTTGATTTTTATCCTCTCGAAAAGACAAATCTAGTTAAATTATTATCTTAATCATCTTATTTGTCCAATGTGGAATTTGACCCTAGTTACAAAATTTAACTCCCCCTCTCAACTAGGAAGAATTCCACTTTCCAATCTCTTCTTGGACTCATCACAACTCAACAAAATCTGTTGATATATGTTTGTCGATCAATATGTCATTCTGATATTAATGCATCATCACATGTTGTCACTGAACATCTATGTCATGTAGTCATCATGTTGTGAGTCTTTCTCATTGCAAATAATCAAAGTACTCTTCATGCTTATTTATGATTATCTCTTGATTGCTTCTGCTTGTATGCTGAAAATTCTCAGATCTAGAAGAAGAATTTGGGATATACAATCATGTAGGGTAGTCTATCTTGACCCTATAATTACATCAGAGAGTGGAATATCAACTCAGAACCACATAGAGTTATCACAAATCATCCTATTGCCTATTGATCTTCCCATCGACGACCTTGAATAGTCATGTGGTAAAACACCTGTATCATAATCCAATTGGGTTGTACACCCCAAGCACACTCTCAACTCATTTTCCAAATGAGGAGCGGTATTCCCGACAAGCCGACCCAACCTGTGGGTATGATTCCAACTAGGGTATACACTGTAAAGAACAAATAGGGGAGCAACATTCTACGACCCTATGCGAATAAGGGAGAAACATTCTCAACCCTGGGTAACAGATAGGGAATATGCCCTATTTTCCAGAGTTCCCTCAACCCCAAGAGCCCTCTATCTCAATTCCTTTTTCTGGAAGCTCAAATAGAGAGGAAGAATTAGCTCAGTGTCCTCGATCATTGTTTCTCTCATCTGGTATCTCCTAGTTGATGTACCTACATGAAATCAAATCAAGTGTTATGTAATAACATACATAATCATGTAAATCACAACAAGATACCATAACCATCCTCCCTCACATGGAGGTGTCAAACACACATGGACACTATAATCATCCTCCCTCTCATGGAGGTCACATTGATACTATAATCATCCTCCCTCTCGTGGAGGTGTCAAATACAAGCCTTAGCTCGTCTCAGACAACTGCGCTGTCTCAAATAAATGGAGAACACATAGTCCCAACTATACATATTTTGGATTATCTATTATCATCGAGTATCCATGTCTTATCCAGATCATGCTCGATCGACTCTCTAAAGGATCTTCTACATAATTGTAATGTTCCAAAATTTTCATTAAGTTAATTGGAACATTAATTTTTCTTTCCTTGTAATAAAAGGAATCAAATGGGTAAAGGGACCCATGAAGAAGCATAATAAACACTCCTAGTATGCAAAGGGGTCGCTTAAGTGGCTTATTTGTCATCTCCTAGTGTGAAAAGGGAAAAATACAAGTAGACTAGGTCAAGTTTGACCAAAGTCAACAGCGTTGCCTAAGGAGGTGAAGCTTGCATGAGAAGATAGCACAGTTTTGATAGGAGGGATATCATTGGTTGAGAGAAACCCTAATGGGTGGGGTCCATGACAAGGAATCCTCCTCTTGGCATAAAAGAGGGAAGGAGAGCCATTTCTCATTATGTTTGAGATTTCGATTTTGGTCTGCTCTCTCCAGTTGTTCAACTGAGATAGTTGTGTTGCTTAGCACAAGGGAGATTCCTGTTTATGAGTTTCCTCTCCTTCATTGGGAAGCTTTGGAGGACCTTTTCTTCATTCTCCTCACATCCAGGCTTGATTCCAAGGTAACCATCTTCAGCTATAGCATTTTCCAACTTGGAAAAAACGTTGAGTTGCTGGAGGTTGCAGTGAGGGTTCATTATCACCCACTTTCGGAGCTAGTTTTGCAGAGGAGGAGCTCCTTATTTCTCTGTGAGATCAGTAAGGAATACCCAGAGCTTCATTTCAAATTTTGGCATTGGGCCATATTTTTAATCTCATTCCCAGCACTGTCTCTTCCTCATATCGCGTTATTTTCAGAGGGTACTGGCAGGAGGGGTTCACACTGTGGATTGGAGGGTGTAATATTCAGTGAAGGGAGTAGCCTTTCACTTTGAAGATCATTGGAGGAGGTTTCTTCATCATTTTCAACATTCCCATCCTTCTCCATATTTTTATTGTCATTGAGTTGCTACTGCTACCCAGCAACTCCGGCATTTTTCCATTTTGTACATTTTAGGCAATCCCTTGAAGGATTGTTGTACTATTGTTTTCCGGGGTTGATATCTTGCTCCCCCCCACTTTATTTGAGCCTAATATTTATATATCCTTGTATAAATATCAGTTTTTAGTCATTTCTCACTATAGACGGTGCATTCATAGCTTGTTGTTGGGTTGTGTAGCTGGGCACTTTCACTTCTGCATGTACATTTATCTTCGGGCTGATCTAGCCTATCTTGAGAGGTCTTTCCTCAAGTTCTTGTATATCTATTTGTAGCTGCACATAATATAATAGCTATGCACTCTTCTTGCTCCATTTTTATTGATGTTTCACTTCTGCTACTTGTTGGAGTTCATATTATTGTTGTAGCTCTCCATTTTGAGCATTATTTGAGATACATAGGATTGGAGGATCTGAATAACCCTCCCAGGGTTATTTCTTTGAGCTAATACCCTAGAAGAGTAATGTATGAAGGGTAAACAAAGGGATCCAAGTCCCCTTTTAGCTTATTCTTTCATTTTCTTCCTTATACAGTGTCCTTCTAGACCCTATTGCAGAAATTCCTGAAAAAGGAATATTACAGTGGTATCATAGCTTCGAACTTGGCCCAGCCTATGGAAGTTCGAATTGCAAAAACAGAAGAGATCAAGATAATGCAGAGGATGAGATTACTCTCATCAATTTTTAGATCCAGAAAATGCCTCTCCAATGAGGTTGAGAAGACTGAAGAAGGAGAAGAGGAAGGACCATGCACTTCCTACTCTCACCAAGGAGGAGAAATGGAGCATGAGAAACACTTGGAATTCAAAATTCTGAGTGAGTATCTTACTGAATACCGAGAAAACCCTAGATCCTTCCAAGAGACTCTATCTTTTCCACAATGTATTCAGCAGAAAGAATACCCCACCGCTATCGGATGATGAGAGGCAATAGATTCCTATTGTCCACTTTCGATGGATCACTCACATGTGCAGCAGAGGTTTGGGTGAAGAAGCTAGAATCTTTCTTCCTGCTACATCCTGTAGCTAGAAGTTGCAGTGCTACACCTTGAGGGTGAAGCAAGGACTTGGTGGTTCAACCATTGGGGTCATGCACGGGTTTCTACTCTTGCTGATTTTTCTCAAAGATTGATCAGAAGATTTGGTCAAAAGAGGGAGGAGCCCTCACCACCAGTTGAAGAGGCACATACCAGTGCTATCATAGTGATGGAGAAGCAACCTTCATCTCCAGCTATTGAGGCACCCAGCACTATTGAGGAAGAGACTCTTGCAATAACACAAGATTCTTCAAAATCTCTCCAAGGTATGCCTAAGTTTTTATCTCTCATGGAGGATTGTACATCTTTACATGCTGATTGTTTAGAGCAGGAAACTTTCATTGCGTTGTACCATCATCTTCAACACCATTGATATGTTGTGCACCACCGTTGGGGTTGGGGTTTGGAAACCTTGTCATAAAAAAAATTTCATTTCAATGTCCCATGAAATGCATAGGCCAAAATATGTTTTGGGAGGATGGTAGCCCTTGTTGGGGGGATACCAAGATGCAGTATGAAGGGAGACATCCACAAGGAGCTAAGTGGATGTGGATGGAAGGTAAGAGGATGGTGAGCCTCTTGCAAATCTATGACACAGGGTAGCAAGAGGCAATGTTGCGTTGGCTACTCTTGAGAGAGTTTGGCCAGCATAGGACCTATCCTTTTTTATGGGATATGAAAAAGGAGAAGGACTGGCCGGATACTTACACCATGGGGTAGAGAAGATCATGGGTGAATTATGATGAGATGGAATTCTTCTTACCACTCATTATGTCACCATCACATATTTGGTATGGTGGGAGTATGGAGGAGTAGCAAACATTCTTGTTGCTCAGATTGTATTTGGATGTTGCAGGAGCAGGAGGAGGCACTACCATAGTGCAAAGGGGTTTCTCCTTGGCCTTAGGTGCCCAAGAAGTAATTTCTTCATGGGAGGGACTCTATATGTGTAGCAACATGATGAGTAGAGTCTTTGACAATATCCATGTCAAAAAATTGAGCTTTGAGATGACATTGGCCCTACTCCACAGGCCAGTAGCGTTGTCACTTAAGAGTTGGGATTGCTTGTTGGAGTGTTCCCAAGACCACTTCACAAGTGATGTACCTTGGAGACATGTAGGAGATGTGGATGAGGAAGTAATGGATGGAATCATCCCTTACTATATTTTTATCTTCTTGGTTTGGTTTCACAAGCACAAGGGGAGATACCTACATGCATCATTTATGGATTCTCCTTTCATGCACTCTTATGCATACTCTATATTGATGGAGGAGTCCACTTGGGAGGGCATCATAATGGATGTATATCAGCATATGGATAGATGCACAGCCCGATAGATGATGAGATGGTTGGCACAACCACTTCCCTACTCTGTTGCAGTGAGGAAGAATTTTCACTTGAGCCATTTCAGCTCAAAGACCACAGTACATGATGAGGGAGGTAACTATTTGCTTTATGTTTTGCACTCTCTTATATTTATAAATAGCATGTCATATCAAGGAGGATCTTTCCTTCTTTCACATTATGTTTTGTTGTACCTATGGTCAATTGTAAAAATTATGATGGCCATCTTATTGGTGGATTGTGGGGGAAAGCCACAGGATTTTTGGTGTGCACCATTGGCACCAAGTTATGTTTTCATGATCTCATCTTGTAGGATGAATGTGGCAGAAAAAAAGTGGCTGAAAGGACACTTGTTACACTTTATATTGAGGCAGGCCAATGATGCCTTGCATTGGTTCCATGTGTGGAACTATGTTTTACCTCCTTGCTCTCATTGATTTATGCTTCCATATTCTGCTAGTGGAACATTGGACATGGGAAGCACCATTTGAGGAGTGGCACAAGATTTGAGGATGTCCATAGGGAGTATGGTTCTCCATACTTCTCACGTTGCATATTTTAGAAAAACAACTGGTCCAGCCTTGATTTCCATGTTACATCTCTTGCTTTCAAATGGGAGGAGCCATTTAGAGAGCTTGAGCTCTTTGGAGAAGCACCCCATGGGTGTTGGATTTTATGGGATGGCTTGGGTCTCTCTTGAGGACAGTTATGTTTCATCCATATATCAGCAGCAGCCCCATATGTATCATAAGGAGGGAGAGACACATTGGGAGGATGTGCCCTTTGGGGAAGAAGACCTCCACACTTTTTGCAGCAAATGCTCTAAGGGGAGTATGGAAGAGGATATGGTCACCATGACAAGATATTTGTTTCTCCATGAGGTGAACCATATGATTGATTGGATAACATATGATGATGACTTCCAACTCATCACATATGAGCTGATTTGGGCCAGCTTGATTTACAGCGTTGGAGGAGAGATCCTTAGAGATCTAGAATTCTTCTTTCCACTTGAGGGAAAAACTATTGCAACCCAAGATCAGCACCCTCTCTGCACTTATCATGAGTGGAGAGATGGAAAGCGTGGGGTAGGCTACATTGCCTACTATGAGCAGATTTTCATCCCACCTACTTTGCCAGAGCTAAAGGTGGAGGACAGTTTCCAAGAGTTGCCTAGTTGGAAGGTAGCTCATTTTACATGGTTGATTGCTTGGGGATGGAGGGTCCACATGGGGAGAATGTCTCCCAACACATTTCAGACTCCATTACTTGGGAGGACCTCTAGACATCACTTTGCCACTCTCTTGAGCACCTCACTTTTTCATGATGATAACTTGGCAGCTAATTTACATGCTGAGGAGAAGCAATGTGGGAGCTTTATTGATGAGATAGCATCCTATTTCCTAGAGGAGATCATCATACATAGATTCTACAGGAGAGGAGAAGAGGAATAAATCTACCCTTGCACTTGCTTGAGGACAAGCAATATTTGGGAGGGGAGGACTGTAATGTTCCAAAATTTTCATTAAGTTAATTGGAACATTAATTTTTCTTTCCTTGTAATAAAATGAATAAAATGGGTAAAGGGACCCATGAAGAAGCATAATAAACACTCCTAGTATGAAAAGGGGTCACTTAAGTGGCTTATTTGTCATCTCCTAGTGTGAAAAGGGAAAAATACAAGTAGACTAGGTCAAGCTTTACCAAAGTCAACAGCGTTGCCTAAGGAGGTGAAGCTTGCATGAGAAGACAGCGCAATTTTGATAGGAGGGATATCATTGGATGAGAGAAACCCTAATGGGTGGGTTCCATGACAAGGAAGCCTCCTCTTGGCATAAAATATGGAAGGAGAGCCATTGCTCATTATGTTTGAGATTTCGATTTTGATCTACTCTCTCCAGTTGTTCAACTCAGATAGCCGTGCTGCTTAGCACAAGGGAGATTCTTGTTTAGGAGTTTCCTATCCTTCATTGGGAAGATTTTGAGGACCTATTTTTCATTATCATCACATCCAGGCTTGAGGCCAAGGTAACCATATTTAGCTATAGCATTTCCCAGCTTGGCAGAAACGTTGAGTTGCTGGGGGTTGCAGTGAGGGTTCATTATCACCCACTTCCAGAGCTAGTTTTGCAGAGGAAGAGCTCATTATTTCTCTGGGAGATCAATGAGGAAGATCTTAGAGCTTCATTGGAGATTTTGGCATTGGGCCATATGTTTAATCTCATTCCCAGTGCTGTCTCTTCCTCATATTATGTTATTTTCAGAGGGTACTCGCAGGAGGGGTTCACACTGTGGATTGGAGGGTGTAATCTTCAGTGAAGGGAGTAGCCTTTCACTTTGAAGATCATTGGAGGAGGTTTCTTCATCATTTTCATCATTCCCATCCTTCTCCATATTTGTATTGTTATTTAGTTGCTGCTACTACCCAGCAACTCCAACATTTTCCCATTTTGTACATTTTAGGCAATCCCTTGGAGGATTGTTGTACTATTGTTTTACGGGGTTGAGATATTTCTCCCCCCCACTCTATTTGAGACTAATATTGCTATATCCTTGTATACATATCATTTTGCATTCATTTCTCACTATAGACTGCGCAGTCATAGCTTGTTGTTGGGTTGTGTAGCTGGGCACTTTCACTTCTGCATGTACATTTGTCTTAGGGATGATTTGGCCTATCTTGACAGGTATTTCCTCAATTTCTTGTATATCTATTTGTAGCTGCACATAATATAATATCTATGCACTCTTCTTGCTCCATGTGTATTGATGTTTCACTGTTGCTACTTGTTGGAGTTCATATATTGTTGTAGCTCTCCATTTTGAGCATTGTTTGAGATACATAGGATTGGAGGATCTGAATAACCATCCTAGGGTTATTTATTTGAGATAATACTCTGGAAGAGTAATTTATGAAGGGTAAACAAAGGGATCCAAGTCCCCTTTCAGCTTATTCTTGCATTGGCTTCCTTATACAGCATCCTTCTGGACCCTATTACAGAAATTCCAGAAAAAGGAATATTACAATAATGCATCACAGTTAGCCTTGCTAGCGACATTGTACCCGATCCCGGTCATGCTATGGACCTCTTGTCCAAATTTTCATGGAAGATATCATACTAAGGAAACATCCAATTGTGCTCATCAATCCAAAACATCATTAGTTCATTCATGCAGCTACATATCATGGAAGAAATATCTCAACCAAATAAAATATGTTTGGTGAAAATTCTGAGTGAAGCAACTCAATCATGTTCTATACACATCATATAAAAATGAATTTTCAACACGTAATATCAATGCTTCAACCAAATACCAGATTCCATATCAGGTTCAATCAACATTTGAACTTTAAATTAGAGTATCCAATGATTTATATTTCAACAGTCTTGTTATATGGAATTTCTTTCCCAAATTCCAGAGATCAATTTATCATGCCATGATACATCATTACGATATTCAAAAGTCATCTCCCTCTTACTTAAATTTTCAGAGGCTCATCATCTGACAAGGATAGACTATCAATATGTATAATCAAAGCCATAATCAATATCAAGACCATACCTTGGAACTCATTATCCTGACTTAACCAGATAATAGTCACATATAAACAAATCTAAGTCAAGGAGTTTGCATCATGCAACACTCTCTATGAGCCTAAGGCCTCATCATGCCGACATATCCAACCTTACTCAAATAAATGTTGATTCAACAAAGTCAACTCATCCAATTTTAGAATTCCGTCACAACTATTATCAAAGACATTGATTTCATAGTTATCAATTCTTTCAACCAGAGACAGGTAGCACACATATCAAGTCTTGACTTCATTTCGTGTGAATATCTTCAAGTCTGTCATTTAAAATTTCATTATAGACCATTTCTTTCATTATATGTAAGTGCATACACATCATGATTACGTCATGCATGTGGAACAAAGAGGCCAATAAAGAACCATACATCTGTATACTCACATACAAAACTGAAGGTCACTATGCCCACATAACATAGTTATCTAGGGAAATCAACCGTCACCAGATCAAATCATGTCAAATCCAAATGTGAAATCATGGTAAGATATATAAATCCAGACATGTCTCAATAATTAGGCATCATGTCAAAAGTACCAGACAAATTTTATCAATATCAATCAGCCAAAACATGATTCACAATCCTTAAACACAACGACATATCCATATGAATATCTTGGTCACCTGCACACACAAGTTTGATTCAAACATACGAACTTTCCCAGCTAATAGATCTTACTGGCATCTGCAATACATCTGTAGAACTGATATCTTCCAAGTGATCATTTTATTTCATGCTCAATTCCAGCAGTTCCATAAATCAGTTCACAATGACAAGAAAAATAAGAGATCCATGGATTCAAAGTATAAACCGAATTCATTATAAAGAAATTCAATTTTGTTTGTACTAGGAATAGTCACGTCTATGAGCCTTCATTTGTGTGAATGAGGCTCATACCTCTACTGTGGATTAACCAATGTCAAACATTCATAAATCATATTTCAATAACAACATGAGTAAGAATATTTTAGGAGAAAGGTTCTCCTTCCAAGTGAGAATCCACTTCATTCATATCATCAACATGTCTTTACAAGGATCAAGTAATAACAGATCTATCATAAACATATATCTATCATGATCATCAATATCATGTCATCTATCTCTTATCAAGGGTCAGACTAGAAAGATCAGGGTGACAGGTTGATGTGACAACACAACCTTAAGATTCAATAACAATACATTTTAATTTCACTGCATGCTATAATCACATATATTCAAATATCTCAAACATCAATCTCATAAATATGCCTTTATAATCACGGTTTCCTATACCATGCATATCATAACCAATAGGATCAATTTAGGTTAATCAATAAACCAAACAAGGTGAAATTACTCTTTTCAATGAGCATTCATCATGTTGATCACAAGTATTATCAATACCATATCAATGAGGTAAACTTCCATAAGAGATCCAACAGATCTTATGTGTATCAAGAATCAAGAGTACCATCCACTAAAATCAGAATCATGATCTCAAAACAATAAATTTTAGCCATACATTAAGGTATTCCACCATATCCATGATCGGAAATAACATCAAGTACTCTCGCAGAGTCAAGCAGATCATCATGACCAAACCATTCAATACCAAGTGCATTATTTCATCATAGTAAACATAATCCCAATCACTCTTATATGTGCATGCATGAGCCATCCTAGAAGTAGACATTCTCAATATACCGAAGGGCTTGCCTATCCATCCAATGTTGTAATTAAATCATAACATTAAAACAATATACCATGCATGACTTACCGTATTACCTGTGCACTTTCACATAGGCGGCTTGTAGTGCACAAGTGTCTCTTCACCTTTTCTAGATCTACCCATCTTTCCTTTTCTAGATCTAGCTGCATTAGCCAACTTTTCTGCATTTCCTGATCTAGCCATATTTCCTACATTTCCAAAGATCCTCAAGAGGAATGCACTCATCACATCTCATCATGGAGGTTAGATATATCCAAGTGCCAAATATACATCCATGAAGTAACGACTAGAAACAATAATCATATAAATCATATATATAAGCATAAACAAGAGTGAAGGGTTACAAGTCAAGGAATACTTATCTTTAATGAGAGATGATCCTCTCCCTTTTGAACCAACCTTCAAGAGTCAGCCATAGATCATAAAGCAGTGTTGCCTTCAATCAACAACTTTTTCAATAACTAGGTCATTTCTATCAAACTGATCCAAGTGCTTGAGCATCTTCACAAGGGCCATGCGATGGTTTCATATACCAAATCTCAAAACTTTACCATAGCCCAGGCTTCCTCTCAAACCTTTATCCACTATCTACTTAGGGATTTATTTATACCCTAGAATTATTTTGGGTCTCTACCATCTTTTCCTTGCTTCCATAGAAGTGTCTCCTTGGGGTGATCTCCATGGATTTTCTTCAACCAACTATGATACCATGTTAATTTTCATAAAGCATCATTGTTCTTTAATTTGATAGTTACATTTCACCGTTAACATGTTGCATTCAACCCAAGTAATTATTCCATTGTACATATATGAATTATTAAGTATCAAAATATATAACTATGCAGAAAGAACAACACCATAATCATCATCATCCAAATAATGGAAAATAAAAGATCAAAGGAAGAGAAGCATGAGCACATGGAGACACCAGGATTGGTCCGAGACCAGGGCAAAACCCACTATGGGGAAAACCCTTGGAAATTCTTCTTCTTAAATCTTAATTGAATGATTCAACAACAATAGTACAATGATCCATGAGTACATATCTTTACAATGCAGAAAAAAAAATAGCATACAAGCACTAAAACCATACCCATACTTATGCATTAAGGAAACTGAATCTAAGAGCTGAAGTGCACTAATACTAGATGTAGGAAACTAATGAACATGGTTGATGATGAATGAAGATACATCTAAAGTAGAAAAAAATAGATCTGATGTACAGATCTATAGATCTATAATATGAAAACACGGATTTGAAATATCACCAAGTAATCTCAACTCTAAATTCCTAGATCTAAATCTAGGAGACTGTTAATGACGCTCTAACGCAAATGTGACTAAAAAACTGATGCCTAGAAGCACTTCGAAATCAACTGAAGGTGATCCAAATCCGATCTGTCTAGTAACTCTTGAGTCGCAGCCTTAACACGCTCAACCTACGGCTTCGGGGCTCTAAGCTTCTACCACAACATTATGAGCCTGTGATTCTGCTTCAGATCAGCCCAATCTAACCTCGGGACTTTGGCTGTGGCCTTAGAAAGTTGTGCCAGCAGCTTTGGCACCTTGGTCGTGGGAAAAACAAATCCTGCCCGTGGCTCTGCTTCAATAGGATCACTACCAGGGCCTTATCTTCCCACAACTATGCTTCAATAGACCCAGATCTAAAATGTGCATCAGACTTTGACCCCGATCTGCTGTGCGAGCTCCTTCTAACGTACCTGTGCGAGCCTAGAAATAAAAAAAATACAAAAAAAAACGAAAATAGTATGGAAAATATCTCATGAGCGAATGTGTGAAAAATAACTTGTGTTTGCCTCTATTTACAACTTTGTGAGTGACCACTTGGGGCTTTGACTAGATCAACATGTGGTTAAGCCGACCCAAAAAATAATAAATTAATTCATAACTTGAATTATGCTTAACCAATTGGGGCGATCTATAGGTATATTTTGATCCTCTCAAAAAGAGGAATCTAGTTAAAATATTATCGTAACCATCTGAGCTCTTCACTATGGAATTTGACCATAGTTGCAAAAATTAACAAGTCCTAATATGAAAAGTTGAGAAGAAACATCAAGTTTTTTGAAAAACCTTGGAGGTTTGTATTTGTTTATGTACATGTGAAAGTATATTATTGATGGGTTTGTGTTTTTACATGAAATTGTCTCGAAGGATTTGATGTCATGCTAGTTACAAATCATTTTGATTGGGAGATATTGGTCATCCATGCTCTATTGGACCAAGGGTTGTTGAGGCTTTGTGAGTGAAGCAATGCCTGGGAGGACATATGGTGACACTTTGTGTTGATTTCTAGGTCCTAAAGTTGGAAAGGTTGTGTTGATTAAATAGCTCTAATTTTTTATACACACTTGGCTCCCTAGGTTGATGGTTAGCAAGTAAGCCTAGTCGTACATAAAAGGGTTGAAAGCTTGAGTCCATCTTAGTCCCACATGGATGGCTTTCCCTGGTCATGAATCTAGTCTCTGGCATTGTGGTGCTTAAATTGTTGAGATACCAATGGATAGACTTCCCTGGTCAGGAATCTAGTCTATGGAATTGCGGTGCCTAAAGTTCTTCATTGTTCATATAGTATGAGATCTTCCATTGTACTTGTATATGATGAATCCCTCCCTAGTTAAGAGGGAGTGTTGGAAAATGTAACTAGGTTCGGTCTTCATTTAATGCACTAGACAAAAGAATAACGAAATTTAGAATTATTATTATTATTATTATTGTGACTTATTAAAGCATGTGTTCCATGCTTGGGTCACCTTGTTTTAGGTCAAAGTCCCCATTGAGTACTTCTAGGATTTATTTTGAGTTACTAGAGTCATTGTGCATTTTAAGAGATCCTTCTTAGGCTTTTAAATCATGTAAAAAAGTTTAGTATTGAGTAAAATATGAATTATGTGACCTCCACACCAGTTCGGCCTAAAGGGGATCATGTTAGCCTAAGAGACATCTATTCGACCTCACCTAAAGCCTATAAAAGGAAGGAAATCGAATTCATTTAGAATACCCTCTCTCACAGCAAGTTCAATATCTCTTGTAGTTGGGAAAAGTTCAAAGTATGTTGTCGGGAAGCAAAAATAAGTATGAGTTTGGGGAAGTCTAAGGAGAAGAAGAAAAATGAAATTTTGGTACCTCTCTCTCTATTTCGTGCCCTAGCTTGGGAGATCAAAGTCTTCCAAATTTTTTTGATGCCAAAAGCCATCTACTGCTAGAAGTTGTTGCCTATTCAAAGGTGCTAGAAAGGGGTCGAAGATCTGGGAGGCTGACTTGGTGTGGAGGGAAGGTCTCGCACATGTCTAGGGTGAAGAGTCTCAAAGAATACTATTGAAAGGAAGAATTATCTTGACTGGGTTTTCCCCTCAAGGGGGGTTTTTCCCTGACATAATGCCTACATCTGGTGTCTATTGTTTTATGTGTTGCTACTTTGGTAATTGCTTGATGAACTAAAAGAAAGAAGATATAAAGAATCAGAATAACAAGAAACATCACAAGTAATTATCAAGAATAAGAAAATATTTATGTATTTATGATTTTATAGCACTCTTCCCTTCTAGGAAGTTAATTGCACACTTAAAGTCCCCATATATGTACAAATATGGTAAATTTAGAGACACAACAATAAGTAAGAGCACCCAGGTAGTTGTCGCTTCAGATTTAGTATTTGTACCCTCGCTAGAGTTTAACCAGATGTAGTAGGATATATTTCCAAGGAGGATTATTGTAGCGCCTCCTCCTCAAGCCCCTTCTTGATAAGCACCATAAAAAATCCCAACATATGAAGAGACATAGCAGGGGGGGAAAGAAATAATCTATTGCTGGCAGGTTTCCTATGTTTAACATAATCCAAAAAAGACATGTAATCTATCCAATAATAATAGGATTTTCTTTGGGATTTCCTTCAAAGATGAGCTTATTTCTTATCTTTCAAATTCCCCAAGCCATGTAGACATGAAATGTTTTGAAATATCCCATAATTTGATCCCACTAGAAAAGATATTGGTCCAAAGACTCACAGGGTTCAACTGCCTTGATGTTAAGAGCACCAAGCACTTCAACCCACAATTTCATGGAAAAATCACATTTGAAAAAGAGGCGAGGAACAGATTCAGACTCATTTAAGCAGAGTGGACATGCACTTGGCCCATAAAAGCCCTTCCTCATTGTGCAGAGAGGCACATTCTACAGCCCAGTATGGCCCCGATGTGTAAGTATGTCGGAAGCCAAAAAAAACATAAAATACACATAATGCCGGCTTTAAAAATAACTTACATAACCATATAAATAAACAATTAAAAATGAATTTAAACAATATAAATTTAAAGTATGAAGAGTTTTACAAGCACTCAAAAAAGAGATATGGTAAATAAATAAAAATATAAATAAAACAGAGTTATGGTAAATAAATAAAATCTTTTTTTATACTTAGGTATGATAAATAAATAAAAATATAAATAAACTAGATGTGTGGAAAATAAAGAAAACCTATTTTTATATTTACTCCATAAACCTCTTTATATTTACAAAAACTCAAAAAGAAGCTTTATTTAGGTGAACCCTATGGGCCAAATACCATGGGACAAATTATTATCAATAACATATTTATAAAAGAGGTAGTAAAAGGTAAGGTAAATAATAAAAATATATCAAATATGAGTAGAAATCAACATCTAATTATATTTGAAACCTGTGGACCAAATTAATAATAATACCATGCAAAAAAACATTATTAACCCTAACATTAATATTAAAATTTATTAAATTTAATAATTTTATATTAATGCAATATTAAATTTTATATATATATATATATATATATGAGAAAAGAATAAGGCATATGATACATGTGGAGAAATAAAGGGAGTGACAAGGGAGAGATGGAGATAAACTGAAGGAGAGGGGAGAGAAGGAATGAAGAGAGAGAGAGGGAGAGGAGTGGGAGAGCTAGAGAAGGGTAAGAGAGGGAGAGGGAGACATAAATATGGAGGTGGGAGAGAGAGAGAGGGAGAGGAGTGGGAGAGCTAGAGAAGGGTAAGAGAGGGAGAGGGAGACATAAATATGGAGGTGGGAGAGAGAGAGAAGGAGAGAGGGAGGGAGAAGGAGAAAGGATTGGAGGGTAGAGAGAGACATAAAGAGAGAGGGGGGGAGAAGGAGAAAGGACTGGAGGGTAGAGAGAGAGAGATGTAGGAGAGAAAGGGAGAGAGAGGAAGGATGAGAGGAGGAGAGAGAGAGGGAAAGAGAGAAGAAGTTGGAGAGGGAGACAAGGAGAGAGAATAAGAAAGAGAGGGATATAGTAACATAGTTGGAGAGATGGATAGAGTGATGGGGAAAGAGAAATGATTTAAGGGCAGAGAGAGAGAGGTGAAGATAGAGGGAGGCAGGCAATAAAGGGAGAGAGAGGAAGAGAGTGATGGGCAAATACATAGGATTGTATAGGGGAGAGAGAGAGAGAGAGAGAGTGAGTGAGTGAGTGATGGGGGAAGAGAGTGGGAGGTAGGAGAGAATTGGATATAGAGGAAAGAAAATAGAGGGGACTTGAGAGAGAGGTGAAGATAGAGGGAGGCAGGCGATAAAGGGAGAGAGATGAAGGGCGAGAGAGAGGAAGAGAGTGATGGGGGAATATAGAGGATTGTAGGGGAGAGAGAGAGTGTGTGTGAGAGTGAGCGATGGGGGAAGAGAGAGGGAGGTAGGAGTGAAATAGAGAGAGAGAAAGGAAAAGAGAGGGGACTTGAGAGAGAGGAGGAGAGAGGGAGGGATAAATATATGGAGTTGGAAGGGGAGAGAGGGAAGGATAGAGAGATGGAACTGGATGGGGAGAGAGGGAGGGATAGAGAGATGCAGTTGGAGGGGGAGAGAAGGATGGATAGAGAGATGGAGCTAGATGGGGAGAGAGGAAGGGAAGAAGAAAGACATAGAGAGTGATAAGTGGTGAGAGAGAGGGAGTGATAAGGTAGAGGTGGAGAGAGAGTGTGTCTGTTTGGGGGTGACATAAAGAGACAAAGAAGGAGAGAGAGAGACATATAGTGACAAATTTAGAAGGTGACAACAGAGAGAGAGAGAGAGAGAGAGAGAGAGAGAGAGAGTGGAAAGAGGTAGGGAAAGAGAGATGGAGATGGAGGGGGAGAGAGAGGGAGGTAAGAAGAAATACATAGAGAGTGAAAGTTGGAGAGATAGAGAGAGAAGGAGTGATAAGGAAGATGGAGGGAAATCGAGAGAGGATAGCATGAGGGAAGAGAGATAGAAGTGAGGAAGAGGGAGGGAAGGGAACGAGAGAGAGAGAGGGAGGGAGAGGAGGAGGGAGTGATAGATAGATAGATTGGAGTAAGAGAGTGTATGTTTTGGGGTTGATATAGAGATAAAAAGGGATATAGATATATAGATGGAAGGTGAAGAGAAAGAAGAGATAGATGGAGACAGGGAGGGAGGGACAAAGAGATTGATAAATATGGAGTGAGAGAGTGTGTGTGTTTCTGGGGGTGAGATAAAGAGACAAAGAAGGAGATATGGAGGGACATATATATATATATATGGAGGGGGGAGAGAGGTAATAATATTTCTTACAATAGATGCATTTATTTCAGTATAAATGGTGATTTCTAATCCTATTTGATTGCTTGCACTAGATGCATTGATTTTAGAATAGATTTTGATTTCTAATGATATTTGATTATTTGCACGAGATGCATTGATTTCAATGTAAATGATTTCTAATTCTATTTGATTGCTTGCACTAAATGCATTGATTTCAGTGTAGATGGTGATTTCTAATCCTATTTGATTTCTTGCACTAGATGCATTAATTTCAATGTAGATGTTGATTTATAATTATATTTGATTGCTTACACTATATGCACTCATTTCAATATAAATTATTTCTAATCCTATTTGATTGCTTGCACTAAATGCATTGATTTCATTGTAGACGGTGATTTATAATCCTTTTTTATTGTTTGCACTAGATGCATTGATTTTAGTATATGTTGGATTCTAATCCTATTTTCTTACTTGCACTAAATGCATTGATTTCAGTGTAGATGTTGATTTCTAATCCTATTTGATTATTTGCATTAGATGCATTGATTTCAGTGTAGATGTTGTTCTCTAATCTTATTTGATTTCTTGCATTAGATGCATTGATTTCAGTGTAATGTTGATTTCTGATTTGATGTAATTGGATGTATGATGGTACGTTAATTTTAAAGTTATTGGATTAATAGTGTGCATTGATTTTAGTGTAAGCACAAAAAATTATTGACAATGTAGAAAGATTTTTTGTATATGGGAGAGCAAGAGAGACAAGGTATGATGTTTACTACAACAACTCCAGCTAAATATTTAAATGATTTATGATTTATGATTTCAAGATAACAAAACTAATAAGGGTGACAATAAGAATAGTAAAAGAAAATAGTTTGAGATTGATCACAATGAAGGCTATGTGTGATTTACTACATTATTATTGTTTACACTTTATATCATTCAATATTATTACATTGTCACTTTGCATTCAAAAAATCCATTTCATTATTTTTCATCATTAAAGTTATTTTACAATATTTATCATCTCAACAAACTCAAAGGTAACAAAGAAAATTTAAAATTAAAATGACTAAATCTCAAACTTACTTAGCCTATTTAAAATGGTTATATTAATATTAGATGTATTTACATATTATAAATATAATTAATAATGTGTTCGTCATATTATCAATAGATTTTCTATTTACATATTATTGATATAATTAATCATATGTTCCTCATATTATCGATAGATTTTCCTTGGTCACACGAGCCTAGATCCATCTTAACTATGGATCTATCAAGCGCCTAGAGGGATCAAATCTCTCGAGGTGAAAACTTTTCCTCAAGTTTTGCACTAAAAAAAGAGGCTTTCACCTCGAGAGATTTGATCCTTCTCGGTGCTTGATAGATTTGTAGTTAAGATAGATCTAGGCTGATTAAGCAAAGTGGACATGCACTTGGCCCATAAAAGCCCTTCCTCATTAAAACATCACCTGTTAGAATACGATTTCTTAAAGCCAACTATAAGAAATAAAATATTTAATATAAAATTGGTTAGTTTTTTTCATACTTAATTCAAAAAAAAGTGTTTGTGATTTCCTTTTATATATTTTTTATGTTAGCTTTCCACATAAATACATGTGTGGTTATTGATCTTAATGTTGGGTATAGATTGGTACACTTATATAGTTATTGATTTTCATGTTGTATTTCATATTGGAGCAATGAACATTTTATGAAGAAGGTCTTGTATATTTCAAAAATAGGTTGAATCTAGATGTTCTTTCAAATGCATTTTTTTTAATGATATTTTTTTTAATGAGAATTTACTAATTTTGCTGTTCAGAGTAGTAGCCTGTAGCTCTGCAAGACTTGGATTCATGCATAAGGAAGGGTGGAATCCATAGAAGCAAGTAATATTTATGCTATTTTTGAGTGTGTATTAATATTTATGTTATTTTTGGTTTTTGACGCTTTATATATTGAAACATGCATGGTCCTTCTTGTTTGCTCTTTGGCAGCTCAAATTTCAATAGCTATTTTCGTATTTGAAGGTAGTTTCAGAAACAAGGAACAAGAACGGGTTTATATTGAAGGAAAGATAGTGAGAACGCGAAAAGAAGTCGGAACGAGCTGCACTAACGCAATTTTATAAAGAAATAAAATAATGCAAAAGTAAAAGTTTCATATTTTTACTTTTCAGTAATGTGATTCTTTTACTATATTATTTTAATATGCAGATTTTAAATATATTATTTTAATATAGAATATATATATAAACGCAATAAATAAAATATTTCAATATTTATTTTATATCAAATAATTTTATCAACTTGAGATATAGATAAAGAGAAAAAGTAAATAGAAGTAATTTATTTATTTTATTTTATTGAAAAATATTTTCCAATCTTTTAGTACAACACAAAAAGGGCAAGATAGATTTTTCTAATGTAATATTAAAAAATATTAATAACAAAAAAGATAAAATATATAGATCTATATTTTTTTATATATAGAAATATTTTATTGTATGTATATAATCATTTGTGAGTTATAAATAAAATATTTCAATATCATGTTAAGTAAAATATTTGAATATCAGCTGATAAAACGGTAAATGCTAATGGTTGAAAGAGCTCTACAAAAATCAAATTTGAAAAACAAAATTGAACTTGCAAATATAGATATCAGATTGATGGAATTGGAAAACCAGAATGGCATGAGAAAACAAAACATCTTTGCAACAACAACAAAAATTCACAAGGAATCTGAACATAAGAGAGTCGAATTCCCTAAGGGAAGCCACCCGAAGAAAGGGAAGAAAGATTCTAAATAGCCAGTGGAAGCTCTTGGGGCTGGCCATCCTAATGCACTTAAACTTAAAAATTATTGTTTCAACTTTTGTAATGTTTTGCAAATTTCAGTTAATATTAGTGGTATATTATAAAATCTACAATAGATATATATTTTAAATAGTAGGAAAATTCAGTTAAAAAGTATTGTTTCAATTTTTGTAATGCTTTGTTAATTTCAATTAATATTAGAAGTATGTTATAGAGTTTACACTAGGCATATGTTCTAAATAGTAAGAAAATTTAGTTAAAAAGTATTGTTTCAGTTTTTGTAATGCTTTGTAAATTTCAATTAATATTAAGGGTATATTATAGAGTTTACACTAAGCATATGTTCTAAATAGTAGGAAAAAGTGTCACCTACTTAGATTTACCATTTTTTAGACTGTTGAACACAATAATTTTGTAGAAACCAATGAATATTGTGAGAATTATGGCTCATAATCCAGTTTTTTATTATATAAATCCTATATATATATATATATATATATATATATATATATATATATATATATATATATTATAGCTAAAATTGTTTATGGTGTGTTGGTCAAAATCTATGTGTAATTCCTTCCTTGCTTAGCATGGAGTGTGTATATATATTTACCCAAATTGAATGAAAAGATAAAACAACAGACTAAACTATATTAAATCATCATCGAAGCAAGGAATTGTTACACAAATTTAATTAAAAGAAATAATAAAAAACTAATATAGATTCAATCATCTTGGAAGCAAGGAGTTGTTACCCTAGCGGAAGCAAGGAGTTTTTACCCTAGCTGAATGAAAGGAAAAAGAAGCAAAATAATATAACTTCAACAAGGTGATGTTACCTCAATTGAATGGAATGGAAATTGCATGAAATTAAATATAAAAAGGAACTCCAATTGCATTCTAAATGGTGATTGTATAAAAAATTAGTATTTCCTCACTCAATAGTGTGGTGAATAAATGAAATATATATATATATATATATATATATATATATATATATATATATCTTAATTTGGCCTACTTCACACATACATATCTATACAAATATTTTAGCATAAATTTATTCTGTAATGAGAGGAATCAAATTTATGGAAGTACAAATTTTTAAATTTTAAACTCTTAAATAAATTTAAGACTCAAACATATTAAAATGAATCTACATTGGTTAAATTAGTTAAATAACATACACATGATGAACATTGAAAATAACCTTGATCATGGTCAATTTTAAAGCGTGCACAGGAACCTTGCTCTGTACCTGGTAAAGAAACGGCCTAAACTACCTAAATTGAATAGAAGAAAAGGAAAAAAAATCAAAATAATATAACTTCAACAAGGTGATGTTACCTCAATTGAATGGAATGGAAATTACATGAAATTAAATCTAAATATGTTGCAAAAGGAATTCCAATTGCATTCTAAATGGTGATTGTATAAAAAATTAGTATTTCCTCACTCAATAGTGTGGTGAAATATATATATATATATATATATTATATATATATATATATATATATATATATAGATATCTTAATTTTGCCTACTTCACACAGACATATCTATTCAAATATCTTAGCATAAATTTATTCTGTAATGAGAGGAATCAAATTTATGGAAGTGTAAATTTTTAAATTTTAAACTCTTAAATAAATTTAGGACTCAAACATATTAAAATGAATCTAAATTGGTTAAATTATTTAAATAACATACACATGATGAACATTGAAAATAACCTTGATCATGGTCAATTTTTCGAACGCGGTGCCTGGGAACCTTGCTCCTATGCACAACTGAGAACAGCTAAGCTACCCTAGCTGAATGAAAGGAAAAAGAAGCAAAATAATATAACTTCAACAAGGTGATGTTACCTCAATTGAATGGAATGGAAATTACATGAAATTAAATCTAAATATGTTACAAAAGGAACTCCAATTGCATTCTAAATGGTGATTGTATAAAAAAATTAGTATTTCCTCGATCAATAGTGTGGTGAATAAATGAAATATATATATATATATATATATATATATATATATATATATATATTAATTTGGCCTACTTCGCACACACATATCTATACAAATATCTTAGCATAAATTTATTCTGTAATGAGAGGAATCAAATTTATGGAAGTGCAAATTTTTAAATTTTAAACTCTTAAATAAATTTAAGACTCAAACATATTAAAATGAATCTACATTGGTTAAATTAGTTAAATAACATACACATGATGAACATTGAAAATAACCTTGATCATGGTCAATTTTTCGCACGCGGTGCCTGGGAACCTTGCTCCTGTGCACAACTGAGAACAGCTACGCTACCATGGCCCCAGGAGGGGGCCTCGAGGTCACTTCTCCTCTCTCGCCCGAGCTAACTACGTTCAAGAAGCTGGTTGCAGACTGCAACAAGCGTCCAGCTAGTGATCGCCAACAAAAATTTGTCAAAAGATTGGATTCATTCCCCATTGTTGCTTTGTCGATCGAAGAACCCTGCAGATCGGCTTTGAACCTTGTAGAACCTGGGCTCATTGGACAGTTCTCTAGACTCTGGCCCTCGCCCAAAGCAGTCGATGCCTGGATTCAAAGGAACTGGATTCCTCTGGTCAAAGAAGGAATCATAAGCTTCTTAGTCGGTAAGGGATTCTTAGTCTTTGTCTTTGATTCAATGGAGGATAGGAACCTTATATTCCAAAATGGCCTGTATTTCATGGGCCCTTAGTATATTTACTTGAACCAATGGACCCCGGATTTCAATCTGAGCCAAGATGTTCCCTCAACTGTTCCGGTCTAGGTTCACTTGCCCCACCTTCCTCTGAACTGCTGGAACCCCAAATCTCTAGAAACCATCGGCAATAAGCTTGGAAAATACATAGACAGAGCAGAAATGAGGGACCAGTACTCCTGTGCAAGAATTTGTGTAGAATTCGACTTGGAGGAAGGCCTCCCAAAGGCTATTAAGCTCACAATGGTTGATTGGTCTCACATCCAAGAACTAGATTACGAGAAACTCCCATTTAAATGTTGGTATTTCCATGGCTATGTACACTTCGCCAGGTATTGCAAAAAGAAAACAATGGAGGAGTTCGAGACCTCTAAGGTGGATAAATGGACTCAGGTCCAGAAAATTGTCTCAACTAAACATAATATGAGAGCTAAAGGGAAAATTAAGCCTTCAGGTAGCGCAACACCTACCTCGGCGATACAACGGGAGGGGATTTCTATCCCTCCAAGAACAGAGGGAACCTCCAACCCTTTTGAAATTATAAGCACCCCAAAAGAACTCCTAGCTATAACAGATGCTAAAGAGGATGAACATCAGCTCATAATAACTGAAGAAGACAAAATTCAAGAAGAAACTGCCCCTATACAAACCGTAACACCAAGAGGAGTCTCCATCTCCCCATCCTATTCAGAGATGACAAGGAATAAGTCTCTTGAATCCTCTGAATCCTCGGAAGAAGAAAATTTCGAGAGGCCCTCGAAAAGAGTTGGGAGAAAACCTCACAAAGAAGCAAGAGAATAAGAGGTTGAGAAACAAAAAATGCAAGGCAGTCAGCCTATGATTGAGATGTCCATAGGTAGAAACAATAGAACCAAGCCTCCCAAAGGTGGGTCTAGCCACCCCTCTACAAGTAAATAATGCATATATTGGAATTGCAGAGGCTTGGGGAATCCCTTGAAAGTGGAAGCTGTGAAGAATCTCCTGAAATCTGAAACCTCTGAGATCCTCATGCTCCAATAGACTAAAATAGAAGGGGCTTCCCTTCTAGACCTCAGCAAAGAGAAATGGAGATAAAAATTTGGAAAAGCAGTAAGTGCAAGGGGTACTTGTGGTGGGCTCGCCACTCTCTGCAAGGATGAAAAATTATACCTCGAAAGATCCTTCAAAACGCAACACTGGATCTACACCGAACTTTAGCATCTTGCTAGTAAGACCACCCTCGCCCTCTTTAATATTTACGTCCTGGTCCTCTATGCAGAAAAAAAAAGGACTGTTGGCATACCCTATCTGATTTTCTAGAAGCTTACTCCCCAAAGAATATAATTCTTGTTGGAGATTTCAACCTAGTTTTTGAACCAAAGGAAAAAAGAGGAGGTATTATTAGCAAGGACCATATCCTACCCCTCGTGGAAGACTTGATCCAATAATGGGACTTACTGGACTTCAAGCCAAAAAAAGGGCTCTTCACCTGGTCAAACAATAGAGCAAGGATTGAGCATATTTTAGCCCGTCTTGACAGATTTTTAATTCAAAGGACCTTCCTCTCCAAAAAGAAGATAATATCCTCTAAAATTCTGCCTAAACTAACATCTGATCATAAACCCATCCTTCTGTTTTTAGAATAAGAGGAAAATTTGGGGCCCATCCCCTTCCGATTCAGCCCCCTATGGTCATAAAGGGATGGGTTTTTGGAGACAATATTGAAGGCTTGGTTCAACCCAGTCATTGGATCGCCTAGTTATGTGTGGGAACAGAAACTTAAGGCCACCAAATCAGCCCTGAAAGAATGGTTAAAAATGTCCTCAGGTACCCCCTCTAGTATTAGAAAGCAGGCCACTGAGAGGTTGCTCGATCTACAAATGAACATGGAGCATCAAGAAATCACCTACTCAGAAATTCAGATTGAGAAAGAAGCCCAACTTAGCACTCTCCACGCATTCAGAGTGGAGGAACATTCCTTAAGGCTAAAATCTTGTAATCTCTAGCTCAGCTCTGGAGGTAAAAATTCTTCCTACTTCCACAAGCAAATTTGAACTCGCCTCTCGAGAAACCACATTGCAGAAATTACCTCCATTGATGGGTCTGTGCAAAAAGGAACAACTGAGTTAAGAGAAGCTGCAACCTCTCACTTCCAGCAGTTGTTCAAAGAAAATGGAATAGACAATGAGAATGAATTTCCAGAATTTCTCACTCACGTTCCAAGATTGATTAAGGAGGATGATAACACAAGCCTCCTGAAGCCCTTCACAGAAGAGGAAATCAGCAATGTCATCTGGATGATGGAGCCAGACAAAGCTCCTGGACCTGATGGATTTTCCATACACTTCTACAGAATCTACTGGGATATTATCAAGGCTGACCTGTTCCGAATGATAAAGGGCTTCCAACAAAAATCCAAAATAGGAGGAAGCATAAACTCCACTTTCCTAGCTCTAATCCTGAAAGAAGTGAACCCTATATCATTTGACCGCTTCAGGCCAATTTTTCTTTGCAATGCATCCTACAAAATCCTCTTCAAGCTCCTGGCAAAGATAATAATGCCTCTGTTGGAAAATCTCATCTCTCCCAACCAAGGTGGGTTTGTCAAAGGCAGGCATATCCTAGACAATGTGGCCCTGGTGTAGGAAACCATTCACTCCAGCCACCAACTTCATGAGAAAGGGATGCTAATCAAGCTAGACATGGTGAATGCCTTTGATAGTGTAAGACACTCTTTCCTCCTCCAATTTATATCTGCTTTTGGCTTTAGCTCTGAATTTATAAGTTTAATAAAAGCATGTATAGGAGAGGCATTGATTTCCCCTTTAGTAAATGGCAGGCCGGCCATCTATTTCAAAGCTTCGAGGGGCATTAGGCAAGGCTGCCCTCTGTCCACCTTCTTATACATTTTTATGGTTGACTCCCTAAGTTGAAAGTTGACAACATAAAATTTAAAAGTGACACTACTTAGCATTAGGGCCGTGAGAGGCACTGAGCCAATCAATCATTCCCTGTTTGCAGATGATTCATTACTCCTAGGAGGTGCTTCCCTTAAGATTGCAAGGGCTTTCAATGAAGTTATCCACAGCTTCTGTAGAGTTTCCGAAGGCTTGGTAAATAGGAGGAAAAGTGTTGTGTATGGTTGGGATATCAATCAACAAACCATGAATCGGATTGCTCAAGCCCTTGGCTTCGTGGGCTTCACTACCTGGGATAAAATCAAGTACCTTAGACTTCCATTGTCTTTGGATTCTAATAAGGCCCTCCACTAGGCTGATATCCTCAGCAAAATCAAGGAAAAAATGAATGCTTGTGGAGGACATTGGCTTACCATAGCCGGGAAGCTAATCTTGGTGAAATATGTTATTTCCTCCCTCCCAATATATCAGGCTAATTTTTTATTGGCTCAAAAATCAATCACTGAACAACTCTCTAAGCTATTAAGAAACTTCTTGTGACAAGGAGGTAAGGGGAATCAGAAAAATTTCCACTTGGTGAGCTAGGATATTGTGAAAATACCTTTAACAGATGGAGGCCTGCAAGTTAGAGACCCCGGGTTGGCCAATCTAGCCTTGGGAGGGAAGTTTTTATGGAAAAACTTCTCGAACCATTGGCACCCTGTAAGTCAAGTGCTCATCAAAAAATATATGCATGAGCTCTCTCTAAATAATATGGAGGATGGAGCTTCTAGTAAGGGCACCATTCTATGGAAGCTCTGTAGTCATAGCTGGGTGTTCTTTAAAGAGAACCTATATAGAATTCCTAGAAATGGAAAAAAAATCTACCTATGGGAAGACAAAATCATGCCAGGTCTCCAACCATTCAACTCAACCCATGACATTGCAGATCTGCGTGACTGGATCAAAAACCACGACATCAGCAATCTGGAAGATATTTCTTCCTTTGATGTTGTTGGAAACTGGAACGATTGGGCTATCCCTCGCCCTCCATATTGGCTGCAACCTCAATTAAGACTCTTCTTTTCTGTGCTCACTGGGTTGGCCCTGGTTCATCGGCTAGCAAAAGACAATTGGGGATGGGGAAGGTTTGGCGTTTACTCAGCAGTGCAGGGATTCATTTTCCTCCAATCTCGGCTTCCGCTACACTCTCCAACGCTGTGGCAGCATGTCTAGGATCCAATTGGCCTTCCAAAGGTCAATTTCTTTAGTTGTCTTCTCATGCATAGACGGATCTTGACTGGGGATAACCTGGCAACAAGAGGCATTATTGGTCCACATAGATGCCCACTCTACTGCTTGGCAATGGAAACAATCGACCATATGTTTATAGACTGCTCATTTACACAAGAGGTATGGATGGAAGCTATGCATGGGCTTAATGCTCAAATCCCCTCACAGACCACAGTAATAAACTTATTTACCACATGGAAAGGGAAATCTCCCCACGCATTGAATAACAAATCATTGTGGACAAAAATCTGGTATGCAATCCCAAAATACATCTGCTGGGAAGTATGGTTAGCAAGGAACGATGCCACCTTCAACAACAGTAAGTTCTCTCCCACATTTGTGGTATCTAAATCAAAATATTTGTTGTTTGAGTCCTTGGAGAATCAATCCCACAAGACAGACAACGAGATTCCCCCTGATGTGATCAGCTGGATCGGAGCACCTCTAAAGAGTGCCTTTAGAAAAAAGACCCCCTCTCGGCCTTGTTTCAACTCAGAGTGGAGGCTTCGGATCCCCGAACTTGATTTTAAAAATTAGTGGAAGAACCAAGACAAAGCCACAATATTCTTTGACAAAGCTTACAAAGGAAACCTGAGGACATTTGGAGAAAGGGGAGTAATCTACTCCCGGGAAAGGCACAGTAAAGTCAGCTTCAGTTGGGGCCTTGGGCAGAGTACAAAAAATCAATAATAAATCTTAAGACTTCTCAAATATTTCCAAATCGCTCATGAACACGGAGAAAAATACATTCAAGTCTTCAGAGACTCGAAAATCCTAATAAATATCATAAACACTAATGATCACTTCAACAATCCGGCCCTTAACAAGACCCCGCAAAGACTCAGAAAAGTGCTGCAAAATTACACTTCCAGCTCCTTCTACCACATTCTGCGAAATCTAAATAAGGAAGCGGACGCAAAAGAAAATACAAACTGCCTCTTAGCCCAAGGAGAACTCTCAAAAAATGACGAAGCCACTATCTGGTATTCTATTCCATAAGATTGAAGCTCCCCAACTATGTAAAAGCAATGCATCACCCCACCGAGTTATTTTGGAAAAAAAAATATGTAACTGGGGTTGTTTAGGCTCTGGCCCAACCTAGCTTCATAAATAAAACTTACTTGTTCATGTTTAAAAAAATCACCTTGATCAATTCTTAATTTTGTTTGTTCGAGATTAATGATATGTGAATGAGATTATGCAAAGTCGTTTTCAATGAGTGCTTTAACAACCATGGTTCTTTTTCCAAGGAAAATATGGTTCATGGTTTTTTTCTAAAGAAAACGTAGTTAAATATATTGTAAATATTTGTTTTTTCACACTTATCTGACTAGTTGTAGCAGTGGCTCCAAACATTCCCACAATGTATGAGTTACAATTTGGTGCAGCGACAGTGGAGGAAGTGCTTTGTTGCATGAATAAACTCCATGATGCTTGTGCAATGTGGGGGCAGTGCTTGTTATAAAATCAGAAAGGCAGAAATATTTTCTTGTTCTCGATAATTTACTTGTGATGTTTATGTATTCTTGTTATATTCTTCTCTTTTATATCATCAAGAAATCACCAAAGCAATATCACATAGATCAAGGACACCAGATATAGGAAGACAACTATGGAAAAACCCCATAGGAGAAAACCCAGTCAGTAATTCTTCCTTCAATATTTTTCCTGAGATAATCCAAGGCTCTAGACCTTGACTCATACTTCCTCCACACCAAGTCACCCTTCTTCTTGATCCTACTTTAGACCTCATAGCTGCAGCAACAACAACAACACTATGCAGCACTTTCTTCGACTAAGAAACTTTGATATTGCTTTAGAGACTTCGATCTTGACTTAGGGAGTTCGATTTTGACCCAATACACCTTCTTAAGGAAAAAACATCCAACAACAACAACTTTGACCTATTCTTGTCTTTGCATCAACAACATGCAACAATTGACAGCAACAACACAATGAGGGACTTCGATCTTCCAATCTAGAGCATGAGAGAGAGAGAGAGAGAGAGAGAGAGAGAGAGACCAAAATTTAGATTTTCCTTTTCTCCTTCACCTTGACCAAACTTGCACTCTTTTAGCCCTCTTCCTTCACTTCACACTTTTTCCTAGGTAGTAGTAGATATCAAACTTCTATGTGTGAGAGATGATTCTCCAAATCAATTCGATCTCCTTGCATATATAGGCTTGGGGCGAGGTTGAATTACTTAACTTGAGGCCGACTTAATCTCCTTAAGGCCAACGTGGTGCGGAGGTATCATAAGTCATATTTGTCTCAATACTCGACCTTTTTACATGACTTGAAAGACCAAGAAGGGTCTCTTTAAATATACAATGACTTATAAACTTAGAATAAATCTTAAAAGTCCTCAATGGGGAATCTGACCTAAAACATAATGACCCAAGTGTTAGATGGACAAATCCCTCTTGCGGACAAGAGTGATCTCCCTAGTATCCTAAGGATATCTAGAAACAAACAGACATATGTAGACCATTTTCTCTAGACTATTTTGCTTAAGAATTACTAGTTAACTATGGAGAGATGCTCCTACCTGAAGTCCAAAGCTTATTCGGTCTTCAATCCAATCGTTCCAGAAGGTTTCGATCCAGCATGTAAGATCTGCAATCAAAGACAAGAAAACAAGATCAAAAGCATCTACAACATATGATAATTCAAAAGAAATAATCTATCTTAGTGATCAAGGAATCCAAGAATTAAATTATTCAAAATATAGATGAACAACTCAATGAGAAAATAGAATCCATTTGTATTAACTTTGAATAAAAAGAATAAACCTTACAACCTTGACGCCTTGATGTTTGTACAGGTTCTTCCCGGGTCCCGAACAGCCTTTTTCCTCAGTTTGACAAGACTCCAACTCTTTGAATCAGCATAAGACTATGGCTATGAGTGTTTAATATCTCTCATGTCAATGATGCCAAATGTGGAGAGTATAATTTCTTCAGCAATTCACCTCAAAACTACCAAATTCTAAGTTCCTTCTTCCAACTAAGAAGTCCCCTTCAGACTGAAACATGGTCTCAATTTATAGCAGAAGGGAGGTAGTTTCAGCTCCAATAAGGAAAAGCCCTTTCATCATGGGATTTTAGCTCCAAAAACCAAGGGATACCTCCATTTATGAAGGGATAAAGGTTCATGAATGGAAGGGGCGAAGCTCGACCAGATAGCGCTTCTAAAAGACCCCAACTGGGAGAATATTCGACCAATTAGGCTTCTAGAACTTAATTTTATTTGTATTTTACCTTTTACGGGGGTCCGCAGTTTTAATGAGCAGAATGTGTGGAATTTGTCATAGGTTTTATAGCAATAAACCGAGGTACCGAAGGAAATGACTAGGAAAAGTGTGGAGTTAGGATTTTTAGGGTTTTAATGAGCTTTTTCCAAATTCCAAGACTTGATTTAGGAACTTTATGATTTTGGACCTCTAAGGGAGCAATAAATAGGTAATGATGAACCCATATAGACAGCTAAATGTCATGGTGACAAATTTTATTGTAACAGATTGCCCCCTAAAGTGCGAAGTCAGAAGAGTTCTGAAGAATTGTGAAGAGTGAAGTGCTTTATCATTCCAAGGATCGAGCTGCAGGCACACCGGTTGAAACCTGGAAAAAACATTCAATGCAAGCATATATATATATATATATATATATATATATATATATATATATATATATATATATATATATGTATGTATGTATGTATGTATGTATGTATGTATATCATTGTTGAGGTAGGCATTCCCATACTCAAATCAAAACTAACTACATGTTCTGATACATAAATGATTTTAGAATTACATTAATATTAGACACAGCATGGACATAGCCATCTGTCAAAAGAAATCTACTGTATGATAAAAACTCCTCGCAACCTGGATGGTGCAAACTAGATCCAGGGTCTTGATTTCTGCCTCTCAAACTAGTACAATTCTATCCAAGCGATTGATTGTGTCGAAGTCTAACATGGTAGAAACCACTTGATTACCAGTCAATGATGTGAACTGTTAACAAGTGTGAGAGAAACCATCAACAATGACAATGGCTCTCAAAGTACTTAGTACAATCTATGAAATGTAAATTTGTGATCTAAAGTCAAACATTTCACAGAGTCATTCGATCGAAGTTCATTGATGCAACCTGTCATCGAAGGCGAGAAACCTGCCATTAGGGCATGCAAATCCCAAGGTACTGATAGGATTCTAGATCAACTTTCTAGATGATGAGTTGTCGTCGATAGAAAGTGACCCACCGTAGGAAAGCCCACGACACGAAACCATTAGATCAAGTTTTGAAGAAATATTTGCAAGGACTGACTCAGGGATGGTCAACACAAATGGAGACAAATGTTTGCAATGAATGGTTTATTAAACTGGTCTCTTGAACACATAACGACATTGCAGATGGTGACGATTGGCCTAAATTTAATACCCAGAAACCGGTTGAATAATGTCAATGTGGTTCTATTAACTGTTTGGCCAAAGGATTTTCCCAACCTAAATATGAATGTGACAAAAGTGTCATGTTCAAGAGTGGTATACTACTTTTCAGAATGAAGTGTGATAGCTAGATTCATCTTCTCTCTTTTTCCCCCACCATTTCTAGCAAGTACCTCTTTATTTTTGACAAGCTCGAGGAGGATAACATTTGCTTGTTATATAATATCATCCTTCGGATGGGTCCAACTTAGTATTAAAATCGAACCCTAAGAAGGAGTGGTTCGTTCCTGATTATAATTGACAGGTCCTTTACTGTTAAGTTTTAACAAGTCCAGTATAGGTGAAACTCGGTGTTTTTCAGTTTTAGGGAGTCAGAAGAAAAACTTAAGAAAACTCTGTGGGTGTTCTTTTTCGTAAATTTAGTCTCTCAAGCCCGAAAAATGATAAAATAATGCAGGAGAGAACTCTATTGACCATGATTAGCCAACGTATACCTTTTTCATAAATAGTCCATTTCAGTCCGGAAAAGGGGTAAACTTATACTGAAGGGACGACTGTTCATTTCCTTTAATGAGTTTGAATAGTCAAGTACTCAGAAATATTTTCATATTTAGAGATTCTGAAAAGGGCTTAAAAGAGAACTCCACGGTTTCGCTTTTTCATAATTTTCAAGAGCCCGAAAAAGTGATAAAAGTGTACTCATCATCAAAATAATCCTTTTCACCTGACAATCATGTTTTCTGCATATAAACTCAAAAAATTAAACATATTTGTTTCCAATAAGTAAAAAATTTCGAAAAATAACTTTTTAAAGTGGAAAATAAATAAAATAATATTTTATTTATTCAAAAAATCTTATAAAAAGTAGCTCAACAAAGTCATTTTTACCTTTTGTGTTCAGAGTTGAAAATTGAGAGCTTTGGGAAAAAAACATTTCGGAGGTGACAACGGGAGAACCGACGGCTCAAATCGAAATCCCTCGAATCTAGGTAATCCACAACACTCTTATCTTCATTTTCATATGTTTGCATTCTCTTTTTTAGTTTTTAAATTCATTTTTGGGGGGAAAAAAGGTTCAAAATTTCACTCACGGGGGTGTGCAGGTCAGCCATTGGTTACCTATGGACCCTGATAATTTTCTTAAAGGAAAATTATCGAGATACCGCAGTTTTTATGAAGGGCGCGTGCGGGGGTCTACACTGTCCCTATACAAAAACTGCGGAGACGCCATAAGAAAATGAAATTTGATACATTCTCTCAAAAATGGATAAAATTTTCACTCTAATAGCTTTTAACCATTAAATGTGTCCATTTTCAGCTCATTGCACAACGGTGGAGTGGCGAGAATGCGAGCACGAAGAGGTAGATGATGCGAGAATGAACAATCCAAACACAATGCGTGTTTTGAGAAATTGCAGATTATACAAATTCTGGGCTATTGAAGGCATGAGGGCACAGGTAGAGCTAATGACCTAGCTGGTGAATAAATGGGACGTTCGGGAACAATTTTTTATCATTGGAGATCACAAGCTATAAATTGAGCTTGAAGACATCTACTTCCTCACCATTTTATCAAAAAGAGGTGAACCTATCTCTCTTTTTTTGGAGCTAGGAAAGGTGGCCTGCCTATCGCTAGCTACAAACAAGAATTCTGTAATGAAGAAGCTGATCCCAAAGACAACCGGATAGACATAAAAACTATCATACATCTTGAGCTGAAAGTCATTGCATTCACCATTACCAAATTATGTGGAAGTGCAGCTCCACATGTGGCTAACAAGTCACAAATGCAGAGAGTTGTCGAATGTTACACAGGCACTATCTTCAATTGGTGTGAAGGGGTGTTGACCAATATGAAGGGTCAACTGACCAGAGCGAAGAACTCAAAGTTGAAAAACTTTGGGTATGGAGTGATCTTAGTATCTTTCGCTTTGGATAGGATTCTGTCCCTGGCCCCTCAGTTAATCTCTGTTGACCATGGTGAACCTAGAGAGCCTCGTATGGTACGATGGGTGGCACTAATGGCTCGCCATGGTGGCGACGGCTGCACGGTAGTCCAATTCACTCCATCATATTTTCATTGGTTAGAAAACCAAATCTTTGCTATCGAGGATTTCCTATATGCAGGCATAGACTTTCAAGGAGAACCCAAGATGTACTTACCTCCAAGGACGCAATGGGATGAATCAGGTAAATGAATTATTTTGATGCATTTTAACTCTAATTTTTATTTTGTTTTTCAATCGTCCAATACTGATAACAAAAATTTTAAATGCAGATGTTGGTCCACGAAGACTAGCCAATATCTGTCGCTTCGAGAGGAAGCTGACAGATCCTATTGCACTGCCACAGAACCAGGCAGCAGAGATTCTCATTGACTTAGAGCACAACCTGGAAAGGTTGACTAGAGACATCCCAGAGACAACGATGGATGATATTCCTCTTTGTCTCCAGACGCACGTCACTGGTGTTCCTGGCCAGTTTCGGAAATACCTGCGTAGAGTGGCGCGAGCAATAGTATATTATCAAGATCATCACCACAGATAGTGGATGATCATTGCAAACTATTGTATTTTTGTTTTTTGTATCACTATCTTTCAGACCATAAGGTGTTTTAAACCTATGGTCCTAGATGATGTAATATTTTTTGAAACACAAACTCTATCTATGATATGACTACTTTTGTCGGCTATCTTGTTCAACACATATCGATCGTTTTTTTAATTTACTTTTTTAATGTTGCAAATGTCTATTTATAACATTAATGCATCAGCCAATGTATTTAATACCCTTGGAATGTGTTGATATTCGATGTAATCAAACTGCCTTTCCAAGAGATGAACCTTCAAAAATAATCTCAATAACACTAGATTTTTAATTGCGTATACTCCATTTAAATGTAATACAATGAGTTATGAATCTAACCTAGTGTCCAAACGTCGAATTCTAAATGAAATGGCATCAGATAATAACTCAATCAATGTGCTATATTCTGCAATATTATTCGTTGTTTAACTAAGGTTTACCCCATGCATAGAAACTAACTCATCAATGGGTGAATAGATAACCCAGGCTGCAGAAGAGATATTTTGTGTACTACAGAGGCACCATCAGCAAAACCAATGTATACTTGAAGGGACATCGACATCTGCAATATCAAGAGTAATCAAGGTAAGCAGGAATAGTAGTCAACACAAAATTAAACTAGACACACTCATCTGATCTAAAGCAGCTAATCTTAGAAAAAAACTAATGTATAGGTATGATCTTCACACAAAAATCAATAATAATATCTCTTCAGATAAAATCCATTTCTGGGTTTATCTAAAGAGACCCTGTCATAATCAATCAATTCGTAAGCCCCTTTTGCAAGAACTCGCTTGACAATATAAGGACCATGCCACATGGGTTCGAATTTCCGAGCTCCTAGTTTATCGTTAGCTTGGTCATATACCAATATTAGGTCACCTTCTGAAAAAACACGAGGTGTAACACTTCGGTCGTACTGAGCTTTAACACGTTTTTTATGAGCTTCAGCTACTAATGCAGTGGTGCACTGAGTCTCATCTAATTGTGCTAAGTACAAAAGCATTTTTCCTCTTTAGAGGTGGCTGGTAGTAACTCTATGGCTAATTGGAGTGACGGTATTTCGAATTCAACCAGTAACACAGCTTCTAAACCATAGACCAGTTGAAAAGGAGTGAACCCTATTGCAGTGTTTTCTGAGGTTCGGTATGCCCAAAGTGCTGAGAAAAGCATAGTATGCCAATTCGATTTATGAATTCCGATTATCCTTTTAATCATAGTGGTTAAAACTTTATTAACGGCTTCAACCTTACCATTAGCCTGCGGATAATATGGAGTAGAGTTTTCATGGCACAAGCCAAGTTGGTCGGAAAGTTCGGTCATCATGATGTTTCAAAAATGACTCCCATGATTAGTAATGATAGCTTGGAGTACACCGAATCGAGCAATCACGTGATTGAATACAAATGTAGCTGCAGTTTTTCCATCTGCCGCAAATGTATGTAATATTCCCACTTAGCCCAAGCTAAGGGGAATATTCTATTTTTCCTTGTTTTATATTGCATTTCATGTTGATGAATAAAATGTAAAGGAGCACATGTAGAACTCCTGAAAATAACAAAATCAATCAATGCCCAATGTGAATATGGTTAAATCTGGGTCTTTTTATAAAACACACTTGAGTGTGAAAGAGGTTGATCACTTGACCAAGTCAACCATGACCATATCTACAGCGCAGTCTAGATGCATTGAACCTCCTTGAGGCACAGCACAGTTCTAGATGGAGGTTCTACATGTGAAAGGGGCTAAACTGATGGAGTGGTTTAGGGTTTGACAAGACTCAAATCTTATAAAAGGAAGAGGGGAGCAGCATGAAGGGGTTGTTGAAGATATTATTTCAGAATAATTTGTCTGCTTAGACATTTCTCATTCTCTAGTTGTTTAGATGAGAATAGTGCTGCTTAGCACTTGGGTGTTCCTGGTCGGGAATCCCACTTCCTTCCTAGAGCAGCTCTTGGAGGATTTGTGCTTGTCTTATCCACTATCAGGCTTGGGCCAAGCTTCACCTTACACTTACAGTGTTGATCCTAAGAAGGGTTGGGTTTTCCTTGTGAGTTGTAGCAAGTGGAAGATAGATATACTCAGATCTATGCATATCTAGCCTCTCTTTTCACTGGGAAAGTCTGCTATCCCATTGGAAAGAGTGTCCTAGACCATTTGAGCTTCAGATCCAGACTTTGGCATTAGGCCAACTCATTCTTAGAGCCTACATCGTAGTTTCTATCCCTGAACTGCGTTATTTGCAAGCTTGCAGTTGCAGGGTGTTTTGTCAGCATTTTGGAGGAGAGATCTCCAGTGTTAGGATTCTTCCTCTCACTGTGGTGATCCATGGATTAGCCATACAATCCATGTTTGTTTCAGATCTGATCTTCTATTATGTTATATGATTCAGGAATTTCTGAATTTTTTTGCAGATCTGCAACTCTAGATCTCAGATCCACTCTCGGTGCTTCATGTTTTGCACAAAACCCCAAGGGGAATGTATAAATGAGCTTTTCTTGTACACAGATCTGAATTAGATCTATTTTTTAATGTACAAATATGCTCTAGATCTGAGTGTTAATAAAATTCTTCTTCAGCCCATTAAAATAACGTTGTTAGGTTTATGCAGAGTTTTCTTGTGGTTGTAGCACCTCATTTCAGAGGATTTTTCCTGTATAGTCTTATACTTTCTCTTGTATAATGTATGGGTTGTAATATAACTCTGATTTTCTATTATACATATGATATTTGAACCTCCATATCAACCTAATTCTTTTCCTCAATGGAACTGCGTTATTTTCTGAGCAGAATTTTTTATTGTTGCTGCAGTCCCCTTTGGGGCATTTTTCAAGAAAACTAGGTGTGGGAGATCTATTTAGCCCACCTAGGAGGATTTGTTTTTGATATACTCTTGGATTTAGGACTTAGATACTTAGATCTAAGGGATCCAAGTGCTAGTTTCAAATCCTGTAGCAAACATTCCTGGAAAATGCATTTTCCATTCATGCCTTGTTGACAGATCCCATTTTGGGATATTACAGTGGTATCAGAGAAACTTTCTTGGCTCAGCCTATGAGCTTCAAGAATTATGGAGTATTCTCAGGAGGAGGAGGATATCTGCAAGAGAAACCAGAGCAAACCCTTGTTTTCTGGAGAAAATAGGTTCACAAAACTTCTATCTCAAGCTCTGCAAAGTATTAGAAAAGACATCAAAGAAATGAGGAGGGAAAAGCAGGAAGATCCATCAACAAGATCTACAAGATCTATACATGAGGAAGGTTCCAAGTCCTCATCTCATGGATATGAACACTCAGCCATATCACCAAATCTACAACGTTCTGTCAGCAACTTCTTCATGAAGAGGAAGAGAGGATATGTGCCAAAGAGAGAGAATCACTTGAACTTCCAAGGGTTTTGCAAGATCAAGGAAGAAAAGGCTGAGGATATCAGTGCAGTCAGGACAAGGGCACATCTAGATCCTCATGAAGAGGAAGAAGGGGCAATGGCTCTAAGAAGAGGAAATCTTGCACCCTTGCAATAAGTTCCAAAGAATCTCAGATATGGAGCTTGTGGCACAATCCATGTGTAGCATGTGCCATCACCATCAAATGGTGAGATCTTGAAGAAAGAAGAAGGACAAGAGGAGGGAAAAAATCACTTGATGAGGAGAATATACCCCTCTCTATTTCATAAGTGTGATGGACAAAGAAGGCAGGAGGATCTGTGCAAGGAAGGCAAGGACAAATTTGTCCATACATATACACATCATGCTCTATGCCTTGATGTCTCTTTACATGGAGGCATTCCACCGGGAAGACCTCTTGATGGGAGGAAGACTAAAGTGTTCTGTCAACTATGGGTAGCATATGCTTACTTGTCTAAGGAGGGAGCTTTGGGAGAAACTAGCACAGCACAGAGAATCTTTCATGGATTCAGAAGAGAGATCAACAATTTTCTGAATTGGACATTGCTATCTCCCTCTCAGTTATTTGTGCTGAAAAAGGAGAATTCAGAAGTCTATGATGTCATGGACATGAGGTCATGTGGCAACTCCATATCTTTGGGGCAGCCAATGATATTTTCTTTCACAAAGGAGATTTTTGAACATGACAAGAGGATATCAACACTCTTGCATGCATGGGCTACATTAAGGAAGTTTTGGAAGACAAGGACTTTCCAAGGGGATGTTGACTTCCATCTGCTTCAATATTGTCTTGAGAAAGATCAGCTACAAAGGAGGTAGCAAAATGAATTTTATAGTACTCCAACATGTGACTTTGACATCAAGCATGTTAAGGAGGAGAGCCATGTTGTGGCAGGGGCTGCATTGCATATTTCTACAGCACTGTCATTGTTGGGGAGCCTAGATCCAAATTGGGATTCCCAACTTTTGATGGAATATTCCAAGGACCTTTCCGCATGTAAGTTTCTTGATGGGAAAATGATATATGGGAGGTATAAGGTAGTTGAGGGATTCATTTATTCCCGTGATCAGATCTATTTGGCTAGGGACTCCATGCTTAAGGAGAAACTACTTAATGCAGCCTATGGAATCCTGCTTTCAAAACCCACTAGTTTCATTAAAGCATATCATACTATCTTAGAGGGATTAATGTGGGAGAACTTCAAAGAGGCTGTGCACTCTCATATGAGGAAGTGCATGGATCATTTTGTGGTTGAGGAGGAACATAACTCTTGGGAGGATTTATCATTACGACCTCCTTATTCATTGAGTGTGAGAGGGAGCTCATCCATGAGCTACCTTGCTGATTTGAAACAAGTGTATGATAAACATTGTATTGTTGAACTTAAAGATGTATTTATTGTATACTTGCATTTTCCTAACACTCATGTGCAGGTCTTGGCTCCAAGAGAGGGCACCTTTTCTTATGGGTTTCATGAGCCACTTTGGACCATGAACAATGGTGATGTTGGCCATTCCTTGGGAGATCCTGGAGAGATGATGTACTCTTCATGGTGTGATTCATCAACACCAACCATCATACACCTTCTCCAAGCATGCAAGGAGGATGAGGCAGCAAACAAGTGTTGGGGAAAACACTTGTCTTATCATATCCTATGGCAGTTAGAAGTAAAACTGCATTGGTTGCACATGAGGGACCATTGTCCTTCTCCTCTATTTCATATGGCAGCTAGCATGACCTTGATTATGATCCCATATGCTGAATATGTTCTTATCTTTGTTCGGGGCATGGTTGAAGGAGAGACACATATGTTGGATGTGTCCTTGGGGAAAGGAATTTCCTACATTTTCTACACTACATGTTCTAAGGGGAGCATGGGATATTATATGGCCACCATGATAGACCATTTGTTTCTTTGTAAAGTGAGCCATATGACTGTTTGGGACATACCTCTCATAAGTATCGGGGAGGAGTTTTTCTATGGATTGCCAATCTGGGAGGTGATCCACTTCATTTGGATGATAGCATGGAGATGGGAGTCTTTCATGGATAATGAAATTCTGCATGATTGTCATCACCTCTATCTTGAAGAGGCCATGGATCAGCAAGAAGGTTTCCACATAGACCTTCCATTCCTACATGATGAGAGCCACTGGGTTTATTCACCGAAGTCCAACTTGCACATTGGGGAGGGACCATTGGAAGACAGAACTATTGCAGAAAATCTGAAGCAATGGTGGAGACTATTGGATGAGGGGGCCACAAGAGATGAAGGGGAGATTTTGCAGCACTCACCTTATCAGTTGCTTGAGGAAAAGAAACATCTTGGAGGGGAGGACTGTAATATTCCCACTTAGCCCAAGCTAAGGGGAATATTCTATTTTGCCTTGTTTTATTTTTCATTTCATGTTGATGAATAAAATGTAAAGGAGGACATGTAAAACTCTTGAAAATAACAAAATAAATCAATGCCCAATGTGAACATGGTTAAATTTGGGCCTTTTTATAAAACACACTTGAGTGTGAAAGAGGTTGATCACTTGACCAAGTCAACCATGACCATATCTACAGCGCAGTCTAGATGCATTGAACCTCCTTGAGGCACAACGCAGTTCTAGATGGAGGTTCTACATGTGAAAAGGGCTAAACTGATGGAGTGGTTTAGGGTTTGACAAGACTCCAATCTTATAAAAGGAAGAGGGGAGTAGCATGAAGGAGTTGTTGAAGATATTATTTCAGAAGAATTTTTCTGCTTAGACATTTCTCATTCTCTAGATGTTTAGCTGAGAATAGTGCTGCTTAGCACTTGGGTGTTCTTGGTCGGGAATCCCACTTCCTTCCTAGAGAAGCTCTTGGAGGAGTTGTGCTTGTCTTATCCACTATCAGGCTTGGGCCAAGCTTCACCTTACACTTACAGTGCTGATCTTGAGAAGGGTTGGGTTGTCCTTGTGAGTTGCAGCAAGTGGGAGATAGATATACTCAAATCTATGCATATCTAGCCTCTCTTTTCACTGGGAAAGTCTGTTATCCCATTGGCAAGAGTGTCCTAGACCATTGGAGCTTTAGATCCAAACTTTGGCATCATGCCAAATCATTCTCAAAGCCTATAGCGCAGTTTCTATCCCTGAACTGCGTTATTTGCAAGCTTGTAGTTGCAGGGTGTTTAGTCTGCATTTTGGAGGAGGGATCTCCGATGTTAGGATTCTTCCTCTCACTGTGGTGATCCATGGATTGGCCATCCAATCCATGTTTGTTTCAGATCTGATCTGCTGTTCTATTATATGATTCAGGAATTTATGAATATTTCTGCAGATCTGTAACTCTAGATCTCAGATCTACTCTCTATGCTTCATGTTTTGCACAAAACCCCAAGGGGAATGTATAGATGAGCTTTTCTTGTACACAGATCTGAATTAGATCTATATTTTTATGTACAGATCTACTCTAGATCTGAGTGTTAATAAACTGCTACTTTAGCCCATTAAAATAACGCTGTTAGGTTTATGCAGAGTTTTCTTGTGGTTGTAGCACCTCATTTCTGAGGATTTTTCCTGTATAGTCTTATACTTTCTCTTGTATAATGTATGGGCTGTAATATAACTCTTATTTGTTGTTATACATCTAATCTTTGAACCTCCATAATAACCTACAGCTTTTCTTCAGTGGAATTGCGTTATTTTCTGAGAAGAATTGTTTATTGTTGTTGCAGTCCCCTTTGGGGCATTTTTCAAGCAAACTAGGTGTGGGAGATATGTTTAGCCCAACTAGGAGGATTTGTTTTTGATATCCTCTTGGATTTAGGACTTATATACTCAGATCAAAGGTATCCAAGTGTTGGTTTCAAATCCTATAGTAGCCATTCCTGAAAAATGTGTTTTCCAGTCATGCCTTGCTGACAAATCCCATTTTGAGATATTACAGTGGTATCAAAGAATAAGCTCCAGTGCACTTTGATACCATCCTCCTCCCTTTTCACACTCAAGTGCAATCAATCGAGCTCAAAAATTTCTATGTGTGTTGATCCTTGTTCACACTAAACTGGTTTTATTGATGATCTCCTCTTCTTCATGCATGCATGTTGACTTAGTCAAACTTGACTATGTCCTTATCCATTTTCCCTTGTTCACACCCATAAGTGTAAAATCCAGCTACTGTGATGATCCCCTTTCACATTATAATTGGTTTTATTCATTTTTTTATTAAGCATGGGCCTCCTTACCCATTTATCCCACTACTAAGTGCAAAAATCAAAATTTTAATATTCCCCTTAGCTGCTTGCTAAAGTAGGAATATTACAGTCCTCCCCTTCCCAAATGTTGCTTGTCCTCAAGAAACTGCAAGGATAGAACTAAAAAATTTCCTCCCAATGCATGGAGTCTAAAATGTGTTTGGGAACTAACATTCCCATGTAAAAACGTCCACCCCCAAGCTATCATCCACACAAGATGAGTCACCCTCCAACATGGCAACTCATGAAAGATCTCCTCCACCTTAGCCTCCTGCAAAGAAGGTGGGCTGAATGGATGAACATGATAGGCAAGATGGCCTACCCCATGTTGTCTTCCTCTCCACTCGTGGCAAGTGTAGAGTACATATTGATCTTGGGCTACAAATAAGTTGCACTCAAGTGGCAAGAAGAAGAATAGATCTCCAAAGATCCTATCTCCCAAGTCATGAATCATGCTGGCCCAAACCATCCCATCCAAAATGAATGGCACCTCATCACTATTTGGTATCCAAATTAGAAAAATGTTGATGGTTCCAAGATACCAATGGTCTATCCAAGGGATACAGTACATTTTTCCCAACTGCTGCTTGAGAATGTCATGTGGCAAGTTGTCTTCCAACAAAGTACTAGCTGTGCATGAGTGCTCATCCACTATGTGGTAGTAAACAACAAAATATATCAGCTGTACATGATCATAATAAAAAGACAAGGTTCCATACATCCCTTCTAGAACATCATGATGAGTATGGAGAAATTTTAGCCCAAACTCTCTCAATAATAGCCATAGCAACAAGGACTCTTGCTGCCTCCTTGCATTATCAAAATGCAGATCATGGAGCAATAATACATTGATGGACATGTGAGTTGTCTCATCAACAAAGTACAAACCAACTTCCTCATACATCATGGGGAAGTTATCCTTCCTCCCAAAACAATATACATAGATGAAATACATCTCAAACATAAATACATGTGAGCACATGAAACATATATCATACAAAGGTAAATACATGGACATAAGATTTGACATAGGATGTCCAAATTCTCTTCTTAATAGCCACAACAACCATGCCTTCTTCTTATGCATCCTATCATTGAGACTCAAGGCATGAGTTAAAGAAATAGAAATTTTTGGGTAGTGACCAAACTCACCCAAAAACAACCAGCGCAGCCATGCCTCTTGCTGGCTTGTATCATAGATTTGCAAGGGGTTTGGAACCCTCTTGCTCCATACTACCATCCACTCATCCCAATGTGGGTGATGGATCTTATTCTGCAAATTTCTGGTATCCTCCCAAGGTAGGACACCATGCTCCTCCATCCTTTGAAGAAATTTTCACTTCATGAAATTTTGAAGTGCACCTCCAATGGGATCTCCTGATGAGACCTCCTCCTCATGCATGGCCTTCCAAAACCAAAGAGGCCTTGGATTTGCTACAAGTAGAAGTCTCTCTTTGAGCTGTGGCATGCTCATTGAGAGAGTGTCATCTAGAGAGGAGAAAAAGTTTCACATTCCAAGATTTCTACCCTTTGACATCTCTTATTCCATGGCTTCCTGAATGAAGTTGGCATCTGAATGTTCCCATTAGGAATGGGTCCTTATCTCTTCATTGTTGCTCTTGGACAACGCGGTGCAACCTTGCTGCTCTAGATTAGCAGTAAGTGATGATCCTAGGTCATACAACAGCATATTCCCACAATATTCTAAAATATTTTCTACAATAATAGAAATTGGAAATGAAATCATACCTTGCTAGACTTTGGGAACACCTTGCATGGCTGCAAGAGTTCTTTCTTTTTCTGTATTAGCTCCCTCAACTGTTGATGTTGAAGGCTGCTCCCCCATGGTTGTGACAGTGCTGATATAAGTCTCCTCAAGAGATGGTGAGGGCTCCTCCCTCTCTGATTGTTCTTCATCAAATCTCTTGATCACTCTCTGAGTGAAATCTACAAGAGTAGATACTCTTGCATGACTTATGTGGCTGAACCACCAAGTGCTTGCTTTTCCCTTCATGTGCAATGCTGTAATATCTACTACTTCTCTTTCTAACACTGGATGTAGTAGGAAGAATGCTGCAAGTCTTCTTGTCCAAGTCCTTGATGAAGATGATCCATAAAAATTAGACAATAGAAACCTATTGCCCTTCATCCTTCTTGTGCTACAAGGTCTCCTTTCTTCCTCCAGTTGAATGAACTATGGGAAGGCTAGAGTCTCCTTGAAGGCTCTAGGTTGAGTATTGTACTCAACAAGGTATTCACTTAGAATCTGATATTCCAATTTTCTTCCATGCCCTTTGTCTTCTTCTTCATGAGAATAGGAAGTGCATGGTTCTTCCTCTTCTTGAAACCCTCTAGGAGTTTCTTGGCATCTCTTCTCCTTCATCAACTTAAACTCATGGGAGAGGTTCTTCTTGGATCTAAAGAGTGATGAGAGTAAAATCATCCTCTCAATCATTCTTATTTTTCTCCCTCTGATGGCTGGAACTCACAGGCTGAGCCAAGAATATGCTCTGATACCACTGTTATATCCCAAAATAGGGATTTTTCTACAACAATAAGAAAATTTTAAGATATTCTAAAGTTGGAGATGCAGAAAATAGCTCACAATAGGTATTAACTCATATTTCCTTCAATAATATGTTTATCAGCAAGCATTATGATTCATTTCTTCAACCCAAAGTGGGGAAAATCAGCTATTTCAGCCCTAAAAACGTGAATTTCAGAGATTTGCGTAAAAATAAGGGCAAAGGATGGTGGTATCCCTTATCTTAGGTCATATGGGACTTACATACCACATTTGAGCTTAAAAAAATGACTCTAGCTATGTTAAACAAATCTCCCACTCCCGATATGGCTTAAAACTGCCCAAACCCCATGACTTGACTCAACAGAAATTTAATAAAGCACATACTGCGTGATTTTATGAAGGTTTTAGGCACAATATGGTATAACATCAGATCTGGAGTTTATTACATTAGAATATGGAAGAAAATGGAGATCAAGCTCCTTTTACATATCAGAAAGGTGACCCGACAAGGGTTTCATGGAAGCACAATATACAAAATAGCAGATCTACAGATATAGATCTGGAAAATGCAGTTTATTGCAGCTCTAAATACATGTAGCTAAAAAATACAAGAATCAGAAGAAGAATGAAATACAAAGCTTTCTGGGAGAAGGTTTGGCCCTTCCTCCAAGGAACAAGCTCAAAAGCAAGGGGATAAACCCTGCTACTGCAACACTAAATAGAATAACACAGTCCCTGCAAATAACTGCGTTGTAAGAGATAGAGATTATTTTGGCCACATGCCAAGATCTCAATAGCAGCCCAAAGTGCTAATACACTCTTCCAGGAGGATAAAAGACTCACTCACTAAGAAGAGGCACTAGTATAGTCTAGATCTAAATAGATCTAGTATCCACTTGCTGCAGCTCACTGAAACAAGTAAATCCCAGCAGGATTTACGCTGTCTAGGGGAGATGGAGTTTGGCCATATGCCTAATATTGGAAGAGAATTACAATTCCCTCCAAGAGCTACTCAATGGAAGGAGAGAGAATCCCTAAACAGGAAATCCTCACAAGTCTCTGCTAAACAGCCAAGAGAACTCGAATTGTCTAAACAGACATCAAAATCAAATATCATGAACAACCTTCTCTTGAGACTTCCCCTTCCTTTTATAAGATGAGAGCTTGAGAAACCCTAAACCACCTTCAAATCTCTGATTCCTTTCACATGAAGATCCTCCATCTAAAACTGCGTTGATCAACAAGGAGGTTCAATGCATCTAGACGGTGTTGTGATTTGGTCAAGGTTGACCTCTTCAATATTCCTCCTCCCTTTTCACACTCAAGTGCAATCAATCTAGCTCACAAATGTCTATATTTGTTGATCCTTGTTCACACTGAACTGGTTTTATTGATGATCTCCTCTTCTTCATGCATGCATTTTGACTTAGTCAAACTTGATTATGTCCTTATCCATTTGCCCTTGCTCACACCCATAAGTGTAAAATCCAGCTACTGTGATGATCCCCTTTCACATTATAATGGGTTTTATTCATGTTTTTATTAATCATGGGCCTCCTTACCCATTTATCCCACTACTAAGTGAAGAAATCAAAATTTTAATATTCCCCTTAGTTGCTTGCTAAAGTAGGAATATTACAATGTAGGCATCGCCTCGGCCCATTTGGTAAAATAGTCTACTGCGAGAATAATATACCCATGCCCCCTGGCCGAGTGAGGGTTACATGTGATGAAATCAATGCCCCATTTTGTTAGACAAACAAATCCCTCTTGCGGACAAGAGCGATCCCCCTAGTATCCTAAGGATATCTAGAAACAAACAAATAGATGTAGACCATTTTCTCTAGACTATTTTTCTTAAGAATTACTAATTAACTATGGAGAGATGCTCCTACTTGAAGTCCAATGCTTACTCGGTCTTCAATCCAATCATTCCAGAAGGTATCTATTCAGCATGTAAGATCTACAATCAAAGACAAGCAAACAAGATCAAAAGCATTTGCAAGAAATGATAATTCAAAAGCAATAATCTATCTTAGTGATCAAGAAATCCAAGAATTAAATTATTCAAAAGATTGATGAACCACTCAATGAGAAAATAGAATCCATTTGTATTAACTTTGAATAAAAAGAAGAAACCTTACAACCTTGACGCCTTGATGTGTGTACAAGTTCCTCTGGGGTCCCGAACAGTCGTTTTCCTCAGTTTGACAAGACTCCAACTCTCTGAATCAGCATAAGACTATGGCTATGAGTGTGTAATCTCTCTCATGCCAATGATGCCAAATGTGGAGAGTATAATTTCTTCAACAATTCACCTCAAAACTACCAAGTTCTAAGTTCTTCTTCTAGCTAAGAATTCCCCTTGAGACTGAAACATGGTCTCAATTTATAACAGAAGGGAGGTAGTTTTAGCTCAAATAAGGAAGGGATAAAGCCCTCTCATCATGGGATTTCAGCTCCAAAAACCAAGGGATAGCTCCATTTATGAAGGTATAAAGGTTCATGAATGGAAGGGGCAAAGCTTGACCAGATAGCACTTCTAGAAGACCCCAGCTAGGAGAATATTCAGCCAGCTAGGCTTCTAGAACTTACTTTTCTTTTTATTTTACCTTTTACAGGGGTTCGCAGTTTTAATGAGCAGAACGTGCGTAATGTGCTGCAGGTTTTATAGCAATAAACCGCGGTACTGCAGGAAATGACTAGGAAAAGTGCAGAGTTAGGATTTTTAGGGTTTTAATAAGCTTTTTCCAAATTCCAAGACTTGATTTAGGAATTTTATGATTTTGGACCTCTAAGGGAGAAATAAATAGGTAATGATGAACCCATATAGATAGCTAAATTTCATGGTGAAAAATTTTAATGTAACACCAAGAATGAAACCCATGCTTTAATAAGTCATTTTAATAATAATAAAAATCATTTTCTTTATTTTGTTGACAAGTACATTACATAGTGACTCAAATACATTAATGAAGACCAAACCTAGCTACATTCTTTAACACTCCCTCTTAACTAGGGAGGTATTCATAATATACAAGTACAAGGAATATCTCCAACTATGTGAACTATAAATAATTTTTAGGCATCTCAATGCCATGAACTAGATTCCTGACTAGGGAAATCTATCCAAGGTCTCTCAACAATTTAGGCACCACAATTCTACGGACTAGATTCCTGACCAGGGAAATCTATCTAAGTGGGACTAAGATGGGCTAAATATTTTAGCCTCTCTAGGTACCATTAGGCTTAGTTAGTAAACATCAAACGAGGGATCCAGGTGTGCATCCAACCAATTCCACCCTTCCTACCAGACATCAATACAAAGTGCTAGACCGATGGCCCCCAACAAATGCTTCACTCACAAAGCCTCAATAGCAAATCTCTCCTGATCAAATTGATCAGCAACCAACATGCTTATCAAGCCTTTGAGATATTTACCTGTACAAACACAACCCAAATCAATAATACACTTTCAAAAGTACATAACAAAATACAAACCTTCGGGGTCTTCCAAAAAACTCTATGTTTCTTGTAAACTTATCTCAGTAGGACTATCAACATAATATTTCACAAAATATTCCTCAACCATACACTTTACTTTCCTACATATAGCAACATATTCTTCAACAATGCATTCTCCAATCAAAACTATAATATGCCCTCCCTCTCAACCAGAGAGTTTTCTTCTATCCAGACTCCCTCTTAACATAGGAAGATCAACTTCTTATTTTGGTATTGGAGAATATTCCATTGCTTCCATCCTTATCATCATGCTCATCATATCAAATTCGCTTACGAACGTATTCACTATCTTGAAGATGATGTACCTCCACAACTTAGATAGCAAGTACAACCATATCTATATAAGTATGAAGTTAGTCATTACAAAATCTTATAATAACGAAAGCATTAGAATTTACAAACATAATCAGCAAGAGACTATACTTCAATACATCAACTTCTTGCCCAGGTTTTGTTACAAACCCTAAATCACATCAAAAAATCAATCAAGATATTAGTCTCATTATATCTAGGGCCGTAACATTATTCTAAAAGAGGTGACAAGTTCTTTCATATAGAAAACCCTAGAAACAATCCAAATAAGTAATGCATCTAACAAATTTTAGAATTCATATGTTAGACTTCCTACTAGGATTTCATGTAAACCCTAGATTTCATACATGAGCTCTAATAATCAAAACCAATCATAGCTTAATTAGCAATATGAATAGATTATACTAGGGTTTGATGTAAACCCTAGATTTTACATCTAAAAAATTCTCAACAATCACTATATAGATTCATATATTCCATAATGTTATACATACTAGAGAATTTTAATTACTACTAGGGTTTAGCTGCAAAACCCTAGATTTCCCAAACAACATCATCCTAGAAGTTCAAACTTTGGCTAGGGCTTGTTTCCAAACCCTAAGACTTATGACCATTAGTAATTAGGTCAACACATATATCTAAGAATTCATCATCAAACAAAATCATAACATATGTTAGGCGATATTAACATATTAGACATATATTGACCTAGACCAAGCTAGGGTTTCAACCAAATGAACACATACCTAGGGTTTCATTCCTACGACTTTATTTTAAAAACATAACAAGGTTTTTTCTTATAGACCCAACCAAACCCTAAGGATCTAGGGTTTCAAAGCAAACCCTACTATACCAAAACTTCAAAGGTTTTGGATTTCAGACAATACCATTTCAACCCTAACAAGTTAGGGTTTTCGTGATCATATCAAAACCCAAAACATGACATCATTAATATATCGAAACATAATAGCAATTATTTAGACTCCTTCAATAACCCTAAGTAGGTTAGGGTTTCATTCATTGTCAACATACCCTTAGGTTAGGGTTTTCCAGAGAACCTGTTTAGGGTTCTTTTATACAAATAAGCAAAGATATGAGGAGGGTAGATTTGTCAGATGATGAATCATCTGAAACAATAATATTTATGATTCAAGAGATCTAAACACAACAATTGTTATTAAAGTAGAATGGATTTCCAAAGAGAATGGTTATGAAGAGAACACAACTTATGATCTAATGCATACCTTTGTTTCTTGACAAACCCTTTTAACTCCAATGCTTTGTCTTGCGAGGCCTTCTTTCATAATCCTTGGGCATTCAATAAGTCATTTCCTAGACAAGGAAATAGAGGTATAAAGGTAATTAGTATCTAATATAATCAAAACTTAAATAAGTATATGAAACCAAAACTGAAAATAAATGATAAACTTATCTTTGGGAGTTGTTGATGGTCTACCTCCAAAGCTTGAGGGATACCTAAAAACTTATAAAAACAAAAATATAATTTTCAAATAATATGTTAAACCTACAAATACTAAAAATAAAACTTTATATAAATGAAATGTCTAAGATTAAGAGAAAAGGGCTTAGTAGTGTAAGTCCCTTATGTCAGATTCTTTAGGTTTAACTTTCTTAGGAGATCCTTCATCAACAACATTTACATGATCTCTTTCTCTTTTCTTAATTTTATGATTATCGGGGCAGTCACTTTTATAGTGACCCATTTTATGACATTGATATCATTCCACCTTAGACATGTCAATCTTCCTTCTTGGCTCCTTCGACTTTTTGAAGTTTCCTTTATTGTGTTGAGCGGTGTAGGAATTTAAAATTTCTTCATTGTCGACTACTAATGAGATTCTTAATTTTTCTTGGCTGCAGGTAGACCATTATTAATTCTTCAAAAGTAGGAGTTTCTTTCCAACTGTAAAGTCCTGAAGGAAAAGCACTCCAAGAAGGTGGCAACCCTAATAAGGCAGTGATCACAAGTTCCTTGTCTAGTACAATTTCATAAATTGCAAGAATATCATCTCTTATTCTTGTTATCTTCACAAAGGCAGTAGCCACACTATCTTCTTTAGTAATCTTGGTGGTCCTTAGGTCATTCTTCAAACTTGATACTTGACCAATCTTCTTGATATTGAATAGTTTTGACAAGGCTTCATACATTTCTTGAGCATGGTCAATGTTAGATATGTATGGGACAATGTTTTCCTTTAAGCCTTATACCATTAGAGGCATGGACACCAATTCCAATTCCCTGAATTTCACCTTATCTAAATCACTATAGTCTTATGTAGGCTTCTTTACTTTTTCTCTTACCGCATCTAATACTTCGTTATTTTCAAGAATGAGGTCAATCCTCTTTTTCCAAGACTTGTAGTTTGATTCTCCTTCAAGCTTGTTCTCTCACTTGATTGAGTTAGAAATATTTCTTGAAGATAGTGAACTTATTTCCTTAAAGAAATTCCTTTTATGTTTCCTTGATCAACTCCTCACAAACTGTCTTTTTCTTCTTTGTTCACCAAAGCTCTGATACCATGTTAGAAAATCAGAAAGGAAAAAGGATTTTCTTGTTCTTGATAATTTACTTGTGATGTTTATGTATTATTATTATTTTACTATTATCTTCTTCTATTTTAGTTCATCAAGCAATTATTAAAGCAATAACACATAGACCAAGGACACCAGATATAGGCGTACAAGTGGGGGAAAATCCCACTCTAGGGTAAAACCCAGTCAATAATTCTTCCTTCAATAGTTTTCCTAAGATAATCCAAGACTCCAGACCTTGAATCACACTTCCTCCACACCAAGTAAGCCTTCTTCCTGATCCTACTTTCTACCTGACAACAGCAGCAACAACAACAACGCTATGCAACACTTTCTTCGACTCAGAAACTTTGATTTTGAAGGAAAGACTTCGATCTTGACTTAGGGAGTTTGATTTTGAACCAATACACCTTCTCAAGGCAATAACATCCGATGACATCAAATTTGACCTACTCTTGTCTTGGCATCAATAACATGCATCAACTGGAAACAACAACACAATGAGGGACTTGGATCTTCCAATATAGAGCACGAGAGAGAGAGAGACCAAAATTTCGATTTTCATTTTCTCCTTCACCTTGACCGAAATTTCACTCCTTTATCCCTCTTCCTTCACTTCACACTTTTTCCTAGGCAGCAGTAGATATCAGACTTATGTGTGTGCGAGATGATGCTCCAAATGAATTCAATCTTCTTGTATATATAGGATTGGGGTGAGGTAAAATTACTTGACTTAAGGCCGACTTGATCTCCTTAAGGCCAACTTGGTGTGGAGGTACCATAAATAATATTTGACTCAATACTAGAAATTTTTACATGATTCAAACACCCAAGAAGGGTCTTTTTAAATATAAAATGACTCTATAAACTCATAATAAATCCTAGAATTTATCAATGGGGACTTTGACCTAAAACATAATGACCCAAGCATGAAACCCATGCTTTAATAAGTCATTGTAATAATAATAATAAATATTTTATTTATTCTTTTGATAATCACATTATATAGTGACTCAAATACATTAATGAAGACCGAACCCAGTTACATTCTTCAAAAGTGCTTTGTTGCATGAATAAACTCCATGTTGTTTGCACAATTTATTCTGAGGAAAAGGTGGTTTTTGTTGATTGCCAATTATTGGAAATTGTATATGTGGCAATATATTCTCTAAAACAAGTCAAATATGCCTTTATTGGTCATAATTCCTAAATTGAATGAGAGCTAAATTTCTAAAGGATATCTTAGATATGGGGTATGAAATTTTTTTGAGCAGGGCAGACAAAGATTTCAAAATAAGGTGACCTGAATATGAATGTCAATCTATACATATAGTACCATGGGTAATTGAATGGGTGTTGTATATAGTAACATAGGTGCTTATCTTAATGCTCTTGCTTCTATTTTGATGTTTGGAATGATTTCAATGTTTGTGTACCTTTGTATAGTGCCACTATTTCATTTCCATGGTTGGAGGCTTTGCATGGGCCATGGCTACACAGGGTTGCACAAATGTGACTGCAATGACCATGATAAATGTGACTTGTTATGCATAAAGTCACCCACTTAAGTGGGGCACCAATTGTGTTGCACATATTTGCAAATTCCTAACCACATGATAGAAACCCTCTCCCCAAGACTATTGAAGTGGTCACTGGTGGAGCACCACCACCCTCCCAGATCTTACTTACCATGGAAAAGTTTGGTTTTAATGTGACTCATTCATATGACCTCACAAAAACCTATGGGTTGACACCAGTGTGTGAATGGAAGACTAAATGGGATTCAGTATCAAAGGTGGAGTATGACAAATTGAAGGCTGAGGGTGTCTCATATGGGTCTTAATGGAACAAATGTCAATAATTCTAAAACAATGGAACATTTTTGCATGTAATACATGTTGAGTGGATCACTCAATGAGATCACAGAGTTTTTTAGAATCTCTCATCATCACAATGGAAAATTTTCATCCTAATGGAAGAATACTTAGTTTTATCACCATATGGGGAAATATGATTAAGGGTTACGTAAAAGAGAGTAAATTCATCATTGCGGCTTTTGATGGGTCCCTGACCTTAAGTGGATTGCGGATTCCCAGAATATTCTGGGATCCAACGGGTTAATTGACCTCGCCCATATCCATCAAATCCTATAATATTCTAGAATCTGCAATCAACTTAAGGATGTCTGATGGGGTGGCTTCATATAGGTGACTTTTGGGTGATGCATCCTTATGGCTATATTGAGTTGAAAGATAAATTCAAATACATTATCAACTCTGGTTGTAAGGATGTTGACACCATAGAATTTGAATCAATTTTTCCCAATCATCTAGAGATATTTGAATTCGTTGTTGTGCGATGCCCAAAAAATTATTGGATAGAAACATTTGCTTTTGTGAGGCTGAAGGAAACTAAGCAAGCTGGCCATGAAAGCATCATTGCTTTCTATCGTGAACACCTTTCGCATTTTATGGCTCCTCAAACAATTATCTCTGAAGATTTATTCAATAATTTATAAGGAAAAGTTTGAAAGAAAGTGCCAAGCGAGAAAGAAAAAGAATTGGCAACATGTGCACGGTCCGACAAACATTAGAGAAAATTTTGAATGGCTCTTTGATATAAAAATTTAATCAGGGATCTCTTACCTGTGGTTTTGTGATTGTGAAATGTCAAATTCCCCTTCAACTCCATACTTCTCTTCATAACTATGTTGTCTTTGCATCTTCTGTAGAAGTTAACTTTCAAATGTGTCATTGCAAAGCTGCAACTGCCATGTTTTACTAATACCAATTCTTCCTAGTGTAGTTCACTATATTCAAGTACATGGTTATTTTACCCTCTACAACAAATTGTAAATTCTATAATTATGTGAACAAATTTTGACATAGCTTTTGTGTGTCTAAACCAATTTTTAAAAAATTTAAATTACAATCTAAAATTGCAAACTAGTTTCTGTGTAGCTATTACTCTTACATCTTTATATTAATTTTTGAATAAATTAGATACAATGTTATTTTACTTTAAATATATTTTTAAAGTATTAGATAATTATATGAAAGATTAAAAAATTCAATGCCCAAAATGTTTTTATATTTAACTCGTAATTGATTTAAAGAATGGCATTCTTTCATATTATTCTTACATTGAAACCAACTTGCTTTTATTGAAATAACTATATATACATTTAACTTGCTTTACAATTATCTTTCAAAATTAATTAGTGTACACATATTTCAATATACTATGTTTTAATTTTTAATAATGGTTTGCAATAGTGATAAAGTTTTAAATATGTGTAAATAAAGTTTAAAAAAATATAGCGCAATTTAATAATATAATAACAATAATATTAATCTATTTCTTTTGTCAAGTGGGTGTAGATTTTGTGGTAGGGAGGAGTCACTCTTATCCTCCCTACTCGGGTTCCAACTCACCAAGATTGGCATGCTCGTTCACATGAAAGATAACAGCCTCACCTAGACACCAGTGAGTTTTATGTGGAAGTATGTGGAAGTAGCTAGTATTGTACAATGAACCACACACACACACACACATATAACCATTATTTTTAAACTAATGATAAATGTTTTTTTAATGTTTTGAAAAGTAAAATTATATTCCTTGAAATCACAATTGTACATCCAAATGCTTTGAATAACCAAATCAAGCACATAATTTCAATTTCACAAACTAAAAGTAAAACAAAACTCTACCAATTTTGTGTGAAATACATGGCCTCTAGGGCTATCCTTTAAAAAAAAAATAGGACTAAGAAGTAAAAAACCAGATGACATATAAATCATTCAATATTTATCAAAATTCAAGGCTTAAACAAGGATGATCTCCCTGTTACCTCCAGGAGAACAAATTAAATGAAGGGGTAGGTCGAGGTGGCTTCAATTTCCTTGAGTCGGTTTTCCATTTTGCATACTAGCATCTAAAACTCATCTAGTTGGATGGGAATCTCCTCTCTTTTTGTGTTAATTTACCAACACTCTGCCTAACAATAATTTTAGAGGCCACTAAATATCTATTTTGTGCATGTAATGGTTATGCAAAACCCGAGAGCGACATGTGTCTGATACCTAGTCCACTACCCTTGCAAGCACCTTAAGGTTTTTCATGCAATGGTGTTCATCCACTATCTCACTCTGTTTGCTAAATTTCTTCCTGGATACTTGGTGGAGCGAATTCCCTAAATTAATCAACCAAAATTTGTGCTCATTGTTGGGCTCTAAAACCTTTGGGCTAGCAATAATAGGTTGCACCTCATTGAATTTGGGCCCGCTGTCTTGACATAGCAACCACCAGAATGTGAATCTTTGTGTGACCACAGAGAAAGGGAAACTAAGAGTTAATAACCATCGAGGAAGGGGTAATGAGGATAGGGGCATAAGAGAAGAGGATGTGGGCTAGAACAAATGGTTAATTTATGCACCAAAGGAGAATTGAAGGTTGAAGATTAGGAGGAGCCAACGAAAGTGGGATAGGCATAAAACCATATGAAGATGGAGTCAATATAATGGGAGAGGCCTAGAGAAACCATGGAAATTGACCTATCACCATAAAACCAACAAGAAAGTATAGTGACTCCGCTAGAATGGACAAGGCATGATGAAGAAAAATTATTGAAACAACAAAATAATCATCCTTACCTCATTGAAATGCCTGAAGCCAAGCCGATGGTGCCAAGCTAGTCCTTGTCATAATAAACCAAGGTGTACAATAAAATTATATTTCCATACCATAATCCACCATGCTTGTGTGTTAGGTGATGACTTTGCATGCCCTAATGATTTTCCACCTCTAGATATAACCAATGTGTTATGTGAGGCCTTTCACACTTACATCATTAGGAAGCTGAGTGCGGGGAGAGTTAATTAACTGAAATCCCTGCAAGTGCCAAGAGAGATCCAACATTAAATCAATTCAGAGAGACAAGACCATTGAAATGAAGGCGAATTAACTGCCCTTTAAACCTGATAGTGATTGAATGTGTGGTGTGAAATAATGGGGGGGGGGGCGAAAATTTCATGTCTTTGGTTTCTCAGAAATGGGGATGAAAAAATCATGCCCCCCATATGTCCCGTGTCGATCACCCCATCTGAGGAATATAACAATAATTGTTAATATTAAGTTATACATTAGGTTTCTTTTTTCTGAATAAAAAGATGCGTAATTTAATTATAATTAAATGATGACGATTACATTTTGTATATACACTTCAAGGGTGTATTCATGAAGAAAATAAAATATTTTCAAAAAGGAAATCTTATCCGAGGGTACTAACATTTCGCCCAGAATTTGAGCTGCATAAATACATTTCCAATAACAAGCAAAAGTACCAAAATAAAGAAAAACATAACAATAATTTGTACAAATGTGGTGACTATGTAAGTTCTAACAAATAAAGCACATCCATAACAATCTTGTATATACCACACATAACAATTTAAAAAATCGATATTCCAGAGTGGAATGGTTGTTGTCAAAAATTGGAATCTAAGTGAAGTTGTAACTGACTGTAGAAGAAAACATGTAAATGCATGCAAATTGTCAAGTTGGAATAGTAAAAATTATCAGGTCCAAAGATACGAAATTGTCATCTATTGAAATAAAAAACTCCTCTCTGTAAAGGTGATGAGAAGACTCCATGGATTTATCATTAACTTGCTCACTATGACCCAAAAATATTTTTCCAGATGAACGCCATCCTTAGATAAGTAGTCTACATCAATGTTCCTTTCCCTATAAATGTGTGAACAAGAGAAATAAGAAAAAGAATAAAAAATTTATCCCCTTAAAGGTGACGGGAAGAATCCACATACTAATCATCGACTTGATTCACTATGAACCCAAAATATTTTTCCTTCTGAAGGCCATCCTTAGATAAGTGGATTGCATCAATGTTCCTTTCCTTGTAAATGTGTGAACAAGAGAAATAGGTAAAATAATCAACAATACAAATAATATCCTCAATAATAGGACTAAATTAAATGTTCGTGGAGGAAATAATTCAATTAAGCCAATTAATAGACAACTTTGAGCTCCCAAAGATGTGTATAATAGAGCAACCCTTCTCTTTTGCGAACATGAGAAAATTTTCACATGAAAGGAGTTATGTTCTATTGTTTGATCCCAAATCCAGTCCCATCTTGAATTTGAAGTAATGGGAAGAGGAGAGAAATAAAATAAAACCACCACTGCACTGTTGGCCATTGTCAATGGAAGCACCATCGAAATAACCCCGTGGATTTGAAAATAAATAATTTCTAGAGTAATCACTTTAGGGGTAGCGAAGTCCTTTTCCTGGGGGTATTGACTTAATATAGCCAACACCTCATTAGTTTTGTGAGAAGGGACCAAAACCTTATCCATGAAAATTGCATTGTTTCTGGCTAACTAGACCCCCCAACATATAATTAGAGGGAGGGATTGAAAGGACAACAGATGGGATTGGAATGCCATAAATGCCATGCCACCCCGAGATCAAAACCATTCTAATAAATTGAATGTCCTAGAGTAATTCCACAAAGATGCCAATTGTTTTGAAAGAAATGACATTCCATGAAAACATGAAGGGCACTTTTCTCATTGTTTTGACAAAGAGAACACCATCCAGGACTGCACATGAACCTCCGTTAGAGGACTTCCCAGGTAGGAACCTTTTTCATCATGAGACACCACATAAATATTTTTTATTTAGGAGGACAATTAGCTTTCAAAACATCCTGCCACCACCATTTCTCCTTAAGGTCCAATTTGTCAGAAATAAGGAAAAAAAAGCCCAATTTAGGAGTGTAGATACCAACATGGCATATACACCAAATTAGTTCATCTAATTTGTCCATCAAATGAATATTAATATCGATAATATATTAAATATAATATTTCCAACTGGCCCTATATTTTTCCTCGATACACAAATCCTTTGTAGAAATCCAACCTTTATGCCATAAAGAAGAGAGGTTTGGATTGGCTATATGAGCTAGCTTATAAAAACCAATATCCCTGAGCCAGACTATTAATGGGGGCGGGAGCATGTGACAAATATTTCTACTAGGCCAAGGGTCAAGATCAAGACGAACCTTATCACCCCTTCCAACCTTCCAAGCAAGCCCATTTCCAATAATTTCAAAAGAATTAAGAACATCTCGCTAGATAATTTAAATATTCAATATTGGTTTGTCTGACCTCTGAAGCCAATCTTCAAGAGATAATGAAGCAATAAAGTTATGTTTGACCACATAAGTCCAAAGACTATCTACAAAAGTCAACTTCCAACCACACTTTGCAGCCATAGCTTTTGAGAAATGACATAAATTCTTTAGACCCCAACTCCCAAGAGATTTTTACATGGTAATGCAGTCCAATCTGACCCATGGCAAGATCCCTTTTTCATTTTTCCTGACCAAATAAAAGGAGAAAATTTTCCTATTTTTTTCCAAAATACACTTTGGGATCCAAACAAGGGGGGGCGAATAAACCGGAATGGCCTCAAGCACTAATTTAATAAGAACTGTGCACCTCATATGGGAGAGAAATATGTGACTCCGTAAATTTATCTGTTTATCCAATTTAGGGACCAACCAGGCCCAATATTCTTTACAATAACCATTTGGTTTCAACTGAAAAACCCACATATTTTAAGCCCTGCTCCAATGGCCCAGAGATGTGCGAAAGAAACTGGGACATGTGACATATCTCCATCTTAGAAATATAGTGATGTGAGATTGGCGAATTTTGAACATTTATAGACAATTCATTGGCCTGCCCAAATAGAGAAATTAAATCCACCAACACTTATTTATCCCTGGCATCACCACCATAGAATATAAGGATATCATAAAAAATAACATATGAATAATATTCAAGTTCTAGGAAATAATCACACCATGGAAATACCCTCGTCTCTTTTCATCACAGAGAAGCTAACTCAGACCCTCCACCACCAAAAAAAAAAGAAGAGGAGAGACGAGGAATCCCTGATGTAGGCCTCTTTGAGCATGGAAAAAGGGGGAGGTCGAACAATTGATTAACATAAGTAAATAAATAGACTGAATACATGACGTAACCTAATTTATGAAGTCAAGGAAAAAGCTTAGATGAGTAAGAAAAAGCCTAATATGAATCCAATTTACTTGATCATAGGATTTGGATAAATTGATTTTAATAATAGCCCCTTTCAGATTTTGAGTTTTGATGTTGTGTGAGCCTTCCTGAGCCACACCAATGGACTCATGAATTTTACTGCCTTATATGGAGAGAAGAGGCTTAAGTCTAACAATGATTATCTTTGCAATAAATCTGTATATAACATTATAGAGGGAGATAGGCCAGAAGTCTGAGGAAGAAAGAGGGTGATTGGATTTGGTTTTGAGAGCTATAAAATTAGAGTTGAAATCACGCTATATTTGACCCTCCTCAATTGAATCTTCAATAAAAACCACTAGTTCTTGACCCATAATTTCAAAGAACTCTAGGAAGAATTCTACACCCCAACCATATGGATTGGGACTTTTGTTTCTCTGAAACTGTGTAATAATAATTTAATCTCTTCTGCAGAAACCTCCTCCATTAATGTCATCCACTCCTCCACGTCGACCATTATTGGGAATAACTAAGCAATTTGGATGAATGCCACAATTGAAGATACCTGAGGGTCTCTACGTTGATCTTTAAAAAATTGTTTTCCAAAATTTTCCAAACCATTGAAAGAAGAGATCTCAGATCCTTGATCATCTTGTAGGTTCCAAATAATATTTGTAACCCTTCTACCCTTTGCAAAATCCTAAGAAAAAAATCATATTCTAATCTCCATGTTTAACCAAATTTCTCTACTTTTTAAACACCACTGCTCCTCCTTGGATTTTAAGTGACTGATTCTTCTGCTTTCTAGGGATATACGATTGGCACTTGATTCTTGAGAAGAAAATACTTTCCTATTAGAGGAATAAATAACTTCCAACTCCTTTTTTATCACTTCGGGATCTTGAGCCTCTAGCATTTTCTTTTTCTTTTCCCACTCCTTAATTTTGAATTTGGTCCTTTTTGCGTTAGCTTCAAATTGAGTTGCAGCTGAATCATTCAATGAGGGGGTGAAGGGGATATAATAATACTTAACCAAATAGATGAACTCCTCATCATTTAACGAGTCTGAGTCCAATTTAAAACGGGAGAATAGGTTTCTAGGGGAACCCTTTGATTTCTAGAAATATGGGGTAATAGTCTGAAATGCCTCCCTCACCAATCCATTGCCTGACTAGAGGAAGGGAGTCAAGAAAATCTTCAACAAAAAATAACCTTTCAATTCTCTTAGAAATCCAATAATCGCCAGAATGATTATTCTTACAGGTGGGAGAAATGTTTACTGGTTCCACATTGACCAACATTTTTTTGGAAATCCAGCTTCTGAATAAATACTCCTAAGGGTTTGGTTTGGCTTGAGGACCCTAGGATTCATAAGGGCCCATAGAAAAGTTGAAATTTTCACCAACTATTACATTGTTCCGACGAAGGAAAGTTTTGTTGAATGTCAATTCCAAAAATTCAGAACGGTTTTGAGAGGACCCATAAATGTTGATGAAAGTATTAGACTGGCCCAACACCAAAGGTTAAATATCAATTCTCATTGGCAACTCAAAACTTGAAACATTTTAAACATGGAAATGTTGAGGGGTCCAACCCACAACAAATCCCCCTGAACAACTGAAAGCATCCACTACCAAAAAGGACTAGCACTTCAATATTCCTTCAAGACAAGAAGAAATCAACTCAATTATTCCCCAATGTTTCCTGAAGGAAGATGTTATCCAACAAAATTATTTCAATAAGATTTTTAAGAACTTGTTTTTTAGAGGGACAAGCTAGTCCTCTACAATTGAAGGACATAATTTTCATTAAGGTGATGCAACAGGGGCTATAATTTCTCTAAGGACCCCTTGGATTGAAATTTATTTACCAATGACGAGGTTCCCTTTGGCTTTTTCCCTTGCAATTGAAGGGAATGATTTACATCCGCAGTTGTGACCCTCCACAACAGAAAGAGAAAGCTTCCCAAGACCCCAAGAAATTCCCCCCTTCTCGGGGAACACCAACTTAGAATGGAGATGTATAGAACATCCTTAGAGACTTGACTCTCAGAGGGAAGGAAAGAGGAAGATGAGGATGGGGAAGACAAGTTTCCCAGGGTGAGAGAAAAAAGGTAGATAACAGGGATTGAATGAGAGGAAAATTTTGAAGACATGGAAGAGGAGGTTTCTTTTCATAATACATAAGAATCCATAAGATATGTAATATATCTACGAGTAAAATAAATTATATCATCGATTAAACAAGAAATGAAAAGGAAGAGGAAGGACATGACACAATACCTTCACCATCTGGAGCCAAGGGAACCAGAGGGGCTATATTTGGATGCAATCCTTAAAACACCTAGATAGTGCCATGGTCATTTGCAACAACATCAAGGGAAACCAAACATGAAGCAAAATTCCTAAGAATAATACTCTGAACCCAAAACATCCACCATATTAGCTCTAGATAGTCTATGCAATTTCTTTTGCATTGGGAGAACATAGTCATTTGCATTGTGGCCATATTGGTGACAATGTTGACACCAGAATGGAATACCCTCATAGTCTAGGATAATAGGGTCCATACCGTGCCCTAAGTTCATAATCCCTGGAACCCCCCCACGATTATCAAGATTGATGAGAATGTGAGCCATCGAAGTATCACTGGTGGACAAGTATGATTATTCATGCTCTAGATAGGTCCCCATCATATTTACTACGTGACAAAAAAAAATCTTGCGCCCCAAATTCATTGAGAAACTCGGACTATGAACCCAAATAAGAATGGTGTCCACCTTCTCATGCCTAGCATCAAATAGGGGGGTCCAGAGTTTGAAAATAGTAGGAGAGAAGTCAATTTTCAGAACCCTCTCCTTAATGAGTTTTGCATCCTCCTCGTCCTGAAAAAATCAGTTGAACCCAACCTTTCGTGAGTGCTATAAAAGAGGCAAGTTTTTTTTCAGAGGCCAGATTGAGATTCCACCCATTCATGAAGAAAAGGTAAACCAAATTTGCATCCAAAAATATTTCCAACCAAATATTTGCAACTAAAGTATTCTTCTTATTTAATGGCTACATCTAACCCAAGAACGGAAGCCATCTACAGATTCTCATTCAAATAAATTAAATTTACCTTGTTTTTTTTAGCTTAAGAGAGACTCCCTTATTTACTGGATGAACCTTCCTCCAACTTGACTGAACCCTCCTTTTCAGAACACCTCACCTCTAGACCCTTGAAATGAGACCTTCCATTTAGCGCCTGATAAACCAGTCCCTTTATAATGTTGCTAGATGAGGGAAAATCTGGTGAAATGAAGGGAAGAGAGACCCTTGAATAAGCCTGAGGGTTTATAAAACCCTCATAAAAGCCATGGCCCTGAGAAGATATTGTTGGAACGACAAGGAAAAGGGAACCAAACCTTAGGTATAGAGGATCAGAGGAAAAAAATAGAGTCACTAAAGTAGTATGATGACCAAAACTCCACGAAAAAGGATGAAAACCTTGAAAAACATTGGAGGTTGGTGAAAATGACTAGAAGTTGAAACCCCAACTGAGGAAAATACCTCGTTTCCACCTTTCGGGATAGGGCCAAAGAAATGATGCACAGGAGGAACTACTGGAGCATAAGGTGAAAAACCAGTCAAGCTACTAGCAAGTGCACTATGAGAAACAAATAAGACCTAACAATGATGGGACCAAGCTGCTTGAGTATTTGAGGAGCCCCAGTTAGTATTATTAAGATCTGCATTCCCCATTTTCAAGGCCAGGTCATCACCCAGTCAGAAACGGATGGTCCAAATAGGACCCACCTGTGTAAAAATAGGCGAACCTAGACAAATGCAAACCACAAAGGTTTAGGATAATGAGAAGATGTAGGATTCCGATAAAAAATTAACAGTCAAAGTAAAAACCATTGGGAAGGAACAAAAAAATGCACTAAGGAGTAACAACGGGCTAGACCCTAAAGACATAAAAGCAACAACCATGACTGCTAGCAGAAACACTAACTCCTCCCTTCCATGGTTGCTAGAAGAAACCCTAGCTCCTCCCTCATCACATTAGTTTTGTTCTAGTGATAAAGTTTTTTTTTTTTTGGATCTGAATGTAAAAGTAACATAGTTTAATTGTTTTACGTTTCAACCCTTTTTAGGGAATATTGTAGGTTAATTTTTCTTGAAAGATGGCATGGATGTCTTAGAATTATAGGTTTGAGTTATGTAGTCTTAATTCAAGTTATTTAGGGTTTTTTAAGGGTGTTGGATCCACTTATGCATTAAAAAAGAAATTTAAATAATGAAAAATTACTAGCTCATAAGAATTGTTAAAAAATGAAATTTAAATATTGAAAAATTACAATCTCATAAGAATTGTATCACCGTGTTTTGAAAAAAAAATAGCCAAAATGTATAATAGTTGGACCATGTTGCAAAATATTGTTTATTTTAACTTCTTCTTTTTTCTAATCATCTATGTTGAGTTTAGGCTAGGAAAACTTGATTGGAATAACAACATGCCCAACTCCAAGATACTATAACTAGTGTTGTATGGATTAGATGAAGCCTCTAAATCCTTCCATGGAGATTTTATCCCCACAATGAAGTGTCATCCTCAACCCTCCCCATGCAATTAAAGTTATTAACCTAGAAATAGTACCACCAATAACAATAGCTCAAACATGATCCCACCCATCAAATTTATTTTAGGGTTTAAATTCTACACCAAAATTTGGTGAATTACCAAGAAGTTAACAATATTTGAGCCCTTCATGAAACCCTAATTTTCCACTATGTGGCTTTCCAACCCTCTTCCAACCTTATTGCAACTATCCATGAATCGACTTTTCCATTATCTTATTTATTCCTTCACTGATAATTATGTCTATCCATATGATATGGACACATATGATGACCAACCAAGTATTGTTAAAATTCAATCACCTATGGTGATTCCTTTGCTTAGCCTATGTCATTTTGATGCAAAACCCCACAAAAATTTTGTTAGTTTATGCAAAAAAAATTACATGCCCATCCATAACTCCAAACAAGGGTGTTGCCACGAAATTTCTCATCAACAAATGTGGTTTAGCAGATGCATACATTACAAAAGCCCTTAGACATTGTAATAAATATCTTTGTGGGAAATCATCGAGCTACAAAATGGAAGTAGTTTTGGGGTTGATAAAGGGCTATGGTTTGACCACCAGTGCCTAGATTCGAAGGGTGGTACTTTGTAGCCCTCGGTTATTTTTTTCAAGTGTAAAAAGAAACCTAAAGCCTAAACTGAGGTTCCTCAAGAATTTCATGAAGAAAGAGGATATTACCAAACTTTTTTTTAACTAGTGCAAGAACTCTCATTTCCAATTAACGTAAGCATAGATATGCAATTTCATTTATGCAAAATTTGGGCATTGACGATGAAGCATTTTTAAAATTATTGGGAAGGTAGTGTCGCAATGTCATGGTTCCAAAGGAAAAAATTGTAGTCATTTAAACATGTCAAGGATTTGGGGTTCAAGAAGGGATCAAATAAGTTTGAACTTGCTTGATGCATTTCTTGGGCTAGGGAAGGAAATTCTAAATATGAGATGACAATGTTTCATCAATTTAGGTTTCTCTCAAAATCAAACATCTATGTCCTCTATTCCAGTGGATCTCCAAAAATTTATCAACAATTGTTCTGATGTATTTGGAGAGATGCCTAAGAGTATTCCACTTGTCCAATATCATGACCATGCTATTCATTTGCGACCTGGAAGTGTACCACTTAACATTGGGCCTTATAAATATCCACGTACACATAAGAGTGAGATTGAGAGTATGGCTTAATATATATTATATGTGGGTATCATCCAACTTAGCTAGAGCACTTTCTCTTCACCAATGATGATGGTTATAAAAAATGATGGTTCACGGCATATGTGTCCAGATTATAAACAAAACAACAAAGTGACAATAAAAGATAAGTTTTCATTTCCTACCATTGATGAATTATTAGATGAATTGCATGTAGTAATTTTCTTTACCAAGTTGTATCTTCATTTTAGATATCATCGAATCATAATGAGGCAAGAAGACATTCGAAAAAAAACCTTTAGAACACATGAAGGTCAATATGAGTTTTTGTTTTATGCCATTCGAATTATAAATGCATCTTCGACATTTCAAAACTTGATAAATTATATTTTCAATCACACCCTTAGAAAATTTGTGTTTGTATTTTTTAATGACATACTAATCTACAACAAATCTCGGAAGAACATGTACAACATGTTGACAGGGTCTTTACACTATTGGAAAAAGAAGCAACTATATGCAAAGTTTTCCAAAAAGTAAAATATTTGGGTTATATTGTATGACATGAGGGTGGCAAGGTGGATCCAAACAAAAACAGAACTAGAATGAAATGGTCAATCTCCAATATATTGAATAAACTCAGAGGATTCTTAAGATTGACAGGATATTACCATAAGTTTGTCAAGGATTATGATCAAATAGAAACACCTCTGACAAAATTATTGAACATAGAAGCATTTTATTAGATTAAAGAAGCAACCAAATATTTTGAAGAACTACAAGAGGTTAGGTTATGTGTAGAACTCATGTTTTAGCGAAATCAAACTTAAGAAAAACCTTAATTGTGGAGTGTGATGGCTCAAGCCATGGCATTGGTGCAGTTTTCACGTAAGAAGGAAGCCTGCTTGCCTTTGAGAGTAGCGAACTTAAAGGAAAGAACTTACTCAGATCTATTTATGAAAAGGAAATGTTGGGTATACTCCATGTAATTAAGAAATGTCTTCCATACCTAATAGGAAGATACCTTATAGGAAGAAAAAAATCCATGATAGTTGGAAGTATTTTTTTGAAGCAAAGAGTATATTTAGAAGAGCAACAAAAAAGAGTCACAAATATGTTGGGTTATGACTTTGAAATTATCTACAAAATGGGAAAACAAAATATTGTGGCAGATGCACTCTCAAGGAAAAAGAAAAACACATTAGAGAAATTTTGAGGTCTAAAATGGGTCTCCTAAGGAATATTATAAAATAATAGTGGAATTAATAAAATAAGATTAGATTACCTCATCAAGTTTTGGAGGAAAAAAAAAAGAAAAAAACTATGTTTTCAACTCGTGTTTTCAACTTATATCCCTACCACGTTTTTTCGTGTATTTCACATTTTTCATGTTGTATGGTCCATCAAAAGTATGGAACATGAGTACTCCTTGGATGCAAAATTAAATTTCATATCCAACGAGTGCTTCTGCTCGAAATCTGAGTAAAATCGTAGGGATATAAGTTGAAAATACGAGTTGAAAAAATAGTTTTATTGTTATTATTATTATTTTTCTTTTTGCCTTTTTACTCCAAAAACGATGAATTATCCCCCATGGTTGACATCATCATATTGAATCTTATTGTTTTTTATAAAGTTGATTTTTGTTGTACATTTTTGTTTTGAGGCCCATTTTTTACCTCAAAATTTCTCTAATGTGAATGGTTTATTATGCACTATTTCCATTCCACAAATATGACTAGTTGGAAGAAGCAAGGATAGAATGGGAAAAAGATGATAAGATATGAAAGATCATTCAACAACTAAATAAGGACCCCAATGCAATAGAGAAATTTATGTATAAAACCGATTTTTTATGGTATCAAGATTACTTATGTAAGAATTCTCAATTCAAACACATGGTTCTTTAGGAATTATGCACTTCTCTTGTAAGAGGACATTTAAGGTTCTTGAAGACATACTATAGGATTAAGAAAGATTTTTTTGGGGAAGGTCTTTAAATATATGTGCAAAAGTTTGTGGTGGGATGTGTGGTATGCTAACAAAATAAATAAGACACAATCATGACCCCAGGGCCCTTTCATCCATTAACCTTATCAAACCAACATTATGAAGAATTTTTAATGGATTTTATTACATGTTCACTCAAATATGAAGGAAAGAGTGTCATTATGGTAGTGGTATATAAAGTAACAAACTTATCATCTTAATGAGCACTGTAACCTCAAAACAAGAACTCTAGCCCAAAAAACCCTTATTTTTATATCCAAAAGATTAAAAGACACCTTGAAAACGAAAAGTGTTGATTTTGCATCAACATTTGTTTTTTGCTTTTTTTTTTTTTTTTTTTTTGGTGGGGGGGGGGGGTAAAATCATTTTTTTAAACAGTAACATAAAAAACTAATTTTTTGTGCAATAAACATGAAAAACACCCCAAAATCGAATAGTGTTAAAATTTCAACATTTTTTTTTTATCAAAAACATTACAAATAAAATATCATGACTTCAAAAATCCTTAAAATTCCAAAAATTTTCGACAATAACGTTAAAGATAAAATATCACGACTCCAAAAAACCTAAAAATTTCAACAATTTTCAACCATGGCATTAGAGATAGATATCATGACTTCGAAAAACCATGAAATTTTTACATTTTGAAACCATGATATTAAAGATAAAATATCACGAATCTGAAAAACCTTAAACTTTCAACATTTTTCAGCCATGGAATTAAAGATCAAATATCATGCGTATAAAAAACCTTAAATTTTTAACATATTCAACCATGGCATTAAAGACCAAATATCATGACCAAAAAAAAAACTTAAAAATGAATACCTAAATCAAAGAGCCATTATACCAAGAGTATTTTTTTTTAATGCTAAAAATATAGCCCTCTTAAAAATTGAGTCTAAGACACCTTGACACATTGTAATGAAAACTTAAAAACCAACCATTGAAATGACACGCAATTTGGGCAGACTTGACGCTTCTTAAAATTTGAGTCTAAGACATCTTGACACATTGTAATGAAAACTTAAAAATCAACCATTGAACTGACACGCAATTTGGGCAGACTTGACGCTTTACAATGAAAACTTAAAAGTCAACTATCAAATTGACACACATGGGGGTAGACTTAATCTATTGCAACGAAAACTTAAAAATCAACTATCAAATTGACACATAGTGGGGTTAGGTTGCTAGTCAAACATGGACAAAACCCCTGCAACAAATAAATAAATAAAAATGAAAAAAAAAAATAAGAATTCAAAAAAAAAACAAACAAACAAATAAACAAACTCCAACATTAAAAAAAACACCAAAAATAACCCATAAGTGAAAATAAATAAAACAAAAACAAAACAAAAATAAAAAAACAAGAAACAATTTTTTAAAAATAAATGTAAAACAATGGGTTGAGTGTCCACTAGAAACACAAGACAAGATAAACACCTACACAATTTAAGATTCAGACAAAAAATGATCTCATTAAAAAACAAAATATCAAACAAATTAAAACAATTGCTACATAGTAGCTAGTATATGTTGATTAGCTTAAATATAGCTTAATTAAACTAAAATAATAATAAAAACAAAGAGTTCATCACAAAAATAAAACAACTAATAAAATATTGTATGGTTGAATGTCATCACCTAAAAATAAGAAATATGATTAACTAAAATTGTTTATATTAACATATGTGTGTGTGTGTGTGTGTGTGTGTGTGTTTTATATATATATTATTTTTTATAATTAAATTATTAAAATATAATATAATAATAAGTCATTTTAAATTGAAAGTATGGAGAAAAAACTATAATTCATGAAAATAGAAATAATAGAAAAAGATTTTAAAAAAGAAAACAAAAAGTTAAATAAAAAGGAAATAAAATTAAAAACAAAAAATTAGTAACTAATAGAAATGGAAGTTACTAAATATCCCATAATAAGACTTCAACAAATCACCTTACAAATAAATAGATTTAAATAATAATAAAATATAACAAAAATTGAATTTCCAATGTTAAACTATAGATAAGTAACACAAATTTTTAGTAAAAAATAAACTAACACGCAGTCAAAGAAAAAACTGGGTATAATAAATAAATATATTTTAATAGAAAAAAATTATTTTCAAAAATTAAAGATTAAATAATTAAAAAACCAATTAAATAATTAAAACACGCACACATATAATATGAATCATGAGATCACGGACATGCCTAACCTGTGACTTGAGTAATTGCGACTCAATGGCATTTAAGCCATCAAAATCGCTCGAGGATCACACCCTGCCTAGGCCACACTTGCCCTTAGCATGATTGAATTTTTGCCCAAAGAGTTTCGAAGCGGTGACCTTTTCACCATGAAGTATCTTAACAGAGTACCCTGCCACCATCTATTCAACACCTTATGAGCAAAAATAATAAATATAAAAAATGAATAAATAAATATTTAAAACATTTAAAAATTTTAAATTATATATATATATATATATATATATATATTAATATGTAAAAAAAATTATTGTAAAATAGTGGTCTAGTTTTTTCTTTAACCATTTTTTTAGTATATATATAAAAAAAAAATTAAGTTTTTAAATTAGTTTATGATTTATTTAAATATTTGTAATTATTTTTTAATTTTTACTTTTTGAAAAAAATTGTGATATATATATTTTTTAAATATATGTTTCAATTTGTTCTATATGCTAATGATTTCGTTCTTTTTTCTAGGAGTCCCATCGATCTCAACAAGCAGCTTAAAACCTTCTATGATTACTATATCAAGATGGGTATGATTGTTAATATTGACAAGACTAAAATTATGATTATTAAATCCAAAAAGATCACTTATGATAATTCCATTTATGATAACAATTACGTAGAGAATATTTCTTATTACAAATATTTAGGTATTGATATTCACCATTAGCTCAACTAGAACTATAACATTGAGAAAATTATTTTAGGAGGTTGGAGAGCTTACTATCAGCTTGAAAACAATTGTAAGACAACTGATTGGGTTTGGAGTAAAAAAATTTCCTCTTTGAGAGTCTCGTCACCCCTATTATTTTATATGGATGTGAGGTGTGGGGTTGTAGTCTATCTAGAGATTCTTAGAGAAATATTGAAATGATCCAAAAGAAATTCATAACCTACAACCTCAAGATTAAAGGTAATATTCCCTACCTTATTCTCTTGATTGAAGCTAACCTTTCCCCCATTGAATGCACGACTATGTTTAGATATCTGATGTATAAGAATAATTTGTACAACATGGAAGCCAAGAGGCTCCCAAAAATTGCTTCTAACTCTAGTCAAAACCACCTTCGTCTCAAGTGAGGTTGACATAAGAATTCCAAGTCCTGGCTCGATAATTGGGAGATAAGGGACAAGATCCTCTTGGGGGAATAAGGATAATATTAAAAACATCATTACTTCCAAATTTAGGGATAATTTGTGGAGTGATAAGGAGTTAGAGGGGAAAGGAAAGTTAAGATACTATAAGGAGGTAATCAACTCCAAGCTTGCTAACCAAAATTACCTTTATGTATTAACAAATGCTAAGAAGCGAATCATTATTGCAAGGATTAGAACTAATTCTCATGAGCTCCAGAGTGAAACTGAGCGTTGGTCTATTCCCAAAATTCCTTGGGACGAAGAATATGCCTCCTTTGTGATACTAAGAGAGTTGAAGATGAAAAACAATCTAGCTTGGATTTTCCGGCCCTTAGTCACATCCGTTCTCATTTCCATTTGCCCCACTACTAACCTCCTTGTTTTGTTCAATCGAGATAACTACAGTGACTTCAAAATGCTTCCTTCCCTCATTTTTTATCAAAAAAATAAAAACTTAAATAATCTCAATTAACCACTTCTTTCTTAAGATCTGATAGACCATATCGGTCTTAGTGGACATTAATCATCATCATAATTTTCATTTTTTCATTTTTTCAAATTATTTTTTTTTTTTAATTTTAATAATTTTATTTTTCCATTTTTGTAATAAATTTTGATCTTTAACTAGTTTATAATGTCTTAAAAAAAAATTGAGCTAAACTTTTTTGTTTTAAATGTTTTTTAATTTTGTTTGTTTTGTTTTTATTTTATTTTGTTTTCGAATTTATTTATTTATTTTTAAACAAATTATTTTCATTTTTGTTATTTTGACTCTTTTTTTTTTCTTTTAATATTGTTTATAATTTATTTATTTTAACTTTTTTATTTTATTTTTTTACTTAAAATTTCACGTGAATGATTATTTTTTAAAAACAAAAATTCAAATATTTTCATTTTTGGACATAAAATTCATAAAATTTGTTATTTTTTCAACTTTTTCTGTTTATTTTTTTCCATAAAAAAAATCTTTTATTTGACATGTCATTTTCAACGAAAAGGCCTTGAAATGTGTTTTTCTTAATGATTTCTATATGTAAAATGTGTATTTTTTATCAAGTGTTTTAAATTATTATTTTTTAGTGACAATTATTTTATGTGTATTGAGCTATTAATTAACAATACATAAATATAAAAACTAGAAATTGCCCTTAAAGGTGCAAAGGTACAACCAAGACTCCTTCAAGGATTCAATGAAGACTAGGTCATTAACATTTCATTAAGATTTGAAAATTTGTGTTAGCACTTTGTGGGTGGCTGAATCAACCAAGACTCATAACTATGAGCTCCTCCTCTACTCTAAGGGTTTTTTTAATTAAAAATTTTAAAACTATGAATGATATTCCAAAATTGTTCGTTGAAGCATTAAAGAATGAGGTCTAAAATGGGTCTCAAAACAAAATGTACAACCAAAATCAAGTTTATAAGAACTAGTAGATTTCAAGATGATGATGTCAACCATGGAGGATGATTCACCATTTTTGGAGTAAAAAGTAAAAAGATTAAAAAATAAAAAAGATAAAAAAACTGTTTTTTTCAACTCATCTCCCTACGGTTTTACGCAAATTTCGAGCGTGAGCATTTTTTGGATGCAAAATTTAATTCCTCATCCAATGACTACTAATGTTGCATGCTTTTGATGGACCTTACTAAACGAAAAATGAGAAATATATGAAAATTATGATTGCAATCATGTTTTTTCATGTGTTTCTCATTTTCATGTAGGAGGGTCCATCGAAAGTATGCAACGTGGGTATTCCTTAGATGAAGAATTAAATTCTGCATCTAATAAGTGCTTCCACTCGAAATTTGAGTAAAAACATAGGGAGATAAGTTGAAAATATGAGTTAAAAAATTAGTTTTTTCTTTCTTCTCTTTAAAATTTGATGATGTAATCTAATCTTATTTTATTATTTCCAATATTATTTTATAATATTCCTTAGGAGGCCCATTTTAGACCTCAAAATTTCTCCAATGGACCATAGTTTTTGGAAGAGCAAACCTTTCCTTTCAACCATGGCTCATAAAATTTGACTAACCTCCATCACTGACACAACAACTCCAGTCTTTGTAAGACTTCGAAGTATTTCTCCTCACTTGTGGTATTTGACATTTACTTGAAGTTATTTGAAACTCCTTAGGTTACTTTGTTAGAATAGGTGGAGATTGTATTTCACAAGGTCTTTTCACCTTTACTCATATTGATGTGTACCTCAAAAATTGTTTACCCAAAAAAATACTCATAGAATGGGATTATATCACTTTTACAAAGTTGTTAGATTATGAAAGCATAGTTTTCAAATGTAGATCATTCCAACAAACTAAAAACCTTTAGGAAGTCCAATCATATTCTTTGTCTCTTCTCCATCTAATGGTATTAGGAGATATCCTAGAGGGTGGAAATTAATAAATAAAAAATTATTTGAACCAAAATGTAAACAACATCGATATAGAAGATGACCAAGTTGAAAACAAAGGAGCATGTTTTGGTTCACACCCCTATCCCATGGTATTTATGGGGAGAAGGGTATAACTTAATGCTATTGAATCCCTTTAGGGGGCTAGAGCACCTGCATCAATTGGAAAATTTAGATGAGTAAATGGAGGTATAATGTATACCTTATGCATACAATTGTGAGTCTTTGATTCCTTTGGGGAAAAGTATCTTCTGTAATGACTCCACCATCCCATGTGAATAAAGTTTAGTGGATTAGCATTCAAAAGGATATTTCTATGCTTGCTTACCAACCATCTGTAGAGCACAAGAAGACCCTTAATATAATTAAATCTCTTCCCTTGCTAACCTACCTTACAAGGAATATGTGTACCCCCTCCTTTCATGGAGTTTTGTGGGGCTATATTCCTTTATCCTCAGATAAAACCATAAATTATATTTTTTTAAAAATAGATGAGATAATTTTCATGTCAAATAGGGTGGAGGGAGACTACTCACCATGGTGTTGAATTTCTATGTAGAATGATATGGAAATACAAGTGCTTAGCTCTATTATTTGGCCCCAAACTAATGACTCTAGGTTAAATGAAATTAGTGCTTCCATGGGTGACCTACATGTGGCTTGGTGGTTGGGTAAAACACAACATAAGATGACTAACAACTTTGGAATAAAAATAAATAAAGAATTTATATATAATAAATCACAACACTCAATCACCATGCAATTACTTAACATCACAATGATCTGAATATGCTTGTTTGTTTGTAGCCAATTTGAAAGGGAAAATCTAACATCTACAAACTCTCTATGTATATAAACAAGTGGTAGAACACAAAATTATAATTCCATATTCGTAGATACAATCATTGAAGTTGTAGCGTAGAGATGAGTGTTAAGTTGTAAGTTGGCATGGGACATAATAATAAATGTTGGTGAGAGAGAGAGACATGGTAAAATAATTATTAATATTATGATTCATGCACAAGGTTCCCTGTAACACAATAAACACTCATCACCTGCTTCTCTTCCGTGTTACGTTCTTCATGCAAAGATATCCAAACTCTCTATGTGTATAAACATGTGGTATAACACAAAATAATACTTCCATATTCATAGATACAATCATTGAATTTGTAGCGTAGAGATGAGTGTAGTGATAAGTTGTAAGTTGGCATGGGATGAGATAGAGACACGTGGTAAAATAATGATTAATATTATGATTCATGCACAAGGGTTCCCTGTAACACAATAAACACTCATCACTTGCTTCTCTTCCACGTTGTGTTCTTCATGCAAGGAGATCCAACGAGAGAGAGCGACATCTGTATGTCTATTTCTCACTTTGAATTTTTACCTATCTCTGCATAGAGCTTGATAAATTTTGATATATTTGAGTTGAAAAAAATGGGGAACGGGAAATCCAGGAGAGCTCTCAAGACCATGAATCCTATAGCCCTTACGAGTAATGATGTCTCTCCAGTCCTAGAGAATTTGTCGAAGGTATACTAGCATTTATACTATATAGATACATGTATGTTGCTTATTGCATTTCGATTTTGGGCGTTTCGGTATAGGTATATGACAATGGGTGGCCTCTCATAGAGGCTAAAAGCTACAAAGTTTTGGCACATGTTGTGTTCAAGTCACAAGAAGAACAAGTTTATGTAGTGGTTGTGTTAAGTTTCTATGTAAGTATAGATAGTTTATTTACTTGCATGTAAGTAACTGGGATTTTTGTTTCAACACAAGAGAAAAGAATGGAAAAGGTAGGGTAAACATACAGTTGAAGAATTTGATGATGATTACTATGATACTGAGAGTGAGTATGAATGTGAATATGAATTTGTGCCTCCCTTCACTCAAGCTTGCAGTGCTTTGGCTAATAAAACCAAAATCAAGGATGGTTCGATGGTTTTAATGAAGAGAATGGATCTTGACCTTGTGAGTAGCAAATGATTGTAAGAGTTTCTGATGCAGGAGCACCCAGACTTAGCGAGAAATGTGATTGTGTGTTCACATGTTGTGGCTAACATGAGGTGGATAAACATTGTTTATTAATATTTTACTTAGTTTTAAATGAGAGGAATTAGTATCTTTGGATTTTCTAAATTAATTAGGAATAAAATAGCAACTGGTTTATCCCTGTGAGGATATTAATCCAATTAGGATAAGAGCTTAGAAATAGGGTAGCATTTGTTTGTTAAGAGTGGTTCAAACAGAAATCTATTTAGAGACGAGAAGGAACGATTCATGTATATATGTGTGTGTGTGTGTGTGTGTGTGTGTGTGTGTGATAGGTGTGAGAGATAGCGTGCAAAGTGTGGAAAAGGTGTGAAATAGGTATGCGAGAAGAGTGAGAGGGTTGAGAAATCATAGAGAAAAACTAATTGTAAAAAATAGTCGTTCAAGGGATTGGCTCTGTAATTCCATTTATTATTAAATTCCAAGTGTTTTGTATTTTCAATCGGACTCTCTGTTTTAAACCATCTATTTGATTTCCCTATTGAATCACATATGTATTAATCGCACAGTAGGAAGCAAAATTAGATTTGCAGGCGCAACAAGGACCATTATATCTGACACCGATCAATGGTGAGAGATCACATCGCAGTCGGAGGATATCGCACATCACAAAGAATAGTGTTTACAGTTAATAATTTCGCAAGTTAAACAATTTCACTTGCGATGCAAAGTGAGTCGGCGGAGATATAACTTGGACCGTCGGATCCAGCAAAAAAATTCAATGGCGAGGATTGCAGCGCACCGAGAGTGAGTTCACAAATCTCAATATTCAGAAGATAACGTTAAGGTTTTCGCATGGTAAATTAAATGGTTTGCGATGCAAAGTGGAGAAGACACGTGGCAGCGCGGCGCAACATCACGGATCACAAGAAATAGGTTTAACCTTTAAATTATGTTGTAAAGTCTATGAAGTGTGATTGCCTGTGATTGGCCGGAAGTATTGTGGGACCCTCTGGTAAGACGCTTTGCGTATATGCATTGTTATGGGTTTATGTGTGTCTGTTTAAAGTAGCGATGTTGATTGCACACATATGTATGTTAACAAACTCCAAATTTTGAGATCTATTGCGAGTAAGTGAGTTTATGTGGACCCATAAACTATAGATTCAACGCATATTCTAATATTTGTGCAACTACTCTGCATCATTTGGTATCAGAGAAAACTTGAGTTCTATTCTTGAAGGTTGAGCAAAGATGCCACCTAAGAGAGGAGTCAGCATAGGTCGGGGAAGGCAAGAAGCTAATGCAATTTTTCTAGACGAAATTCGACATCTTCGTACAAGAATAGAGACAGTAGAGGTTTCTCAGAGGAGAGCACCTGAAGAAGGAGATGTCAATGCAACAGAGGAAAATTTTGAGGAAAAAGAAGCGGTAGAAGATGAGGCAGCTAAAGTTTTCAAAATATTGGCAAAGGTTAGTGGAAAACCGAAAATGGAGATTCCTTCATATGAGGGGAACCTTAATGTGGATGAGCTGATGGATTGGATCAGTTCAATGGATAAGTATTTCGATTTGGAAGAGATCGAAGATAAGAAGAAGGTCAAGTATGCATCTACCAGGTTGAAGGGTCACGCATATATCTAGTAGGATGAACTATAGACATCTAGAGTTAGAAAAGGAAAGCCAAAGATCAAGTAGTGGGATAAAATGATAAGGAAGTTAAATAATAAGTTTATGCCAAAGGACTATCAATTGTATTTGTTCAAGCAATTGCAGAATTTGAGGCAGAAAGGAATGATTGTCAAAGAGTATACGGAGGAGTTTTACAAGTTGAGCATTAGAGCAGGACATGCAAAAGATGATATGGAGAAAGTAGCTAGATACATCAATGGCTTACAATATGACATATAGGATTAAATCAATTTGTTCAGTCTGAAGACAATTGAGGATTCCTACCAAGCATCCTTGAAGGCGGAGGAGAAAATGTTGAGGAAGCAAAGTCAGAGGAATAGAGGTAAAATTCTAGCAAGAGGACAAGGAAATTTCAAAGAAATATTTCAGAACTCTCAGAATGAAGCAGGAGGTTCAAGTAGTAGACCGCCAGAGAGAGGAGACTTTGGTAGAGGAATATTTGCACCTAGAGGCAAAGGCCGAGGAAGAGAAATTCAGTGCTACACATGTGGAGAATGGGGATACGGATCATGGGATTGTCCTCATAACAAACCAAAAAATCAGTGGAATATGAATGTAGCTGAAGCAAAGGAAGAAAACCCTCAGGTCATGGGAAAAGAATAATCACCTGAGGCAGGAGAGTCTTTATTACTCAAAAGAGTATTTCTTAAGGTAGAGAAGGAAGCAAATGAGCCAGCACAGAGGAAGAGTCCATTCAGGACTGTATGCAAGTGTAAATAAAAGTGTTTCAAAGTTGTGATTGATAGTGGAAGCACTGATAATATTGTTTCCACAAAGATGGTTGAGAAATTGGGATTGAGTAAGGTCGTACACCCTACTCCTTACAGAGTGTCGTGTCTACATAAGGGACATCAGATTTTGGTGACAGAACAGTGCAAAGTGGAGATACAGATCGGTACATACAAGGATGTCATTTTGTGTGATGTGATGCCAATGGACGTGTGCCAGGTATTGCTCGGAAGACCTTAGAAATTTTACAGAAAAGCCATTCATGATGGAAAAAGGAATACATACACCATAGAGAATGATGGAAATAAGCACACATTGCTACCTTTGAAGGATGAAGCAGATAAAGGAACAGTTGAGAATAATGTTATGCTGATTAGTGGAAAGGAGTTGCTATAAGAAGTCAACAAGGAGAAAGAAATGCATTTTGTTGTTGTGGGTAAACCAAAGGTAATTCTGACTTCTAAAAATTTAGACAATCTGCCTGTGGGAAATTAAAGATATGTTGGATGATTATGTTGATATAGTTGTTGATGAATTACCAAGTAAATTTCCACCAATCAGAAGTATCAGTCATCACATAGATTTAATACCTGGTGCAAGTTTACTGAACAAAGCAGCATATAGAATGACCCCTCGGGAGAATGAATAAATTGGAAGATAGGTACAGGATTTGTTAGATAAAGGAATAATCAAAGAAAGTCTTAGTTCATGTGCAGTACCAGTCGTGCTTCGTCTAAGAAAGGAGTTGAGTGGTGCATGTGTTTTGATTCCATAGCCATAAACAAGATCACTATCAGGTATAGATTTCCATTTCCACACATAGATGATTTGATGGATTGTTTAAGTGGGTCAAAGTATTTTACTAAAATAGATCTGAAGAGTGGATACCATCAAATAGGGATTAGAGAAGGAGATGAATGGAAGACTTCTTTTAAGACCAAAAATGGATTGTATGAGTGGTTAGTGATGCCTTTTGGGCTCACTAATGCACCAAGAACATTTATGAGACTAATAAACGAGGTTTTGAAAGAATATGCAGGAAATTTTGTGATAGTCTATCTTGATGACATTCTGATTTTCAGTCAGAGTAAAGAGGAGCATTTGGAGCATGTCAAACTGGTGTTAAGTACTTTGCAAAAGGATAAGTTGCTCATAAATTTGAAGAAATGTAGTTTCATGCAGAAGGAGCTCATTCACCTGGGATTTATAGTCTTAGAAGAAGGCTCGAAGATGGACCCAGAAAAGATTCAAGTAATACTGGATTGGCCAACTCCGAGAAGTATATTTGAGGTAAGGAGTTTTCATGGTCTTGCAAGTTTTTATAGAAATTTTATATGAGGTTTTAGTCAAATCTGTGCGCCAATAATTGAAACAATAAAGGAGAGCAACCAGCCATTCAAATGGACAAAAACAACAGATCGGAATTTCAAGTTTTTGAAAAAGAAGATCACTGAAAGACCTGTTTTGGCCTTACCAAATTTTGATAAAATATTCCAAGTTGAGAATGATGCCAGTGGGATAGAAATTGGAGATGTCTTGAGTCAAGAGCAGAGACCGATAGCTTATTTCAATAAAAATTTAAATGAGGCTAAGAAGAAGTACTCATCCTATGATAAGGAGTTCTATGTTATTACGCAGGCTTTGAAGAAATGGAGGCATTATTTGTTACCCAAGGAGTTTTTGTTGTATTCAAATAACCATGCACTGCAGTTCATAAACAATCAGCCGAAGTTGAACCAAAAGCATGCAAAGAAGGTGGATTTTTTACAGAATTTTACTTTTGTAATCAAACATAAAAGTGGTAAGTCAAACAAAGTTGTTGATGCTTTGAGTAGAGTAAATTTCATTATGCAGGAATTGAAAATTGGCATTTTGGGATTTGGAGAGATGGTTGACATGTATGAGGAAGAAACTGATTTCAAAGAAATATATGCAGCTATTAAGAATCTAGTGTTTCATAATAGAAGCCACTGGTTATATTACTTGATTCAAGGAGGATTGTTGTTCAAGAATAATAAACTGTGTATACCTAAGTGTTCCATGAGGGAGAATCTAATTAAGGAAAAACAGAGTGGAGGACTATCTGGACACTTTGGACAGGATAAAAAATTTGCTCAAGTAAGTGCTTTTTATTATTGGCCAAAAATGAAAACTAATATCAAAAAGTTTGTTGAGAAGTGTAGGATTTTTCAACATGCCAAAGGAAGAAGCCAAAACACTGGGTTATATCAGCCATTTCCAATACCCAATAGACCTTGGGATGCTGTCAGCATGTATTTCTTTTTAGGATTGTCGAAGACTCAAAGAGGACATGATTCTATCTATGTTGTTGTAGATTTATTTTCTAAAATGAAACATTTTATTGCTTGTAAGAAAACTAGTGATGCAACTCACATTGCTAATTTGTTTTTCTATGAAGTTATAAGATTGTATGGATTTCCTATGAGTATTGTTTCAGACAGGGATACAAAGTTTGTAGGACATTTCTGGAGGACTCTATGGAAGCAGCTAGGTACAAACCTCAGTTTCAGTTCAGCCTATTATCCTCAGACAAATGGAAAAAATGAAGTGGTGAACAAGATCTTGGGAAACATATTAAGGATTTTGGTTTACAAAAGTCCAAAGCAATGGGACTTAGCACTTGCTCAAGTTGAATTTTCCTATAATGATACTCCTAATTGGAGTACTGGAACGAGTTCATTTCAGATTTTTTTCGGATGCATCCAAGAGGGATGTATGAACTTAGATATTTGAGTGAACAAGAGATAAGGAGTGCTAAAGCTGAAGAATTTGCAAAACAGATACAGAAGTTGCAGGAAGATGTCAAGAAGAGCTAACAGAAGAACACCCAAAAGTATAAACAAAGAGTTGATATGAAGAGGACTGAAAGGGAATTTCAAGTAGACGATTTAGTCATGGTTTATCTAAGGAAAGGTTTCTAGTCGAGACTTATAACAAATTAAAAATGAAAAATATAGGACCATGTATAATTTTGAGGAAATTTTCTTCAAATACATATGAGATTGAATTACCAGTAGGAATTGGAATATCATCCATCTTTAATGTTGCAAATTTGTACCTATACAAAGGAACAGAGGAAGAGCTACAGGAAGAATCTACAGAAGAGGAGGGCCAGACTCTGAATTGGAAAGAACAAATGCCAAAGACAACAAAGAAATAAGTGGAAGCCATTCTAGAGAAAAGAGTAGCAAAGAAGACTAGAGGACAAACCTACTATCAGTATCTAGTCAAACGGAAAGGACACCCTGTGGAAGATGCCATTTGGATGATAGCAGCAGAGTTACAGAAGTTTAGTACAAATCCTAAAGTATTGATGGATCTATCTTTACTTCCCTAGGATTCTGATGCAGGAGCATCCGGACTTAGCCAGCAATGTGATTGTGTGTTCACATGTTGTGGCTAACATGAGGAGGATAAACACTGGTTATTAATATTTTACTTAGTTTTAAATGAGAGGAATTAGTTTGTTTGGATTTTCTAAATTAATTAGGAATAAAATAGCAATTGGTTTCTCCCTATGAGGAGATTAAGCCAAGTAGGATAAGAGCTTAGAAATAGGGTAGCATTTGTTTGTTAAGAGCGGTTCAAACAGAAATCGATTTAGAGAGGAGAAGGACCGCTTTAGGTAGATATAGATATATATATATATAAATTCCAAGTGTTTTGTAATTTCAATCAGACTCTCTGTTTTAGACCATCTATTTGATTTCCTTGTTGAATCGCATATGTTTTAATCGCACAGTAGGAAGGACAATCGGATTTGAAGGCACAGCAAGGACCGTTAGATCTGAAACCGATCAACGGTGAGAGATCACATCCTAGTCTGAGGATATCGCACATCGCAAATAATAGTTTTTTACTTTTAAGAATTTTTCAAGTTAAACTATTTCACTTGCAATGTGAAGTGAGTCATCGAAGATATAACTTGGACCATTGGATCCAGCAAAAAAATCCAACGGTGGGGATTGCAGCGCACCGGGAGCGAGTTCACAAATCGCAATATTTAGAAGGTAGTGTTAAGGTTGTCGCACGGTAAGTTAAATGGTTTGTGATGTGAAGTGGAGAAGGCATGTGGAAGAATGGTGCAACATCGTAGATTGCAAGAAATAGGTTCAACCTTTAATTTATGTTGTAAATTCTGCGAAGTGTGATCGCCCGCGATTGGTCAGAAGTATTGTGGGACCCTCCGGTAAGACGCTCCGTGTATATGCATTGTTTTGGGTTTATGTGTGTCTGTTTAAAGTAGCGTTGTTGATCGTGCACATATGCATGTTAAAAAACTCCAAACTTTGAGATCCGCTACGAGTAAGTGAGTTTGTGTGGACCCATAAACTATAGATTCCGCGAGTATTCTGATATTTGTGCAGCTAGTCTGCATCAGTTTCAGGCAAAGATCAACATGTTGGGAAAGGTTTTCCATTTAAATATTGTTGCAGTTCTTGGGTATTGCACTCAGAATAATGAAAGTTTGCTCATATATGAATTCATGCCTTAGGGCACCCTGAACCAACACATCTTCCATTGGGAGCAGAATGGGATCGAGCCTCTTAGTTTGAATAGTCAGCTGCTTATTACTTTGGATGTAACTCATGGGATGCAATACTTACACAACCTTGAACACCATTTATTAAATTAATAATATGCACATGTAACATGATGCTTTGAATAAGCCCCAAGGGTTAGCTCAATTGGTTGATTCCTCGGTTGAAATTCTCCCAGATTGAGATTTCAAAGGATCAAATCTCCTAGACGCCCACGTGGTTAGTCCTTAGTGTTAGGCCGACAGTAATTTCCCTTTGGGTAGGATTTATTGCACGATTTCTTAAGACCATGGATGTAGTTGGTACATGTGTGCGGGCACATAGGAACGTGAACCACCAAGAAAAAAAAAAAGGCCTTAGTATTAGGCCGACAGTAATATCCCTTCGGGTAGGATTTACTGTGATTTCTTAAGACCGTGGATGTAGTTGGTACGTGTGTGCAGGCACATAGGAATGTGAATCACTAGGAAAAAAAAACATGAAGCTTTGAATTTACACCCAATTTATCACTCTCGCCTTTTCAATGATTTTATCCCGTAAATTCAACCACACAATGAATAATTCCTGCATTGATTTTGTTAACACTAGAAAATTGTACAAGCAGAAGACGACATTATTTAATGTCAGGCAGAAGGATTTATAGGGCTGAAAGACATTAGAGAATCTAGAAAGTATTTAAAAATCTCTAAGGTCTGAGGAAAAATCAAATTTGAGCGTGCATAATCCTTCGTGAAGAGCACCTTTGCATGCCTTTTGACTCGAAATGCGCGCAATTCTGGGAGTGGCGAAAGTCACTTTCTGGGACCACAAAAGGCACACTCCAAGACAGTGATTTCACACTTGAAGCCGCCTAAGGACAGCCACCAAAGCCTCCTTAGACATCAAGGGAGCACACAATGGAATATTTGTGGCACACAATGGAATCATCCCCCTCTCTTGGGTCAGCATCCACAATGTACCAAGAGAGGGAAGGAAGATATGAATTCTCCTATATAAGGCCACCAAGAGATGAAGAAATGGAGAGCACATTATTATGCTAGATAGAATTTCCCCAAGTAATACCAGCAGTGTGTGATCCAGTGCTGAAGATAGAGGGGACTCAATTGTTGGCCATCCAACAATTTCAGTCCACCACAGTAGAGAGAGGGAGACTTTGCATCGAAGCAAGCTTGGAAGTAAAGACATCCTTGCACTGGGACTTAGAACCCATGTTCTAAGGGCCCTTTGGCAAGAGAGTTAAATTTTCATCCTCATTTCCTACCAGCACTCAATAAGAGGGGCCGAAAGAGCCACCGTTTGGATTATTGCAATTGTTTGACTCTATTCAAAGCTTTTGTTTTATTCGTTTTATTTTTAGTTTAGTTTTAGTTATATATGCATGCTATTTCTCTATCTAGTATGTTAATGATTCTAGCATGTTCCACTAACTTTCTTGACTCCACTTCTTTTTTTGCCTGTGACCAATAACTTAAGAGGGTAAACCACACCCCTTAAGTTGGTGTGATTTCGTACATGCATGCACCAAACACACTAACACAAGATTAGCGACTCCACTAGTATTTATTTCCAAGTTTATGTGGTTGTGCCTTTTTGCAAAGACCTCCATCTGTGATGTGGAGTGGAGCTGAATTTCCCCCTTTTTCTCTTGCAGTCCTTAGTTCATCCCAAGTGACAGACTCAAGCAGAACAACTCCAAAAAATTACTTTTGCAAGAATTTCGCTCTTTTCCCTCCCACAGACGCGCCCAGGGCGCACATTCAGAGCTGACCCGTGCGCATACATCGCGCCTATTGCAGCCTTTTGCACACAAAAGACCAAAAGAGAAATTTCTCCCATATTTCTATCTTTTCTTGCTTGTAAAGTGCTTGGAAGCCCATAATACATCTGCCAGCACTGGTTGAGGTACCCCGCAGCTTGCTAAAGCTCACTCTTAGCTGCTTTTTGTATGCTTATTGTCAGTTTTATTTCAAGTTGATTTTTGCAAAGTTCACCATAGTTTAAGTAGGGGGGAAAATTAACTTGTATTCCGAAAAAAAAAATTATGTTTTGTAAATTTAGGTACCAACACACCTAGATAATTAGCCAAAGTAAGTGGCCCAAGTCCTTGCATGCTTAGCTAGTTTCTTTTTTCTAGTGTAAAAGTTATTAGTTTAGTTCAATTTTTGCACTAGGATTTCGGGACCAGGATTGAATTGTCGATAGAAGAGCAAGTAATCTATGCTACATTTGCACACTTCAGTGATCCTAGGCAAGCATATGAACACTCTATATTCACAACTCACCATCTCCCTTTAGTTGATCACATAGATTAACTCGGAAAAATAGAAAGTGGCCCATATTTGCACATGTTTTTCTTTTGAGCAAGGAATAATACAACATAGTTTAATAGGGGATTTTGAAAAGGATCATCGCATATCCACACATTCAAACTATGTTCTTGTCCACTTTTGGCTCACACACACCCACCCACTAGGCAAAGAAAAGACACCTAAAAATAACTTAACCAAACTCACTAAATTCTCCCCACAGGGGCCACAAAAGAATTTATAGTTTAAGTTAGGATCAAGGGAGTAGGCATCCAATAAGCCGCCTTGATCATTATTCATCTTGAAACATAGAATTTGACTATTTATGGAGCTTTAAATCCACCTATCATCCCACGAAAAAGAAAACTCGAGCATGGCAGAGACCTGTTTCAGAGGGGGTTAGGCTTAGGCGCAGTGCGTGCAGTATTAGTTGGGGCTACCTGACCTGGCTGATACTCAGTACTGTTATCTAAATTACCAAGAATCCCAAGACTCGAACGCTTACATGATATGGTGGTAGTTAGTGGCCAAATATAGGGCATCCTTTCCCTATAGGTGACGGTGCAGGCAAGCACTAAATCCTCTACCCTTACCTTGGTGAATTTTCTTCGGCTGATTGGGGGCGTCGCCAGCTCTTACGGGACGTTGTTCCAGCACTCGCAAGATATCTTCTAAGGGCCGAGTTACATTTGAGTGTGTGAGGACGAATAGGTCTTCTAGGATTTGAGTATCATACGTAAACAAACAAAAACCATATTTTTGATTACTTGACATAAAATTAATTTAAAGGGAAAATTAATTTTATTTTCGCTTTGTTTTATGTATGCGATCGTAATTTTTCTTTGATCATAGACTCTATCCTCTCAAATTTTTCCAAAACCATACCTAGTCGACACTAGAAAGGACCCAACAGGACCTCATTGATCTAGGCATCTTTTGGACCTCCCCCCATTACCAGGAGGGGTTCCAGGTATTTCGTCGTTTAAGCATCAAAGACGGAATGCTGCCACCATTATTGGTTCATCCTTTATTGGGGCATCCTTAGTTGGGAACCTTGGTCGGTCTCCCAACGCCACACCACACACCACTCCACCCACGACCCCTAAGGGGAAGAGGAGTGCGACCCATTTGGGAAGCCAATCGAATACATAGCAAGGTAGGTCACAGAAAAACCCTCTTCCTAACCAGAACTTTGTGTTTTCTCAAGTTGCAATGGCGCCAATCTCCCAGTCACCTTTCTTAGATTCGTTGAATCTACCAGTTTTAACCAAGCTGATGAATGACTACATCGCACACAACCCTACATGACCTCCCATGCCCATGAAGCTCCCTTCGGATATTCCAAACTTTGAAGGAGAGCAAGCGGAAGACCCGCGTAATCATGTAATGACCTTCCACCTCTGGTTCTCATCGAATAGTATCATTGACAACACTATTCGATTGAGACTATTTCAACCCACTTTGATAAGAGTAGCAGCGAATGGTATGTGGTGCAACCCTCTGATTCACATGGAACCTTTTGCACGCTCGCCACCACGTTCCTAACATATTTTCAGTTACCCATTCACCATGATTCCAGAATGTAATTATTGACACATTTTAGACAGACCCTCGCCATCCATATCTTGGACCATCTCCACAAATGGAGGCACTGTCATAGTTTATGTAAAGAAAAACTCAATGACCGGGTTCTTTTATATTTGTTCCTAAAAGATCTCACTGCATATATTTCAAAGGATGTAGTGCAGTAGAGGCCCACATCTAAAGAGGATGCCATTAGCAAATCCCAATAGCTTGAGATGATTTATATGCAGTCAGGATATATTTACAATATCCTGCCAAACGCCCCGTGCCTACAAACTTATCAAGAATTTCCAGGCATGTCGAACTGTACAGATGGTCTCATTGGGTCATTGACCCAAAGTTACCTAGGCAGCAGAAGTCAAAACCCCGGTTATACGTATGGTTCTACCCAAAACGTACCATAACTCGGTTTTCAAAGTCATCATATGCCTCAGCAAAATTTGACCAATAGGGCACCAACGTATCACCATGGAGAACCCTATCCTGTGGCTCAGGGGACCCAGTATGCAGAGAGAAGCACTAATGGAAGAGATCCTCTCCAATAGCCAGGTGTAAACCAGGGACTGTGTTATGCTCAGTCCCCAACACAAGACCCGCCTATGCAGACCAATGCACAGGTGAACTTTTTGCAGCCTTCCCAAAACAAACCACACCAATATAACTAGGAGAACTACCCTCCTAATGTGGCGAATAAAAAAGGAAAAACAAGCCCAAAGGGAATCCTGGACAGGGGGCAACAACCAGCAACACCCGCCATGATCCCAAGCTGGAGGCAACTCCAACCGGAATCAGAGCCAAGAGCCAAGCAACGCCCAACAATAGAGCGAAAGGCCACCTCTTCGAACAAACCATTCTTATTTGATATGTGGTGTGTATGGCCATTATACTCACCACTGTCCTGATATCCCTGAGCTGAAGAAGCTACAAAGTAATCGAGGACAAGGAGGATCTTCCCAGCAAACAACTATGATGCAGGAACCTTTACCCCATCAAGGGACAGTCAACACTCAGCAACAAAATCCAGATGACTCCTGGAAAAACTGCCACGAAATCTATATGACTGGCGAAGAGATGTTTTTCCAAACACGGAATTGCATTACGACACCCCACCAAACACCAACACGTCAGGGGCGAGTACCAATGCACCGACTGCACCCTTGACCATTTCAAAGATGCCTATCGAACCATTTCCAAAGATGGCGAAGGGACCCAATAGGCGAGCAAGAAACTACTACAAAGCGGCCCACAATTATAGCATCGTGGACAATTTAGCACAATCTCCCGCTGCTATGTTAGCTTTGGAAGTATTGTAGTCATTCCCAAAACAACAGAAAGCCTTACTTTCCGCATTAGGAGCCATCGACCCTGTTAATACATGCCTAATGGCTTTTGATTTAGACAAAGCCACCCCTAGGATTCCTTCTATGGTCCCCTTCCAGATACCAGTGTCGGTCCAAAATATCACCATTCACCGATGTGTCATTGACGAGGGTGCATCCACATGCATCATGTCAAAAAATGTTTGGTAGAAATTAGGGTCTCCCGAACTAAAAACTTCATTCATCATGCTTAGAGCATACGACGGTCGTCCTTCGACCCTCATCGGCCTCTACCAAAACGTCCCAGTCTGCTTAGCCGAAAATATGGTCCACATAGACATTAAAGTCTTTGATGCTCACTTGGACTGTAACATACTCCTTGGTTGGAGTTATATGTATGCCATGTTAGTCATAGCCTCCTTCGTCTTCTGCATTATGATGTTCCCCCATGAGGACTGCATCATTACTATCGACCAATTGAAACATAGAAAGAAATGACCCCTAACAAACACCGATGAAATTCTACCCTATGTAGATACATCCTCGAATGCACTGTCACGATACCAAGAATATGGCCCCGGCCAGTTCAAACCGTCGTCCATTCTAGGATCATTCCTCGGAGATCCTTCCATTATCCCTCAGTCATCACTCGATGCCACAGGGGCTCCGGTGTGCATTATGTCCACATCAAGTGCAGAAGCTAGTCCTCGGCCACGGTAGCCTCCCTCGCCTACGCCACTTCCCAAACCCCTTTGCTCTACCCCCCAGCTGATTTCGTCTCCCATTAGGTTTTGGCAACAGTGGTGTTAATAAACATATTTTTTGCATTACCCATTTTGTATCTCATCCCCCCTACAGGGACAGGAGCCACACACATCATTTCCATAGGGTGGAAGCCCCTCAATCCCGAGGAGGCCCCACCTATCCAAGAAATAGTCAAAACCATCCCTGCAAAGGAAATTTCCATTGCAAAACTGGTGATTACAGCTAAGAAAACTGAGAAGAGAGGAAAGAATATGGAGACCCCCACCATACAACGGGACTCGCCAGTTTGTGCCATATCCGACGTAATAGGGCACCCTACCCATATATTCCCAAAGATGGATGAATTAAAACCACTCCTTGGCTCTGACACAGACATCTCGACGTTGCGTTACCGTAAAAAGGAACATGCCACCAAAGGTAAAGGAAAATCATTGCATACCAATCACGGATGCACTATATGTAGAAAATATAGGCACTATACCCATCATTTCCCAAATATCTCGCGATATAGGGATGCCTTACACGACATCAAGCAATCTTATCAAGAGGATTCCCCCCACCCAGTCTGCCGAGAACGAACCTCGTACCATCCTGTACCTACAGGAGGAACGAAGGGCACCAGAAATACCCCCAGTCATGCTCCCTCCTATTATACGCTGCACGTTGTGCAATGAACATGGTCACTTCCTCGAAGAATGTGCAACCCTAGAACTCATCCAGTATCTTATAGAACGGGTTTACTACGTTGGATTATGGGCAACGCAATTCACACATCCTTTATGCGCTGACAATCAACTTCTAGAAAATTGTCACTATATCCAATGATTTTGGTTAGCCCTCGCCAGTTTGCGCTCAGTTATAGTCCGCCTCTCCCAAGAAGATGACATGGATGTAGAATCCATGGACAGCTCCACAACCCAAGAGGATGTGACGAGCAAATCCATCCTATTCTTGTCAGCTGAAAAGCGACCAATCAGGGAACCCCTAGTTACTCCCAACCGCTCTCTACAGAGAATACCAACATGCGCGTTATGCAAAATGCCCAATCATGTGGTCGCCATCTGCCCTGATTTAGCAGCGTTGCGATGCTGGTACCCTGCTAGACCACAAACTGAGCACGAAAGGACCCACATATCTAGGCTATTATGCCCAGTATGTTAGGGCAATCACAGCAGACGTCACTGTACTTATATCCCACAAGTTCGTCCCCTCATCAATATGATTAATACAATAAAGAAGAAATGAGACAATGAGCTCAAGCGATTTAGAAAATACATCACCCCTCGACCAGTGACCCCACACCCACATGGGTGTGATGGGAAAACTAGGATGACACACCAACCAAGCATGACCCAGGCCAAGTCTAGGATAACATGCAGACTATGTGACCTGAACGACCACCAGTTTAATCAGTGCAGAGAACTAAAGTCCCTTGCAAACAGTTTTTGCACAATCTCTTTTCTACCACAGAGACTTCTCTCTAATCAAGAGAATATCACGTCTACCTATTGCCGGATTTGTTCACATTTTCACCATACGAGTAAATGTGCGCATCTCCCCAAGCTAAGAGCGACAAGAGTAGTGTTAAGTGTACACTCCCCCAAAGAGTTAGACACACCCAAGACAACAACACAGAAATGGAAGAAGAAGACCTCCTCTTCTACAACAGATCCTTTCCAAGCGTCCACATCAGGGACAACAAGTAGTGTCGATTCCCATACAATATACTCCATTGGCACAATGGTGCGATGCACCATCTGCACTGGCCAAAACCGTGCTCAAGAGGTATGCTTGCTAATGGAAACATTCAGGCACCTCTGTAGCTGTACAATTTCCAACCACAGGAAATTGACCATCCTAGCGGGGAACCCAACCTTGCGCTTATGCAAACTCCCATCATGGAGATTCTTCCCCCACTGAATGCCAATGACACAATTCACCATATGCGATTTGTATCATCGCATATCAGAAATAGGATTGAGGTCACCCCCATGTCCCAGGATTTCCACCTTATTCCTGTCACAAAAAGTCAAGGTACCTTGTGCTTTTGCATTGATTTCCATGAGATCCCAAATTTGCATGCCGCTATCGAACTCCTCGATGATACCCAACCTCTAGAATAACACCTAGTACAACTAGAGCTCGTTGACAAAAGCCGACGACAGTTTCTACAACACAGCGAGGCCCACAAGAAAAGGGTAAAAGCATCATTCGACTGCCACATCAACCCTTGCTCATTCACCGAGGCATAACTAGTCCTTCACTATGATGTCGCAAAAGACGCCCTAGGGCCAGGAAAGTTTGAAACCTTGTGGAAAGGACCCTACATCATCAAACATTGCCTCCGCCAGGGGGCATACATCTTGAAGGAACCGGATGGGACATGCCTCAGCAACCCCGTCAACGACCTTTACCTCAAGAAATTTTACCCATAAGGGCCAAGATGGCCCTTCCCTAGAGCGAACGTACACAAACCCAACCACTGTAAATTTTTTACCAAAAGACTTATTACAAAACACAAAGTGCCGCCATGGATCACCAACCTAAACCTTATTTCAGATTTACTGATGGAGCATCAAGATGGTCTCAAAATTTAGCCGCAACAGCCTGGGTCACCTATCACCCTGACCGATCAACACTCTACACAAACGATGTGTGCATCTGTTCAGCAACAAACAATCAAGCAGAATATGATGTCGTCATCGGACTTATGTGCGACTCTCTCCATTAGGGCATATGCCATATGCATGTTTACCTCGATTCCCAGTTAGTAGTGTCGCAGTTAAACCAAACATTTGAGACAAGAGATTCACACCCATTTAGAAAATATTTGTGTGAAAAAAGATTAAGCAGACAATTTCACTATACTACATTTACACATGTAACAAGGAGTAAAAACCAAGCAGTTGATCGCATAGCTAACAATATCCTAAACTATAATGCATCTTGAATATACCATCATACATAAAAAACCAAAAACATAGATATCCATCAGTATAACATCATCTATAAACCGAAATAGGTGACACAACATGTAGAGCCGCAAAAAATATCTCTCATATATGTTATCACTCAGTAATTTCTCAAGATTAAAGAAAGAACTCACCGAGGTAACCACAAGCCTACTTTTAAGCTTTAGGATCTAGCCTTCCTAAGGCTCAGAGAGGACTCTCTCTATAAGATTTAACTTTGTTTTTATGTTTGATTTTAGGCTAGTTATATGGGACAAATTGGTTTTGATATTTGGTTTGGTTTGGTGGGAAAAATCACTTAATGAGATGGATAGTGATAGATTTGTTTTTCCATTGGGAAAATGGAGTCAATGTGTCAAGCAGATAGGTCAGGATCAAGGTCTAAAGTCAAATATTTTTAGGGCAAGATAGCAGAGTCACTCAAGATCTTTGAGGCTGATTGGTGAAATGGTTTAATCAGGATAAAGAGAAATCAAGGATTCTTTGATCCAGATAAGGAGTGAAGAGGACAAAGGTCATTCGAAAGAGGGAGAAATTAAGGGTTCCCTACTCTAGAAATTAGCAGAAAACATTAAAATGAAAACCAGTAAATAACAGAGTGCTTTTAACAAACTCTGATATAGCACTTCCCGATCTCACATTAAAATTTAGAACACATATATTTATGAATGGAAAACATAAGAAGGTTTAACAAATAACAGAAGAAATTACTTCACTTAAGTGGCCCAACACATGAATCCTGAAATATGATGCTTTATTGATTTGATCCAGCCTGTTGACTTGAAACTTGGTACAAAAGCCCTTCAGGTACAGAAATATTGACTATAGAAATCTTCAGCAATTTATTCCACAATAATACTTCAAAGAGTGAAGTATTTATACAAAAATGTTTACAAAATATCCTAGAATACTCATAGGAATTTTCTAAGGAAAATAAAATATATTTTACAAAAATGTAGTGGCAACTGCTTAACAACTAGCAAGATGTCCTATTTATCCAAATAAAATAGAAATATTGTTTTGGATTGGGTGCAGTTGGTTGTTGTGTTGTCTTCAATGCTGGAAAAAGATCTTTAAATCTGTTTTGAAACTCTATCTTCTCATCTGATACTCTTTCACTAATACACTTTGACTACTGCTACTCTTTAACCACTATTTTAACTACCTTACCATTGTAAGTTTCTATTTTTACTGTGAAAAAAAAAAATCAGCAAATTGTTTTTTCTTCCTCTTTCAATGTAAAACTATTTTTTACAGCAAATTAGTAAGCTTCTGCCAAAATTCTTCATCAGGTAATTTGATCTTGGTAATTTTTGTGTAGTTTCATCAGCCTCTGTGTATCTGATAAAAGTTGGTTTGACTACAAAGAGATGCTTTATTTCATGCTGCAAATAAAAAAAATCTTCAATTCTTTTGTGCAAGACTTTTCCTGTAGGTATTCCTTGCCAATTTTCCTTGTTTACCTGTTCTTTAGAAAAAAATTTGTTCTTCTTGTTGTAATCCTCTTGCTTCATTAATTTGTCATTTAAAACAAGAATATTTGGCAAGCCTTTTTGCCGCAATATAGCAAACTTTACCATAAATCTAGTTATGATCAAATCCATGTTTTGGCACTTCTCTTCAAGTTGTTTCATCAAATTCTTCTTTGTAATTACCTTTCTTACTTCAAGAATTGTTTCAGTTATATCAGTGATGCCTATTTCATCCAATTCTTGTTTTTTTTTGGTGTTAAGAAACTTGATTATTTCTTGGGCCTCTTCAGGTTTGGCACCAAGTTCTTCCTTTGTTTTCGTAATTTCTTCTTTTGCTACTTTAAGCAAGTCCTTTTGTTCATAAATTACCTGAATGGAAGGCCAAGTATCATTGATTGACTCAATGATCTTGGACCACAACTATTTTTTTATGAAAGTCATTGGTTCCTTCAAAGTTAACTCTGCTTCAACTTTCTTCAACTATTCACTTTCCCTTTTGGCTTTCTGCTCCTCATTTTTAGCATTAATTTGAGCTAATTTCTTGGCATCTTCCAATTTTTTGATTTGTTATTTCAACCTATTGATCTCATTACTCTGTATAGACATTTCTTCCATAGCTTCGATAAACTTGTTGGCCTCATATTTTTGTTGCACTGCTGATGTAAATGATTATGCAGCTGAAGTTGTGGAAGATGTCATTGGCACAGCTGTAGCCAATGGTACTTTTGGTGCCAATTCTTCTGCTAAGGTTGAAGGAATTGTTGTAGTAACCATGGGGATGATTGTAGGAGGGACACTCTGAGTTTTAGTTATTTCTTTCTCTTGGAAAAGATTTTCCATTTCTATCTTCATTTCCTTAATCTGTGTTGTCATTTGAAGAATGAGACTCATCATCTCATCTTTGTGATTTTCCTCCTGCACAATTTCTTTTGTATGTGGATGTTTTGTTGGAGGAAGCTTCAATTTTTTTCTAAGTGCTGCAATGTCAACATTCTTCTTTTTCACCAATTCTTCTGCAGCCTTTACATTTGCAGGATTATACCCTATCTCAATTACCAATTCTTCTAAGGACTTGATTCTAGTGTCCTTGATATAAGAGGAAGATTTTTCAATCCTGATTTGATCTCTCAAATTGGTTATAGTATTCTGAATCTTCTGGGAACTCATTGCTTTGGTAGTCATAGTAGAATAGAGCATTTCAGAGCTTTGCTTATGAAATTTAATTTGATCTAAAGGATGAATGCTATCAACTGGTACTTCCAAGTCAACTTTCTTGTAGTATGCTACTGTTGTAGGTTTAGGCACTATTGGCTATAGTATTGTCATAAGAAATTTCTTGTTGGTGAATCAAAGGTTGATAATAATTTGTTTTGACTTCCTGGAGTTTTCTTTAGATACTATGAATAAATCTCATTCTTTAATTCCTCATTTTTTGCCTTGATTTCCTTGTATTTCTCTTTGATATCCAAATCTATATTCTCTGCCTGTTGTGATGAGGATGCCTCCATATTTTGCTGTTTTTCAATCATATGAGTATCTGGAGCACCCTTTTCTTGCTCATTTACAAAAATTGTAGCAGCATCTATGTTTTTCTCTGTGTTTTCTTCATCTAGCACAATTGTTTCTTTTTCCTTATCCACTGGATTGAGTTTGAGTTTCTTGTTATATCTTAGCTTGAATCTGGTCTCTATTGTTGTTTTAGTTGTATAATTGCCTTCTTCTCTGACTCTTTTGGTATTTGTGTCCTCTTGATTTACAGTTTTCAAGGTATGACTAGTATCACCTTGTTTAACTTTTTCCATCAAGGTATTTTCCAGCCACTCTGTTTGATTTGCAAATTGTTCAATCTCGGGCCTTTTATCATGGATATAAGGGGTTAACTTGCATTTTACCCTCATTTTGCTAAGTATTCCATGAGGATCATAATTCCACAAGAAACTTTCTTCAAATTTATATTCCAGCAACTATTTTTCTGCCTCTGAACCTGCATCCCTGTGGTTGCAAATGAAAGGTCCTACCTGGTTCTATAACTTGAAATGAGTCTTATTTTTGGCAGCCAAAAAGTTGATAGAATCTGAACTGAGAATTTCCCTTATGTACTCTAGGGAAAAAACTCTCATTGGCAAGTATTTTGGCAATTTATATGGCAGAAGGTTATACCCATAGACTCTAATCTCTGTATGATTTTGGTAAAGGTACCAATCTCCAATTCTGCTTTGTTCTGACAGCTGTAACACTATCTTTATCTCATTACTGATCCTTGGTTGTACACTGTTTGTTAGCATGTTTATTAATGGATGAACAAAGCAATCTATGAAATCCACATAAGTGAATTCTTTTGATTCTTTTCTGATTAGAGATGTCCAAAAGATGACTGATAGTGTATTCCCTTCTACATCTAATTTTTGAAGGTTTATAGGGAATTTATTTTCTTGGAAATAAAGGAACATGTGAAAGAGGAAGGATGAATATCTGAAAACTCCTTCAGTGGGAAATTTCACAAGCTGATCATGGATGTTATCAGCTATGTATTCATCATAATTTTAAATGTCAGAAGGAGGTTGACCAGTCACAAAGGTAGATACAAAACCAAGAATTGACTCATCAGTATGCTCATCAGTAAAATAACCTAGGATAAAGGATAACATTGAAATGACATGCCTTGATTCTTCAGGAAATTTGGAAGTAGAATAAGGAGGGTTTATCTTTGGGATTTCAACATATGCAGGCATGAAGGTTTAGAAAATATGAAATCTCTTAGGAAATTCTAAATGAATAAAGCTTTGTGAGAGCTTCTATGGATAATGGGATTGCATTGGGATCTGGTTTCGGTTGAAGCATTAAGTTTATAGACTCTGCATTAATAGTGAACAATATTTATTTGTTAGCATTCACCATAGCTCTTTGGTCAAGGGAATAGTAGGTTTGACACAGCCTAATGAATTTTGGACACTGATAGGTATGTGGAACTACATTCTTGGGTAAATTTGACTCCCAAATTTGTACTTCATCTCCCTGATCTAAGGATTTTTCTAGACTCCAGCAGTGGAGGTCTAAAAGATTGAATTCTATCACTGGATCCGTTATTTTGTAATCAACATCAGATAGGGGTGTATGCTCCACATCTACAACAGGATGTTGTAGTGGATTTATAACAATGGTGGTTTTAGAAGCCATTACTGGGTTTGATTTTGACACTTTAGACCTTCTAAATGCTTAAAACTCTGTATTTAGGCTTTTTTGTACTCTTTTGTAAGCTTAAACTATTTATAGAAGGTATTTTTGACTTGACAGAGGCCTTTTTAATAGCAAAGGATATAGTCAGGCTTTCTTATGGTTTTCACCTTCAATTTGGTTTCAAACTTGATCTTCAAATTCTTTTACAAACTCAGAAAATGTATAACAAGGGATTTTTTCTGCTCTTTTGGATAAAATAGACTAAACAGTTCAATTCATGCATTAAATAGGTTCTGAGAATTTGTAAAAGGTTTCTAATTATTCAGAGGTTCCAAATATCTGCAACAAGGCTCAAAATATCTTCAACTTTGATTTAAAAAGGTTACAGTCTTTGAAACTGGGGTTTCATTAAGGTTTTGCATCACATACATTCTCTGGGGGGGAATACAATTATTTTTGTAGATAAATAAGCTTCACAAGGTTCAATTTGACAGAAATAGTGTAGAAATTATATACAATAAGCATGCATATATCCATATTCCCCTGATCTAACAATATTTTTCTTCTTTCTAAATACAGAATCATTCCACTGTTAATCTTTTGCGGAAAATCAATTGCAAACACATGAAGCATAAAATACGCACATAACACAGTTGTTTAACGGGAAATCCTGAAGCTAAAACCCCCAACTATAATATATTATGTATCATGGAGATCATGTAACAATCCTCCTACAGAGCTTAGTACATCAAGCTCTCAATACAATACAATCGTCACACACTAACAAGATGAAATCTGCAAATCCATGCATTGATTTCTGCCCTCCTGATAGCCTGCCTCCACTGTGCAATCCCTACTGAAGAATAGCTTTGAATGAATTTGAATTACCCTTGCCTTGACTGCGCAATCCTCATTGGCAACTCCAATGTGTGTGTGATGCAATCAATGCATCACTATAGTCACAACGGATAGTCCATCTTTCCCTTTCACCTACCTCTCCACTGGGTCTCCACTGGAACTGACATGCACTATAGTTAACTGTTGTATTTGTTCAGTTGATTAATGAGTTATTAATTTTGAATTAATTAACTAATTAATTCACTCCACTCTCACTAGTGTATCGTTCAGTTAGACTAGATACAACTAGCTCAACTGAGTTTAACTCCATTAACTGAGTTAAACTGAATAACAACTCCAAGAACTACTCTTCCAACTCTTTCATAACTCTGCCACTTCAGTTCTAATTGAGTCCTCCATGCATGAACCACCAATAAACCCTAAGAATTGCGTAATTCCTTCAGCGCACTAATTTTCCAAATCCGTACACTGAAATAAAGTGCTCCAAGAGAATAAGTTGTTGTTTATTGTCAGATTATTATTAAGGGCTAATAATAATCAACATGCATCTATTTTTAGATCGACGATCTATAAATAGACTTCGCCCAATATTCTAAAAATAGAATTTCATCTATTTTTCCAACTTTACCAACCATCCACAAATAGCATCCTACAACTTCTGAAATATGATCACCATGTCTAAAAATAGACATAGTCTAAAAAAATACTTGCACCTAAAAATACCCTGCGGGCCCACTTAGTAAAGGCAACTCATTTTCACTAAGCTCATCATCTTGTTGAATCTCAACAAATAGCTCTTTTTTATGACGATAAGCTTATTTTCTTGAAGAATACTTGTTTTTGCAGGTATTAGGTCTTGAAATAGGGTAGGCAAGGCGTAGGAGGGCTTTTGGAAGCTGTTGCAGTCCTTGGAAGTATACTGGAGGCTTCAAGTAGTCTTGGCAGCAATTTTTAATAGATATCTGGTTCTTTGGGCATGTAAATGGTGCACAATGCTTGTTTTTTCAGTCGGAAAGGTTTAAACCAGCAAAAAACGTAGAAAATGTTTAAACTGTGTGCATTTTGCAGTTATATCACAATTTTAGGTTAAAACGGGTTCTGCATTGAATGCGGGTCAAGTCAGAGGGAAGGTGGTTTAGCACTGGGAGGAGAAAACCATCAATGGTTTATCACGTGAGCTAAGAATGGTAAGTGGTTTATTTATATCAAATGTGATCCAGTAGTTTTATGTCACGTGGAGGAGAGAGATTATGGCAAAACTACCCATTTCGCAAAATAAAAAATGATTAGTGATTGCACTTTTAGAAATGCGATATCGCATCTGGATCGTCAGATCTGGGGGGAGATATGCGAATGACGGAGATTTAGTAATGAAGCTGCTCGAAGGATGGGGCGTGGGGCCCAGATAATTATATGCGGCGGGGTTGGTTAATACGTTTAAGCGTAGTTTAAACGTATAAACTAATGTTATAATGTGATGGGCGGGGTATATGAATTTACATGGTAAATGTGTGATATTCACGTGTATTGTGAAGGTGAGTTATATTATATATAACATGTTTTAACCTTTGGGGAATAGGCGGGGATATTTGACACATGGGTATTTAGACCATACGTTAAAGGTTAATATAGTGGGTTTGGGATCTTTTAAATAAAGGAATTAATATATCTACTGGAAGGGGTATTTATAAAGGAATTAATACATTATATTAGAGTTAATATGAAATGAGTATGATGTGAGCGGAAATACATATAATATCAACTAGGTAAAGTGTAAAATTGGCATTTGAGCACAATAATGGTCCCATTTTAAACATTTACACATAATACTTAGGATAAATTGTATTTTGTGGGTTTTTGAATGTTTTTGCACGAAATGAAATTAGTTAAAGGGGATTTTTACTTTCCCTAAGCAAAAAGTGTTTTTAACTTAGGAAAAGGGATTATATCTTTGGAAAAGGGTGATTATGATGAGGAAATGGGTTTTATGAAGGGAATCCAATACTTATTACTAATAAGTTATTAAGCCTTGGGTCCGATCCCAACAAAAGTCAGAGAAATGCTCTGAGCCTTTTTAACTGAAGGTTTTGAGTACTTAATACTTTGAGGGGAGGGGAAATTAGTAATTTTTGCAAATGATTTTTTATTACATGCCTTGCACAACTGATTTCTACCTACCCATCATTATTCTAACATATTTTCATTATTTTCATGGGTGCATTTAAGCTTGCAACCCTAAATTCATTTTTCTTTTAAAGCAGGAAACTATCTAATTCTAACCTTATTTCATCTGAGGGCTCAGATTAAACTGTTGAGCTCCTCATTTATTCTCTAACTATCTACTGATTTTTCAAGTTTAAATTGTTTGACGGATCTTTATTTTCTATCTATAAACATGAAATTCAAAGCATAAAAAAGTTAAGATTAAACTTTTAACTCATCATAGATTATGGCATTTTGAACAAGCTGCACGTAATCATTATTTTTGCAGTAAAAGTAGTGGCATTTGGACTTGCATCACTTTCATGTGTTATTATTATCTCTCTTTTCTTTTTGGGGTCCATTTTATCTATTCTTTTTTGATATTTTTTTCTTTCAAGTCCTTTGATTTTTCTTTTAGGACTTTTACCATCTTTACATTTTTTATTTTATTTTTTCTAATATGGGAAAACAATTTGCAGAAAGCTAAGTATGTACATATTACAAGATTAATCAAAATCAATTCAAAAATTATGAATCCTATTATTATAGGACCCCAATAACATATATATATATCATGGTGTATATGTCTGAGTACAAAAAATAGTGTCACTGACCCATAGGTTAGCCCAAAGATACACAAAAAGTCGTCAAAAAATAGGGGAAGCATCCTCATAATGGGTGCTTTCCCTATGTACAAGTATACTCTAGGGTTGTTCCCCCTTGAGAAGGGCACCTGGCCCTACAACTGCTCCCAATACCACCACTGGTGCTACTGTCACAACTGAGACTGCCACTCGACTTAAAATAGGCCGATAGTCCCTTTCCCAGGCCATCACCGTCTCCAGCCAGACCTCCTCGAGATCATCCATAAAACCTCGAGAAGGCATCCCCTAGGTCAAGCGATCCACTCAACCCTAGGCATCCTCTAGAACTGACACTCGAGCAGTCAATTTAGCGTTGCAAGCCTCCGTCGCATCTGCACGTGCTGCCTCAGCATCGGCACGAGCTCGCTCTGCCGCAGCCTCGGTAGTAGCCGAGCTACTGCCCTCTCCGAAAGGGCCAGCACCACCACCTACTCCACCACCAGGTCCTCCAGCAGCATCTCCTCCCTACCCTCCAAGACCGCCCCGAGGTCTCCAAAGAGGACCATGGGCGACCAAACGAGCCACGGGGCGACCTACCTCGCCAACATCTGCAAAGAGTAACCAAAACTATGTCAGTATCACAATCAAAACACATAAGCACATATATGCTAAAATAAATGCAAAAGACATAAAAACATACCTGTTGGCCCCCAAGAATAACCAGGAGGGAGACCCATCTCTAGATCCCCCCGGAAGTCCATCCCTGCATAGGGGAATGGCAGAAACATCTGGGGGTTCACCTCGAACCAGGCCTCCTTCGTGGAATTCCAGTAATGCCACACCATGCCCCCACCACCTCGCAGCATCACTGAAGACTGCCTCCTCATGCAAGGCTCCCGTGGCCCCCAAGGAGGCACCGCCACCACTGATCTCAGCAACACTACCCTCTCGTACATAATGCTGCATAGAATTCTGGCGTACGCAAACAAATTCGATCCATTGCGGAACTTGTTGATTTGCACCACCATCCCGTCATAGCAAAAACGAGAAAAATCAAAGAAATTACTAGACCTCAACTGGCGCAACACTCCAACCTCCGGGCCAGATGCCCGATGCAAAACTGACGACCCTGCAAGTCGCAAAATCACTGTCAGAGCACACCACTTGGCCAAATATGGCACTGATGCAATGCTGATGCACCCCTCCATAAGAGGCGCCCCACCACAATGACATCTCTGGAACCTCTCCAAATCCACTCTCCTAGAAGGGAGTGGATACCTCAGCACCTCACATGAGGCAATAACACGGTAACAAAATATACATCCATCTCAGGACAGATGGCTAGGTCCCACACAACACAAACATGTTGCGCCTCCTATGTCAATGTTGGATCAAGTAATGAAGCAATCAGTCCTACGACCAAAGAAGCTCGTTTTCCGCGAACTTCAGGAGCCCCCATTGCGCAAGATGATGGCACGCCCCAACATCAGCAGCCAATGTAGTACAGAGCTCGGGCCAATCTCGCTCCCTCCACAACAACCTGTCATCCAAACAAGTACCCATCAGGAACAAAAAAACATCAAAAATAGGCAAAAACTTAGAAATTTTTTGCATCGGCCTTTTGCGTGCCTGTCCCTTAGACAAGCACGCTCAGGTCACTGTATTTTCCACAGGCGCGTTTAAGGTGTGCCAAAGAAGGGAAACATAGCGCTTAAAGCGCGCATATCCCCAGAAAATGCGCACATAGTGTTAGGTCCCTATATTACTAGTATAGTCCCTTATTTTTGCTAGTGTAACCCCCTTATTGTTATTATTTTACCCTTGTAACCCCCATTTTGTTATTATTGTGCCCTTAAATTATTATTGTTAGGTCGGCTAGGATTACATTGTGGCCCACTAGGATTACATTATGGCCCCATGGACTCCTATATATAGAAAGGAGGTTTTGTAAATTGAATCATCCAAGAACTGTTCATTTATGTAATTTATTTGAGGTTTACCCCTCGAAGTGGCTTATTTATAAGGCGTTCATATCTCTTTTCTTCTATTTTTGGAGCTGGTTACACAACATTTGGTATCAGAGCTTGGGATTCTAGGGTTTCGCTGCTCCAAACAGGTCATCGTGGCATTTTCGCTATAACTTTTTTTCTATGAAGTTTCAGAAGCTGAAATTTTTAGGGTGCGAAGCTGAAATCCTGAGGAAGATTGTCTAAAACTTTCAGAGCTTGGTTCGCAATATTTTCGGAGATATCATCTGTGTAAGTTAGGTCTTTTTTCAAGATCCTAAACAGGTCATCGTGGCATTTGCGCTATAAATTTTTTTCTACGAAGGTTCAAAATATGAAATTAATATGGTGCGAAGCTGAAATCTTGAGGACATTCGTCAAAAAATTTCAGAGCTTTTTTCACAATATTTTTGGAGATATGATCTGTGGAAGGTAGTGCTTTTCAGGCTCCTGAATTACATCTCAAAGAGGTGATCGTGGGAAAAGTTCAATAACTCTCTCTCTGGGAAGTGGATTTGAGTGCCGTAAAAATTTTTCGCAAGTACACGGACTGTAGTTTCTTGGCTATCAATTTCAGAGACAAAGGACGAAACAGTGACACGTGGCAAGTCCTACAAGTGTGCTCTACTGAACCAGTCCAGAATTAGGTCATTGTGGGAGATTGGACACAACTTTGTCTTGGGGAATCCAAATTAGATCAGACCTGTGGCATTTGAAAGAAGCTTCAGAGAGGGTTACCAAGGTAGCCGAATTCTGGGAGTATTTGGAAGATTTTCAATTACGAAGATATACCCACTCAATATCGATCTTCTCAAAGCAAGTAAAAGGTACCAATATTGGATTCTAAAATGGCGCCTAAAAAGAATTCAACACCCATTAAGCCTTCAAAAGGCTCTACCATGACTCATGAAGATGAAGAATTGCAACATGATCTATCAAAATTACAAGAGCAAGTGCAACAAATTTCACTCTCGCAAAGAGCAACAAAAAACGAAATGGAAGTTTTGAAGAAAGGTGTGGAAGTGAAGATGGACGGTTTGAAGAAAGGCATGGAAGCTAAGATGGATGGCGTGGAAGTGAAGATGGACGGTTTGAAGAAAGGAAGTTTAAGATGGATGGCATGAGGCTGGACAATCTAAGATTGATGACATGGAAGCTAAGATCGATGAGAAAATGGAAAACATGAAGAATTTTCTAAAAGCAGACATGGAAGGTTCGACAAAGTTTATACAAGAAAGGTTTCCTAATGGTGAAAAGATAGTAGAAGAACCTCATGATGAGAACAAAATAAATGTTAATTGTGATTTCATAAACTCTAATGTTGGCGGGAAGAACCACCATATTCCAAAGATGGATATGAGGAAGTTCGATGGAAAGGATCCTGTAACATGGATACTACAGATGGAGCAATATTTTGATCTCCATAACGTACAAAACACACAAAAGGTACGCATTGCAACTTTACATTTAGAACAAAATACATTTGTATGGTATCAATGGCTTTGCTTCCGTAAAAAAATTGTCACTTGGTCAATTTTTACGGAGGAAATGATAGCACATTATGAAGATACAAAGAGCAACACCTTCTTTAGCCAATTGATAAATCTCAAACAAAAGGGTTTAGTGGGGCAGCACATTGAGGACTTCCAAAAATTGAATATATGGGTAACTGATATTCCAGAGGAACACAGGATTGATCTCTTCATAGGCACTCTAAAAGATAACATCCAACATGAAGTTCGTGTTTTGGAACCTGATTCATTGGAGAAGGCATTCAGGTTGGCAAGAAAAGTTGAATGTAAAATTATGGCGACAAGGAAGCCTACCACTCAATTCTATAAAGAAGGAAGTGTTTCTACGTCTAGATTTCCACAACCTACAAGGTTGACACCACAAAAATTGGAAGAAAAAAGAGCAAAAGGGCTTTGCTACAGTTGTGATAGCAAATACACTAAAGGTCATAAGTGTGCTGAGAAGAAATTATTTTACATAGATTGTGAAGAAGAAGAAGAAAATGAACAAGAAGAGGATATACACCAGGAACCACCCCTAGAAGAGGAAGAAATGAATCCGACCATATCGTGTAATGCACTGGCAGGAATTACCACTCCTCAAACTCTCAAGATAGAAGGACATATAAAGAAGAAAAGGGTAACAGTGTTGATTGATTCAGGTAGCACCCATAATTTTATTCATTATAAGGTAGCCAAGGAATTAAATTGTTTCCTATACCCAGCACCAGAATGTCAAGTGATGGTTGCAAATGGAGGAACTATAAATTGCTCTGGAAAATGCCACAATATCAAGCTAACCATGGGGGAATATGTGTTGACTAGTCCAATGCTTTCCATTCCTATGGGAGGTGCTGATGTTGTACTAGGAGTACAATGGTTACAATCTTTGGGGACGGTAGTTTTTAATTTTCAAGAACTTTTCTTGAAATTTTTTTCAGAAGGAAAGGAAGTCGAATTACGGGGTATTGAAGGGAAGCCAGGAAGGATAATAAGCTCTAATGTCATGACAAAGTTTCTAAAGAAAGAACAACGAGGCGTAATTGCACAATTATGCTCACTAGAAGTTCCGACATCAAAATCATCTATTTCTGCAGATCTCCAACAAGTCTTGGACAATCATTCCAAGGTGTTTGAAACTCCCAAAGGACTCCCACCTATTTGTGATCATGATCATGCTATTCATTCGATTCCAGGAAGTGTTCCTCCAAACATCAGGCCTTATAGATATCCTTACTTCCAAAAGAGCGAAATTGAACGTATGATTGCAGAAATGTTAGAGGCGGGTATAATTCAACCTAGTCAAAGTTCTTTCTCTGCTCCTGTAGTATTGGTACACAAGAAAGATGGATCATGGCGTATGTGTTCGGATTATAGGGAGCTCAATAAGCTCACCATTAAAGATAAATTTCCCATTCCTGTGATTGATGAATTATTGGATGAATTACATGGAGAAATTTATTTTACCAAGTTGGATCTTCATTCAGGATATTATCAAATTAGAATGAATACTGAAGATATTCCAAAAACAGCATTTCGAACTCATGAGGGTCATTATGAATTTTTGGTCATGCCTTTTGGCTTACCAATGCACCTTCTACATTTCAAGGGTTGATGAATTCCATTTTCAAACCCTTCCTTAGAAAATTTGTGCTAGTATTTTTTGATGATATACCAATCTACAGCAGGTCTTGGAAGGATCATGTTGAACATGTTGACAGGGTGCTCAAACTATTGCAGGAGAAACAATTATATGAAAAAACATCCAAATGTTTCTTTGGAGTACAAGAGGTGGAATATCTGGGTCATATTGTATCTCACGAGGGTGTTAAAGTAGACCCTAACAAAATTAAAGCCATTAAGGAATGGAAAGTCCCCACGACCATAAAGCAGTTGCGAGGATTTTTCGGCTTAACAGGGTATTATCGCAAGTTTGTTAAGAATTATGGGAGAATAGCAGCACCTCTAACAACATTATTGAAGAAAGATGCATTTTAATGGACTCCTGAAGTAACTAAGGCCTTTGAACATCTTAAAGAGGCAATGTGCCTAGCACCGGTCTTAGCTACGCCAGACTTCACACAAACCTTTATTGTGGAATGTGATGCCTCAGGAAATGGAATTGGTGCAGTTTTAATGCAGGAAGGAAGACCCATTGCTTTTGAAAGTCGTCCAATCAAAGGAAAGTATTTACAGAAACCTATTTATGAGAAGGAAATGTTAGCAATACCGCATGCACTAAAGAAATGGCGAACTTACCTAATGGGAAGACACTTCAAGGTACAAACTGATCATGATAGTCTTAAACACTTTTTGGAACAAAGACTATCTTCAGAAGAGCAGCAAAAATGGGTCACAAAGATGTTGGGTTATGACTTTGAAACAATCTACAAAAAAGGAAAGCTTAATGTTGTTGCAGATGCACTCTCAAGAAAGAATGAAGAGGTGGAAGCATTGCTTTGTGCCATTTCTATTATCCAACCATATTGGATAACCAAAGCAAGAGATGAATGGAAGAAGGAAAAAGATGTATGGACACTCATTCAAAAGTTGCAGCAAGATCCTAGTACATCTGATACATTTAGTTGGAAAAATGATTCCTTATGGTACAAAGATCGCTTATATCTTTGTAAGAATTCCCAACTAAAACAAAAGATTCTTCCGGAATTGCACACTTCTCCTTTAGGAGGACACTCAGGATTTTTAAAAACTTACCACAGGGTGAAGAAAGAATTTTTTTGGGATGGCCTTAAATCTGATATTCAAAAGTTTGTGGCGGAATGTTTGGTTTTCCAGCAGAATAAAGTTGAGACAATTAAGACCTCGATATTTCTACAACCTTTATCCATTCCAAGTCAACATTGGGAGGAGATTTCAATGGATTTTATCACAGGTTTACCTAAGTCCGAAGGAAAGAGTGTCATCATGGTGGTAGTTGATAGACTTACCAAGTATGCACACTTTGTGCATTATCTCATCCATTTAAAGCAAGTACAGTTGCTACTACATTTATGGACAGAATTCAAAAGCTACATGGAAGCCCAAGGGTTATTGTGACCGACAGAGATCCCATTTTTACTGGAAATTTTTGGACGGAGTTATTTTCTTGTTTGGGTACTCAATTAGCTCATAGCTCATCTTATCATCCTCAATCTAATGGTCAAACTGAGATAGTAAATAAATGTTTGGAAGGATATCTTCGTTGTTTTGTATCTGATAAACAAACACAATGGGTCAAGTGGTTACCTCTCGCGGAATGGTGGTATAACACTTCTTTCCATACTGCAGCAAAAATGACCCCATTTATGGCACTTTATGGATATCATCCACCATCCATCACATCATCTTTAAGGGAAAATTCGAAGGTTCAAGAAGTGGAAGATCACATCGAGCATTAGCAAGAAGTTCTCCAACTCTTAAAGGATAACCTGAATTTGGCACAAAATCGAATGAAACAACAGGCAGATCAACATCGCAGTGAGAGAAGTTTTGATGTAGGAGATTGGGTATTTTTACGGCTACAACCATACAAACAAATTTACCTCAAGCAAGCTAAGAAGGATAATAAATTATTGCCAAAGTACTATGGTCCTTACAAGGTGTTGCAAAAGACTGGTACTATGGCATACAAATTGGAGCTTCCTGCTTCTTCACGAGTGCATCCAATTTTCCATGTTTCATGCTTAAAGAAGGTTATAGGTGAAAATCTTCCAGTTCAAACAATATTGCCAGAACTTGATGAGGAAGGAAAATCATATTGGAACCTGAAGCGGTCATGGAAACAAGAACTCGACAGCTACGGAATCGATCAATTTCAGAGTATCTCATCAAGTGGAAGAACTTACCCACTGAAGATTCTACATGGGAGGATGAGAATTTTATACAGAAGCACCCAGAGCTACTCAAGTATTGAGGACAACACTTTTTTGAAGGAGAGGGGCATGTTAGGTCCCTATATTACTAGTATAGTCCCTTATTATTGTTAGTGTAACCCCCTTATTGTTATTATTGTACCCTTGTAACCCCCATTTTGTTATTATTGTGCCCTTAAATTATTATTGTTAGGTTGGCTAGGATTACATTGTGGCCCACTAGGATTACATTACCAAATGTTGGAAGGATATCTTCGTTGTTTTGTATCCGATAAACAAACAAAATGGGTCAAGTGGTTACCTCTCGCTGAATGGTGGTATAACACTTCCTTCCATACTGCAGCAAAAATGACCCCATTTATGGCACTTTATGGATATCATCCACCATCGATCACATCATCTTTAAGGAAAAATTCGAAGGTTCAAGCAGTGGAAGATCACGTCGAGCATCAGCAAGAAGTTCTCCAACTCTTAAAGGATAACCTGAATTTGGCACAAAATCGAATGAAACAACAGGCAGATCAACATCGCAGCGAGAGAAGTTTTGATATAGGAGATTGGGTATTTTTACGGATACAACCATATAAACAAATGTCCCTCAAGCAAGCTAAGAAGGATAATAAATTATCGCCAAAGTACTATGGTCCTTACAAGGTGTTGCAAAAGATTGGTACTATGGCATACAAATTGGAGCTTCCTGCTTCTTCGCGAGTACATCCAGTTTTCCATGTTTCACGCTTAAAGAAGGTTATAGGTGAAAATCTTCCAGTTCAAACAATATTGCCAGAACTTGATGAGGAAGGAAAAATCATATTGGAACCTGAAGCGGTCACGGAAATAAGAACTTGACAACTACGGAATCGATCAATTTCAGAGTATCTCATCAAGTGGAAGAACTTACCCACTGAAGATTCTACATGGGAGGATGAGAATTTTATACAAAAGCACCCAGAGCTACTCAAGCGTTGAAGACAACACTTTTTTTGAAGGAGAGGGGCATGTTAGGTCCCTATATTACTAGTATAGTCCCTTATTGTTGTTAGTGTAACCCCCTTATTGTTATTATTGTACCCTTGTAACCCCCATTTTGTTATTATTGTGCCCTTAAATTATTATTGTTAGGTCAGCGAGGATTACATTGTGGCCCACTAGGATTACATTATGGCCCCATGGACTCCTATATATAGAAAGGAGGTTTTGTAAATTGAATCATCCAAGAATTGTTCATTTATGTAATGTATTGGAGGTTTCCCCCTCGAAGTGGCTTATTTCTAACGCGTTCATATCTCTTTTCTTCTATTTTTGGAGCTGGTTACACAACACATAGGGCACGCTTTTTCCCTGATCGCCCGCGCAATCTAAAGAAAAAATCACTCAGAAATAGTACAAACCAAGTTTGTACGGACCCTGACACCATCAAACTAAAAAATTAAAGTGTAGAACTTCATGGAGGTTACCTGGGCATGATATCACTAATCCTTGGTGCTCAGGCTGACCGCAGCAACAAGAACTGCTACGCAAAACCCTCTGACCTCTCAAGAACTCAACAAGTACAAATGAGTTGAATTAGGTCCATATTCACCTATATATCGCCCTTTTCAAAAACTTTGGAGGACCATAACAAGAGATCAGAAGGTTCTTTCTCTGAACAGTAAGCTACACGATGATCAGCACTCCATAATGAATAGAGGCGATGCCACACATTTTCACTCCTGAAAAAATAACTTTTCAGCGCCGATAGGTATGCCCTCTCTCATCTTCTTTTTTAAAGCCCATGACTTTCAATAATATTTGATAAAGAAGATGATTTCACTTGAGGTAGTTTTTTTTGTAGGAAAATCTCGCAAACCATTCACAACTCCATCCACTGAAAGTTCTAGAGCAGGCATCATTCTACCCCCAGCATGATAGAGTCCCAGAAAACTCTGCATATCCTGACATCATTTCTCCATCATAAATCAACCATAGGTTCCACATATCCAAACGTGTTTATCATCACCTCACCTTGCACATGATAAACATCCTCGTTGGTCGGTAGAGCCTCCCCTCCATGGCACTCGTCACCCACAGTAGACCACATACTACAACAAAAGTGACGCCATGACCTACCACTTTAGTCTAGGAAGCACCTCATGCCCATCCATCCACCATGCATAAAGGTCAAGTTTTACCATACAAAATAAAACCCGCTTACTGGACGACCAGGTTGTACAAGTAGATCAAAAGCACACTACCGCACCTCGCATTTGGCCCACCATACCTCCACCAGCATAATCCCATCTGCGCTACTTTTTCATCCGCTTCATCAACCTCACACATGAGACCAACCAATGGGGACCCCACCCTCAGCAAACACCTTCCTCACAACATCAGTGAGTGAACACTTTCATGTTTTGGGGCACCCGTCTTTGTGTTTTTTACAAACCAAACCTCATTATTTTATTATTTTAGTAAGTGTACAAAGACCGCAAACGGTGCACTACATCCCCCACCCTCTCATCCATATTTTATCCCATGGCAGTAGTCCCTGAACACCCTTGGTCGAAGTATTACACCCAAACACACAAACCACCATGAAATTCATAGCCAGGTTATACCCACCCTGGAATTCCTACTGACTCCAGGGATTTCCCCATCAGAAACAACTATGACTGCTACCAAGCTGCTTAGTATAATCTGACCCTCAGGCCACTGAATCCCCATCATCAGTTTTCAGTCACCCCTCGCCAACATTCCTATTTTAAACCCATCACATCCAGGTCCCTGACCCTTCATATCAGAGACCCCTCGTTCGGTTTAGGCTTCTTTTTTGTCGACTTCAACACCTTTTTTCCAGAAAGGAAGCGGTACCTTGGATCACCCCTCTCCATAGAAGGGGCATCCTTGAGTGGCACTGTGGGAGACATCATTGCCCACACATTCGCACTCCTGAAAAAAATAAATTTTCAGCACCGGCAGGTATGCCCTCTCTCATCTTCTTTTTTAAAGCCCATGACTTTCAATAATATTTGATAAAGAAGATGCTTTCACTTGAGGTAGTTGTTTTTGCAGGAAAAGCTCGCAAACCATTCACAACTCCATCCACTGAAATTTCCAGAGCAAGTATCATTCTACCCCCAGCATGATAGAGTCCCAGAAAACTCTGCATATCCTGACATCATTTCTCCATCATAAATCAACCATAGGTTCCACATATCCAAACGTGTTTATCATCACCTCACCTTGCACATGATAAAAATCCTCGTTGGTCGGTAGAGCCTCCCCTCCATGGTGCTCGTCACCCATAGTAGACCATATACTACAACAAAAGTGACGCCATGGCCATACCACTTTAGTCCGGGAAGCACCTCATGCCCATCCATCCACCATGCATAAAGGTCAAGTTTTACCATACAAAATAAAACCCCCTTCCCAAATGACCAGGTTGTACAAGAAGATCAAAAGCGCACTACCGTGCCTCGCATTTGGCCCACCATACCTCCACCAGCATAATCCCATCTGCGCTACTTTTTCATCCGCTTCATCAACCTCACACATGAGACCAACCAATGGGGCCCCCACCCTCAGCAAACACCTTCCTCACAACATCAGTGAGCGAACACTTTCATGTTTTGGGGCACCCGTATTTGTGTTTTTTACAAACCAAACCCCATTATTTTATTCTTTTGGTAAGTGTACAAAGACCGCAAACAGTGCAGTACGTCCCCCAACCTCTCATTCATATTTTATCCCATGGTAACAGTCCCTGAACACCCTTAGTCGGAGTATTACACCCAAACGCACAAACCACCATGACATTCATAGCCGGGTTATACCCACCCTGGAATTCCTACCGACTCTAGGGATTTCCCCATCAGAAACAACTATGACTACCACCAAGCTGCTTAGTATACTCTGACCCTCGGGCCACTGAATCCCCATCATCAGTTTTCAATCACCCCTCGCCAACATGCCTATGTTAAACCCATCACATCCAGGTCCCTGACCCTTCATATCAGCAACCCCTCGTTCAATTGAGGCTTCCTTTTTGTCGAATTCAACACCTATTTTCCAGAAAGGAAGTGATACCTTGGATCACGCCTCTCCATAGAAGGGGCATCCTCGAGTGGCACTGTGTGAGACATCATTACCCACAGATGTCATCGATCCTCCTAACATTCGACAACAACAAAATCTTTCATGTCAAGATGGTATCATACCTTACAACCATTTCCCTTTGATCAAATTCTTCGAAGACCCGTGCCTTCATAAGTGTCTCTTTCAACAATGCTTACATGGGAAGGTCCCAGCCAGCACCTATGCATACAATGTGCAGCTATATGCCATACCAAGTTTATGCATATGGGTACCACATTCCACCTATTGTCAAAGAAAAAATGCCCCGGAGGGCGTCAACAGTTGTCATCAGCAACCACCAGATCACTACCATATTAGTGACACAGACAGAACATGTATTTGTCAAATAGATTTTCTTAACAATCCATGGCATCACGAGCATGGGACATGCCTGCCTCGTAGAAAATTTGTATATATATTGTATTATATTTTCTTACAGGGATCCCATAGGACATGGTCATTCTTCGAACCGGTGCAAGGTGTCTCCAATTCTGAGCTTCACGCAGGTCTCTCTCTCTCTACGCACAATATACAGAAAAGAAACTATAATATATTTCGTTTATACAGTCCTTCCTAGACCTCACACATTAGGGGGCAACTGCTAACACTAGAAAATCGTACAAGCAGAAGGATTTACAGGGCTGAAAGACATTAGAGAATCTGGAAAGTATTTAAAAATCTCTAAGGTCTGAGGAAAAATCAAATTTTATCAAGTCATAAATGCTTTTGCGTGCATAATCCTTCAGGAAGAGCGCCTTTGCGCGCCTTTTAACCCGAAATGCGTGCAATCCTGGGAGTGGCGAAAGTCAATTTCTAGGACCACAAAAATCACACTCTAGGATAGTGATTTCACACTTGAAGTCGCCTAAGGACAGCCACCAAAGCCTCCTTAGACATCAAGGGATCACACAATGGAATATTTGTGGCACACAATGGAATCATACCCCTCTCTTAGGTCACCATACACAATGTACCAAGAGAGGGAAGGAGGATTTGAATTCTCCTATATAAGGCCACCAAGAGATGAATAACTGGAGAGCAGTGCATTGTTATGCTGGCCATAATTACCCCAAGCAATACCAGTAGTGTGTGATCCGGAGCTGAAGATAGAGGGGACTCAATTTTTTTCCATCCAACAAGTTCAGTCCACCACAGTAGAGAGAGGGAGGCTTTGCACCGAAGCAAGCTTGGAAGTAAATAAATCCTTGCATCGGGACTTAGAACCCATGTTCTAAGGGCCCTTTGGCAAGAGGGTTAAAGTTTCATCCTCATTTCCTACCAGCACTCAATAAGAGGGGCCAAAAGAGCCACCATTTGGATTATTGCAGTTATTAGACTCTATTCAGAGCTTTTGTTTTATTTGTTTTAGTTTTAGTTTATATATGCATGATATTTATCTATCTAGTATGTTTATGATTCTAGCATGTTCCACTAACTTGCTTGACTCCACTTCTTTTTCTTCCTGTGACCAATAACTTAAGAGGGTAAACCACACCCCTTAAGTTGGTTTGATTTCGTACATGCGTGCACCAAACACATTAACACAAACCTCATAGCTTAAGACCCAAATATAGAATATTTTATGCAATTCAGAGGCAATAGATAGTAATCGATAATAATAGTTTAGACTAAAAAAAGGTGATGAAAAATATCCTTTTGATCGTAGCTTAAATTCAATATTGGATTTCATAGGTTTTGAGTTGGAAAGGGTGACAACTCAATGAAGGCTGGTTTGTGGTCTCTGAAAGGTGTGCTCAGGTAAGAATTTATACCCTATACATTCTTTAATTTGTTTTGGTTTTCACTTGCCCTCATATGATATGCATTATGAACTTGATCATTATAAAATTCATAGCTTTGACATCTTTCTATTATAGTTCAAATTTTGCATTCACGGAGATGCTTTTTATATGTCAGGAAAAACTGTAATTTATTCTCATAATAGAAGTAAATTACCAATAACATTCTTCCTATGTTGGCAAACAATTTTTCTTGAAGAACAATCGTGTTATGAAATCTTTGCACGAACCCTTAGAGGAATGTTTGTAGGGAGCATTCAAGAAGCTGATCTAATTAATACTAAAGACTATTATAATCTCTCAAACATGATTCCAAGTTGCTGAAATTTGCAACAATAAACAGTGAAATTGGAAAATAGAAAGGAAAAAAAATTGACCACATACTAGTGTGGGATTACAATCACACATTGGTGAGGAATTGAGTTACACATTAGTGCTAAACGTAGTCATCTAATTTATTTTTCCCTTAAATAATTTGGACAATAAATTTTAATTTCATCTCATAACAACTTGTATCAGGTAACTAAGTCATAAAGACTGAGTTAGCTCAATAATTTCGCGTTGAGGATCTAAGATGAGGCATATAGAGTGATTATATTATTTTGGGGGTCTAGTTGCAGTTGTAGCACTAGTGTGGTGTGAGTGTAATCAGTTAACTCAATTTAATTGAGTTAAAATCAATTTAACTAGTTCTAACTGAATGAAGAATTAGTGAGAGGTTCAGTGAATTAAATTAAAATTGATTCACAAGTAGTGATCAATCAGATAATTCATGATTCGCTATTAATAGCTACATGCATGTCAGTTCTGATGAAGACCCAGTTGAGATAGAGGTTAAAGGGAAGATAATTATAAGTTGTATTATTAGCAAATTGCCTGGGTTCAACTATAAAGTCATGAGAAGGCCATGATGGATTGCGCAATCAAGGAAGGTTGATTATCCTATTTTATAGGGATTAATTGCCTAGGGATTGCGTGAGAAAGGCTAGTTTTAGCAGAGGCTGAGAATTGGCTAAGTGTTTGTAAATTTTTCCTGAGAATTGCTAGTTAGTTTTGTGTCAGATCAGAGTGAGACAGCCAGGAGGATGCAGGATTTTCTTGGTGTGAGAAAGCATTGTATTGTTTCATGATTCATTGACTTTGTACAATATATGATATCGGGGTTTTGAGCAGGTGCTTTCCCCAAGAATATCTTGTGTTGTGTGATTTATTTACTTCTTTCTCTTACTTACATGTGATTGAGTGATCGTGTTATATATTCTGCAAATATTGTAGAAGGATTCAGTATCTTGTTTTAGTACATCACAAGATTGGATTAAATCCATTGGTATAGAGTTTATATATAATTTCTACATGGTATCAGAGTGCCAGGAATCATAATAGAAAAGAAGAGATCGAGTTTGTATTGAATAGGTTCAAATTTGCATATTTATTCTTCAGGATCCAATTGCAGATCAAGATGTCTTTCAATGGCTTGAGACTAGAATTTTCACTCGAGGGAAATTCGAATTATATTTCATGGAAGGACATGATGGAGGTAGTGTTGGAGGACAACGGGTTGAAGGAATTCATAGATTTTGATATTCCCAAGCACGTAGTAGTAGATTCTCAACTTCTTGATGCATGGCAGAAGAAGGTAGAAAAGGCGAGAAGGATCTTGTTAGAGGGAGTTCAAGATCATATTGTCTCAAGTATCCATGGGAATGCAACTCCATAGCTATGTGGAAGGCCTTGATAGATCTGTTTCAGAACAACAGCGACCACAGGAAGTTGGCGCTGAAGGAAAAACTCAGAAATATCAAGATGGAGTAGGGCGAGATGGTAACAACATACTCGGAAAAGTTCACTCAATATCAAGATGAGCTTGGAAGTGTTGGTGTGACCATAACCAATGATTATTTGGTGATCCTAACACTTCTAGGCCTTCCTAAGAGCTGGCATAGTTTCCAGGACTCTGTGAATGGGAGGGAGAAGTTACCAGACTGGGAGCATTTGTGGTCTAACTTGGTAATAGAAGAGATAAGGCAGAGCACTAGAGACGGGACCTCCAACACCAACAAAGAAGAAGTTTGTGCATTATTTGGAAAAGGAAAGAAATCCAAGGGAAATAAGTCCCAAGGCGAATAGGGCAAGAGAGACTTTTCCAAGGTCAAATGTTTTCATTATCACGAGCATGGGAACTATGCTTCGAATTGTCCACAAAATAAGGCAAGCAAGAAGGATCCCACACTTGCAGCAGGAGAAGAATTGTCTTCACAGTTCGAGCTTGATTTTACATGCAATGCATGCATGGCCAACACTGTAATGTGATGCATGTGGTATCTATACATTGGTGCCTCATTCCATATGACGGGGAATAGAGATCTCTTCAATGACTTGGAGGAGAAGGACCTCCAGCAGAACATAGAGTTTGGAGATGACAGGAGGTATAGCGCAATCGTCATAGGTACAGTTAAATTTTAGAGGGAGTCTGGCTCCCCTTTCAGACTAGCATATGTTTTGTATGCTCCAAGCCTAGGGAAGAATCTTGTCTCTGTAGCGGTATTGGAAGACCATGGTTATGATGTGATGTTTAGAAAAGAAAAGGTTTTCCTTAAACACATAGCCACGGGACGGGTGAAACAGATCGGTGTAAGAGTCAAGAACTTGTATGCTCTTGACGTCGAGGATGCATGCAAAGCTTTGAGGAGAAAAGCAGTGGTTAATGACTTGGTGGTTGAGAGGAAGAAATTACCTCTCAACATGCAGCCTCAGAAGCAGTCTCAAAATGTTGTGGAGCAGCCACAATTGGAGAAGCAGAGAGGAGACTGAGTGGAAGAGTCCACTCAAGCAGAGACCTCCAGGAGGGGGAAATTTCAAGCCATGTGGACAGAGGGAGTACATGCAGCTATACCTCCACGTGTGAGGTGGGGCGATGAGCAGATATAATCCCAAGAATAAATTTGGACAAGGTCCATTGAGATGATGTGTCTCATGGATCGAACCTGGCTACGAGGAGACCATAGTACAAATGGTAGCATGAATGATTGATTAGATTGATGCAGCCAAAGGTCAAGAAGACAAAAATCAGAGTGGAAGATGTCTTATACTGGAGCATAGATCAGAGTTGGCAGCAAAGTAGAGGGCACGGATGCAGATGTCAGTAGCAGCGCAGAGAGTCCAGTAGGATCCAGTAGTCAAAAGACTCTGATGATAGATGCATCATACTAATTCAATTGTTCGGAGGCTATTCAGTTTCAGGAGTTGCAGGTGCAAACAACACTAGAGAAGTGTTGCATGCAAAACATTACAAAGGTACCAGATCGGGATAGATTGAATTCCTTTCTTGTTGAGAGGGAGTGTTGAAATTTTCAAAAAGAAATAATGAAATTGGCAACCAGGAAAGACACAAATTGACCACATACTAGTGTGGGATTCCAATCACACATTGGTGAGGAATTCAGTTACACATTAGTGTTAAATGTGGGCATCTAATTTATTTTTCCCTTAAATAAATTGTAATTTCATCTCATAACAACTTGTAGCATTTAACTAAGTCATGGAGAATGAGTTAGCTCAATAATTTCAAGTTGAGGGTCTAGGATGAGGAATGTAGAGTGATTCTATTATTTTGGGGGTCCAGTTGCAGTTGTAGCACTAGTGTGGTGTGAGTGTAATCAGTTAACTCAAATTAATTGAGTTAAAGTCAGTTTAACTAGTTCTAACTGAATGAAGAATTAGTGAGAGGTTCGGTGAATTAAATTCGAATTAATTCACAAGTAGTGATCAATCAGATAATTGATGATTCGCTATTAATAGTTGCATGCATGTCAATTCTGATGAAGACCCAGTTGAGACAGAGGTTAAAGGGAAGATAATTTTCAGTTGTATTATTAGCAAATTGCCCAGATGCAATTATAAAGTCATGAGAACGTTATGATGGATTGCGCAATCAAGGAAGGTTGGTTGTACTATTTAATAGGGATTAATTGCCTAGGGATTGCATGAGCAAGGCTAGGATTAGTAGAGGCTGAGAATTGGCTAAGTGTTTGTCAAATTATCCTGAGAATTGCTAGTCAGTTTTGTGCCGGATCACAGTGAGACAATCAGGAGGATGCATGATTTTTTGGTGTGAGAAAGTATTGTATTGTTTCATGATTCATTGACTTTGTACAATATATGATAGATGGGTTTTGAGCAGGTGCTTTCCCTAATAATATCTTGTTTTGTGTGATTGATTTTCTTTCTCTTACTTGCATGTGATTGAGCAATCGTGTTTTATATTCCACAAATATTGTAGAAGGATTTAGTATCTTGTTTTAGTACATCACAAGATCAGATTGAATCCATTGGTATAGATTTTCTATATAATTTCTACACAAGCTATTTGATTACATATGAAGATAATGAAGGTGAATTGATTCTCGCGTGAGATGTTTCCTAGAATTAGGTTTGCACTTGTTTTCATTTTCATTATTTTAGATAGAAAGATATTTATATTTTCCATGCATGCTTAGATCAAGGCATGTTTTCTAGTTTTTAAAATCACCCTCTATCGTTTCCCATTATCATTTCCCTTATTCTTTATCACTCAAACAAACTTTCCATGGTTTATTTTCTTCCTTCTATCAAATTTTTGACCTTTTGATGAATTTATTGAATCAAAGATTTTGTTCGAGTAGAAAAGAGAATCTGAATTTTAGTGGCCAAAGATCACAGAGGCCAAGGAAGAGTATGCAAGCATATAATCATAATTTTTGGACGTGTAACTATAAAATTATATGTTTAAAATTTTGGAGTTGTGCTTATGGGGCTAATAATAGGCCAAAAGGCCTTGGATGTGAAGCGGTCTAAAGACAAGGTTCATCTGGTGTCTTGGATTAGACACATAAGTAGGGATCACAAATGACTCTGGACATTTATAGTTCTAATACTTTGATCAATGGATGAGAATTTGAAAATAATTAATATCGTGTTTGAGTTTTATGTGCATAGGCTCACCTAAATGACAACTTTGTCGCATAGTAGAAACATATCAACTTTTGATTGACAAAAACATAGTCGCAAGAGAGCATAAATCCATGACAAGGACTAGGAAAATGGGAAGGCGAGGGTGGGTACATTTCTCGGCTCTGATGTAGATTCAAACTGTGTACTAGGCAAAGTAGTTGGTGATGGAGGCTCGAACCCTATACTAGGTGAAGGGGCTAGTGACAGGTGGCGAAGTAACGATGAAAAATGGCTCGTACAAAACCCTTTCCACGTGTTATATTTTCACTTAATGGAGGAGGATGAAAATGGGGTGTTGGGATTGGCTGGGATGAACAAATTTTTCCCAGTCCAACTTGGTAGAGGAAACACATTCAATGTAAAAATCCTAACTTTCAAAATATTAAGTTTATTGTATATTTTATCTTTGCAAAAAATTGAAAATTTCATTACAAAAAAATATTGCAAAGAAAACAAAAAACAAAAACTTGAAAAAGATTTAAAAACAAACATACTAGAAAGAAAAAAACAGACAACTTGAAAAAAGGGTGCATATTTAAGACATAAAAACTTAAAGCATAAAAATATGCCCCCTCCGCACCCCTCCCCCAAAAAAAAAAAAAATTAACACTTTTCAAAATTGGCATGAAAATCACCAACATTAAAAAAAAAAAAAAAAAAACATGTTGAATACGTAAGAAAATTTAAAGTATCAAAAATATGCCCCCCAAAAAATAGGTCGATGTTGCATCAAGGCTTTTTAAAAATGACATGAAAATCACCAATATAAAATATATATATATATATATATATATACTTCATACATAAGAAATTTTAGTTTCAAAAATATGCTTCTAAAAAAAAAGGTTGATGCTACATCAACACTTTTCAAAATGAGCATGAAAATCATGATTTGATGTGTTCTTTAAAAATTTTTAAAGAGAACTTAGTAAAATTCTCATTTAGCTCGTAATTTTGTTTTATTTTGTCTTAGTTTTTTTGTAAATTAAAACGCTTTGTTTTTTTTTCCAAGGAAAAATCACACTTTTTATTAAGGAAATAAAAAGTTACACATGCAAATGTCAAATCATTATAGTTTCTGCTAGAAAAAATCAGAAAGTTCTGAGTATGATGCATCATAAAAACCAAAAAATCGAGCCTCTCCTTAAGAAGAAAACAGCCCTCTATTCTGAGACATGTCCTAAATATACGATAACCCTAAGACTGACTATGAACATATATAGATAAAGTTGTTGTAAAAATTGTCTATATGTGTATATATAAACAAACAAAAAACTAATATATAATAAAAACACTCCCTCAAATGGGAGTGCCTACAGAAAAATAAAAGTAATATGATAAAAGGCTGATGAAGGTATTCCTGGGTTGTTCCATCTATATATTAATTTGTCCTCCATACATCCAGATCCTGTTCCAGACTCTCCTTAGAAAGAAGGTCTGCTTTTTCATTCATTAAAATGCTTTGTATTACCAAAATAACCCAAAAAATACATAGTTGTTCTGACCAGGCCGCTAAGGAGATATTGGCTAACTCCTAGGGATAATGGAGGATTCATACTTCTCTACTAATCCCAAAATAAAAAAAGGTGTCAACCAACTAATATCAAAATACAAAAAGCCAAACATACTAGCGAACCATTCCAAAACATAATAGAATACCAACTATAATTAGTAAACATAAACACCATTAAGAGTTAGAGGAAGAGATGGGAGTAAGGTCCCTAGCATTCGATCCAAGAGGAGCATTAGTGTTTGAATCACAATGAAGGTGTCCTTCCACATGATCCAGTCTTGATTCAAGCATATCCATAGTAAAATGTTGGTTCTGCAACATCCTCTTGATGTATTCTAGATAAGTGAACATGTTATACCATTCTACATATTTTTATTTTTGTTGGCGAGAAAACAGGTCTTGCAGAGAAGACCCGGGTTCAGGTTGAGGGCCAACAAGGGTGTCCGCTGTAGTCTAGCACCACGCCGACATTTTCACCCAGCTCCAAAGAGCCGAGAGTCTCACCCGAGGCATGTCGCGACCTTACTAAGATGGGGAATAGATCGATATCAGCATAATGACATTGGTATGAAGAAATCAGAGCTATGACAAAGGTCTAAACAAATGCAACTTTCCATGCAAAATATCTCTCGTGACTATATTCAGATTTATGACAAATAAAATTAAAAATCACTACTAAAACCATTCATTCCAAATCACAACATATATCTAGAACAACAAACTCTAAGTGTATTATAGATCAACCATCAGCGACAAGCTATTACAAGGCTCCTCAGCATGAGCTCAAATAAAATAGAATACAAAGTGGTCCTATTGGACAGGGACAAACACAGAGATACAGAAGAATAGAGAACAGAACAACACCAACAGAGCTCTTCTACGGCTCCTGTTTCTTGATCCTATCTACACCAACCTCTTCTTTCCGCTGGTTGGCTACAAATTTGATCTGCTGCCAACGCAACTGACAGTTCTTCCTTTCTCTTCACTCGACTGTCTTTTGTTTCTTTCCATTAGTCGAGAGTTGTACTACTTGTTTTTTTCCACGCTCTTTCGCCACCTGTGCTTGCTCCCGCAACAGTCGCGCCACCTGTCCTTTACTCCTTTGCAACCTTGACATATCTCTGCCTACCATGGTTGCGTTCCACCACGTACTAGCCGCAACTCAAAAGCTGTTTAATTTCAAAAAAAGGGCCCCAACAGGCCCCGACCACATCCTATTGACTCGCCTCAAGTCAATCGTTCTGCACTGTTTCTACTTCCATGGTTCCGCTTGGCCCTGTGCCCTACTCTACCTGCCTCCTTTCTTCCAGCTGTCTAAACAAGGGCCCCAACTCTAGGACCTTTGTTAGAGCTGATCCCTTGAGTTCCTGAAAATTTGTCATGGCCTATTGCCATCCTTGCATTAGCACATCAGTTTCGGCCGTGATCTTCGCGACAACTTCTTCTCCTGCATTCGGCGGAAAGTCACCAAACACGGTATTGATTTGAGTATTGGCCTCAGAGGCCAATTGTTGCATTGTCTGGGCACTGATTTTCACTGGCTTTCGAAGCTCTCGGAAGGCTTGCTTGGTCGTCGTTGAGTTTTCTTCTATCTGTTGTTTTTGGACTTCCAAAACATCCACTTTTGCATACAGTTGATCTAGTCTAGTCAGTTCCGTGGCCTCCTAGATCTCTCTTGATATTTTTTGTAGCTATAGCGAGACCGATTGTGCCTTCAGAGTAAGTGTCATCGATCATTCCTCTAGACCCTTCAGTAGGTCATATGCCTCTCTTTCCACAGTACTCAGAACTTCCTACATTTTCGTGACTTGGCTCTGTCTCTCGGATATCTTTGCTGAGTATACAACCACTGGGTCGGGTAATGCTAGTCGGGTTTCCAATGCTGCCTTGAGTTCCATGTTTTCCTGCTGGAGATTTGAGTATGGCACCCTGATGTGGACCGCCCACCCAAATACATCGGTTTCCTGTATCTCTTCTGGTATTTGGCTGTTGCTGGCCGTTACTGTTGGCCAAATGTCCCGGAATACTCTTGTTACCGTTTACAGTTGTTCTTGTAACTGCCCCTTCTCTTTCTTCAGTTTTTCACGCTCTTTATTAATCGTGCTAATCTGTAGTTTTTGTTGCTCGCATTTCTGCTGGAGCTCTGAGTGAAGTCTCTCAGCTTGTTGTGTTGCTCTTCGAATAAAGTGATACAGTTGGGTTGTCCCTGATGTTCCATGCTTTCTGCACTGGAGGTACCCTGATCTGGCAACCGTGCATGAAGTGGCTGTATGCTGGCGACAGATTTCGCTAACTGGTCTTGCGGTGACTGCGGCGGTGGAAACCGGTTGCTGGAGTCAGCCATATGTATATTGGGTTGCACTTCTTGACCTGTTAGGTCAGCTAGCTAGAGTAGAGTCTGCTCAGGGAGTGACCCAGTCGTTTCTTCCATGGATTGCTCTATTTGATTAATAAGCTCAGTAAATGTAGTTTGTTGGACCAGGGTTTGGTCGACTGGAGGTACCTCTGTTGTACCCAAGTTAACTTCCATTCTGTGGTCCCCATTAGTTCTTCTCTGGACTATTGGGTCTAACACTGTGGTTGATGAAGTGGAGGGTGTGGAATTCTGGGGTTCTCATAAAATGGATGATGTGGCGAGTGGTAGTTGGTGGTTGTGAAGTGGTGATATGTGAATGTTCACGAAATCGATGGGGTAGATGGGGTTATGGGATGGTAGCCCCCTGGTTCCTTGGGGCTCGACTACCGGCTCTTCTCTGATCGGTACCCCTACACTTAGTTGTCGGGGTGGGTCCTCCTTTGTGAGATCGACCACTGGGCTAGGCACTATGACCTTGGCCCTTTTTTTTTGGCATCGCTATTGGTTTTGCAGCTTTATTCTTCTTGACCAGTGATGTAGTCGCTGGGGGTGGTGAACTAAATAAAACATTTGGTATGGGTGCGAATATGGAGGCCGTGCTGGGAGATGGATTGGAATGGGATGCCTGAAATTCTGAAAATGTAGGAAATGTAGTGATATCGCTAGTTAGCACTTGAACTACTCTATTAAAACTTTTTACCTTATTATTCAGTTGCTCAATGATCGGGAATAGCTGCAGCTTCGACATCCTAGCCTCTACCTCTTCTAAGTTTCTCCCCGCATTGGGTTTGTCAGCATCCCATCAAAATTATATATGTAGACCCCATCCCTGATTTCCATCGCCACTCCTGGCCACGAACAGACCTCTGTGTGAAAAGTTGCTTTGTCAATCTGGAATCTTAAGGGCCTCATTTTGAACGTTGATTCTGGTACACAGGTCGGCCTGAGAAAAGTTTGGTTGTGGGTGACCCCGAACCATATCTACTCGGCATATCCATCTAACAGACTTCCTAGAATTCTTTGTTGACTCATCACGACGTCAACCATCTGGCCATACCAAACTCTGAAAGCTTCTGCATTCACTTCCTTTGTGCTAGGGTCTCCAAACACTCTCTAAGGCACAAACTTCATTGCCAATGGTTGGCCTTCTGTTATCTCGACCGGTATCTGGATGCTTGGGAAGGTCCATTTCCACATGGCTAGAGCCATGATCAAATATCCATAAACAAACCCGGTTTCCCTCCTGTAATTTTCCTCGCAAGCTTTGAACAATTCCTTCAGCAAGAAAGAGCACCAATTCAGCCTTATCCCTTGGACACAATGCTCCGTGACCAAAATTGTATCTAGCATGCATTCCCCTTTGGTATAGTGCCTCATTGTCTTGCTAGCAATCAGGTAGCAGGCGAACTTGACCTCCGGTCTGTTTATCAAGTCAATCTTTGCTTTTTTTCCCCCTCTCCTGGTGCCATACTTAGCATAGTAGTCTGTGTCCCCCGATTTCTTCACTCTTTTGGATACAGTTTGGAACATTGCTGATATGTCCCTCCCCTCCTGTGACAGTCTTGTTAATCGATGGATGTCCTCTACATGAATTGGGATTTCCTTCCCCAGCCATAGTGAACCGTTCTGGATCCTACTCAACAAAAACTTCGTGCACTGCATCACAGCGCCTGTAATCCCGAACACCAGCAGATTCCTCAGGTCCAGTATCATAGACTGTTGGATGCCTCTGAACTCTGGCAGCACTCTTGCCGTTGGCTGTCCTGCTGCTGTTACATAATTCTCTATATACACTTGCCTTTTTAGTGCTGGAAATTTAAAAGAGTCTGTAAGGTTTGTATCTATCAGTGTTGCACTATCATATTTGCCCATAAGGGACTCCATATTTTGAATTGTGCTGTCAATTTCTTGCTCCACAATCGCTGGGCTTACTCTGTTCATTTTGGCTCTTCGCTGGTATACTTATAGGACAGTTCTCTCTCTTTTCTCTTGAATTCCTTCTCCCGTGTGCCTTCTCTGTTCTTCTTCTGTTTCAGCTTCTCTTGTTATTTTGGATGTTTCTGATTCTAACTTGGATTTTTCCAGCATTCTCACGCTTCTCTGCATGCAGGTTATGTAAGTAACCGGCACGGGTGAGGTTGATGAGACCCCATAACTAATTAATTTCCCCTAGCTTCCTCTGCGGCTAGAATCGTGCGATTATTTACCGACTGAGGTGGGTTCTGACATTGCTGACTGTGGTTTTGGGATTTGGGCAGACGCGATGGCTGGTCGTTATGTCTAATTATGAAAATTTTATTACAGTATGGGTGATGCTAATTATGGCAATTATTTCCAAATCTTGGTAATCCTACAAACTGACACTAGTACTACGCGTAATGATGATGGGTTGGTGTTCGACACACTTTTCTATCTGACGTGGATGACACGTTGGACACTGCCCCTCCCCGACCACAATTGGTTGCGTTGCGGTCTCCGCAACTCAACTTTTTGTATTTAGTATTATGTTTAGTTTCGAGACAGTTGAATCCTACCTAGCTCGTCTCGGGTGCGAGAGAGTTATTGTTGCTATTCTACCCTACTGACTCCTCTCGAGTGCGAGAGTTATTGGAATTAAAAATATGTAACTTACTCTTGGTAGGGCTTCAGCCGTGCGTCGTTTACCCATCCTTGTAGGACTTGGCCGTTCAGTTGTGCTAACCAAACTGATCCTGAATCTTTGATTTTGATTACATGAAATGGACCTAGCCAATCAATCTACAACTTTCCTGGGAATTTCTGGTATTTGTTGTCATAGAGGAGAACTTTCTCACCGACCTTCAAATTCTTGTGCTTAATATGTCAGTCATGCCAAGAATTTTGTTTCTCCTTTTGTATCGTTTGGTGAAATTCGGCCAGAAATCGTTCTTCTTCATGTTCCTACAACTCCTGCTATCGCTCCTTTAACGATTCTTCTTCTGATAGTTGTAGTGACGTCGCGACTAGGAGGCTGGGCATGATGAATTTTGCGGGGACTACTACTTCTCTCCCATATATTAGCTGGAATGGTGTTTGGTTATTTAGTCGCTTTACTGTTGTTCCGTAGGCCCACAGCGTTGCTGGTATCCGTTCATCCCAATCATCACGCTATGCATTGCATATTTTTGTGAGGCCCTTCTCCAGTATCTTGTTCAACGCTTCCACCGTGTCGTTGGCTTGCGGATGATACGAGCTACTTTTATGGTGTTGTATCATGAAGCTTCCCAGCAGGGATTTAATGGTGTTATTAATGAAGTGGGTACCCTGGTCGCTGGTCAGGCTTTTTGGACACCCAAATCGGGTGATTATATTTTGAAATATGAATCTTGCAGTAGTCTCTGTCGTGCACTTTCTTGTTGGCACTGCTTTTTCCCACCTCGTCAGGTAGTCTATTGTTGTTATTATATACTTCGCCTTTGAGCATCTTAAAGTTGGTGTAATTGGTCCCACGAAATCGACTGCCCACTTTTCGAACGACTGCAATACTTTTATCGGATGCAGTGAAAGTTCATCTCTGTGGGATGGTCGTCCCGTCCGCTGACAAAGATCACATTTATTAACAAATGATTTGTTGTCCATATGTAGTGTATGCCACCATAAGCCTGCTTGTAGTAACTTCCTTGACGTCAGCTTAGCTCTCACGTGTCCTCCTGCAACACCACTGTGGCATTCCCATAGTACCGTTTCCCTTTCGTGGTCTAGGACACATCTTCGAAGAATCTGGTCCAACCCCATCTTGTACAAATGTCTCGCTATTATTTGATACTCTGCAGCCCGAACTACCAAGTGTCTTTTCTATGTTGAAGTATATTCCTGTGGACACTTACCTGTCATGAAGTATGCTGCTATCTCGTTTAAGTAGTCTGGGATGGCTTCTACTCTAAAAAGATCACCATACGGTAACTGATCATATATATATCCTCCGTTCTCTCCATTCTCTAGTCAGGATAGGTGATCAGGCCCTACATTTAGTCTTTCAAGCTTTAAGATAACTTTAAAGGTGAACTCCTAAAAGAGTAGGAGCCATCTACAGATTCTCCCTTCTAAGACTGGTTTGTTTACCAAATACTTTAACGCTGAGTGGTCTGTAAAAAATTTGAATGTACCTCCCAACAGGTAGTGGCAGAAATTTTGAAGAGAGTACACCATTGCTAATGCCTCCCTTTATGTCGTGGTGTAGTTTTGCTCTGTTGTGGATAGCTTGCGACTGGAAAAATATACCGGGTGGTTGACTGAAGTGTCTCCGGGTTGCGCCAAGACCGCTCCGAGCGCGATGCTGGAAGCATCGATATGTACATGAAATTTTTTGTCCTAGTTTGGGTGGACTAATATTGGCGCACTTGCCAGCTTTTCTTTTAGAGTATCCATGGCTACTCTGCAACTGTCTGTCCATTGGAACTGTTCAGATTTCTTCAATAACTTCTCTAATGGATTTGTTATCTTCGCATAGTTGCAGATAAATCGTCGGTAGTAGCCTCTGTGGCCCAGCAGTGATCTCAGATGTTTTACTGTTTCTGGTGCCTCCATGTTGACTATCACCACTACTTTGGCCGGGTCTACGCAAACGCCTTGGGTACATACCCGTGCCCTAACAGAGTTCCAAACAACACTACAAATATACACTTTTTCAGGTTCAATGAGATCTGCAGTCGTCGAAATCAATCGAAAATCACCCTTAACAACGTCACATGATCCTTCAGTATGCTATAGACAATCCAATCATCCATGTAGACCTCTAAGAACTTGTGGATGTATTCTCGGAAAGCAGGTATCACAATGCGCGAGAATACTGCTGGTGCATTTTTTAGTCTGAATGGCATCACATTGTATGCGAAAGAGCCCCACTCGGTGGTGAATGTTGTATTTTTCTTATCCTCCTCTGCTATCCTTAACTGATGGTATACTAAGAATCCATTGGTGAATGAATATGCCTTGTTCCATGCAACATTGGCCAGGACTTTGTCACTAAATGGAGTAGGAAATGGGTCATGGATATAAGCATTGTTTAAGCTTTTGTAATCTACATAGACTCGTATCTCAGACTTTTCTTTCTTGTTCTGTATAACTATGGGACTTACCTATTCTGCTTCCTCTACTGGGAATATCAATCCTGCTTGCAACATCTTGTCGATTTTTGCCTTAACCTTTTCCTTCACCCTCGGATTCAGATGATATGGCCTATGTTTCACTAGCCTTGCGTCTAGTTTCAATATTATCCGCATCTCCCCCATATCCCCATTTATGCCCCTTAAATCCGCTATTGATAAAGGGAACAAGTCCTCATATTCCTTCAAAAAACTGATTATTTCCTTGGTTGTTTGTTCATCCCAATAGTCTCCAATCGCTGCTAGTTTAGGTTTATCCTCTGTCCTAATATTTAATTTCCTGGTTCTCAATGGTAGCAGATGGATTCCTTCAGTTATCAATTCTTCTTTGATACTTCTCTCCCCCTTTGTTTCTTCAAAATATAGGTGCCTGAAATTTGACATGCGACCTTTTGTCTGAAATTTTGTTACTGAAGTGATTTCTCTTCCTCATTTTGAATATCCGGGAAGAACAGTACCTTCTTTATAGACTGCAAAGCTTGTGTAATCAGTTCTGTTTTTCCCTCAAATAAGAAACACTACGTGAAGTTTTCTGCAATTTCCTGCCATTTGCTGGTCCCTCTTTTCTTCTCTTTCGTCAAGTACCAAGCCTTTGGAATCAAGTCCAGAGAGTGGACAAACTGGTGTACCCATAGCTCTTTTGGATATCCCTTGTTTCTCCATTGTTCCTCACACTTCTTTAGATGGTCTCTCGGGTTGGATTCCCCTTGGTATTTCTCCTTGCTGTGGGGTCCTTTCTCTTCCTTAAATCTTGCTTTTAGTGCTGCCGCAACTTCGCCCCACTGCCTGAGCGAGTTGCGATGATTCCTCCACCATATTGCAGATGTGGACTGTAATGTTATGTCCATCAGTGGTACCTTGTGGCCTTCTGGTACCTTATCTTCTATTTTTGTTATGAAACTGTTTACAGCATCCATATTGGATAAGGTTGGGTATTCTCGTACCTCGGTTTCAATCCAATTGATTCGTCCAATGTTGGCGCACCTCCGTGCATTGGTTTCATAACCTCCTTGCTGCCAATCATCCCAAGATATTTCTGAGGCCAACTCTAAGCTTTGGATGCTTCTCCAACTTATAGAGCCTTCTGCTGTTGGGTTAATGTAATCGTCTCTTCTTCCTGCGGTCATTTGATAGAGATGATCCAGAAGTCCAGTATCCTCTTTGTTATCCACAGTCTCTGTATATCTTGATCCTTGGTACGAGTCAAGCAGTTAAGTGACTCTGATATCCACATCCTCGAAGATCATTAGTTCTTTTTTTAGGTCTATTATTGCATAATTTTCAAAGGCCCAATCAATTCCTAACAAGGCAGGATAAGGATCTTTATCTCCCATGATGCCAATGACTAAACACTGTATATGTCTTTACCCTTGAAATGTTAACTTCAACATTCTCCAGTCTGTCGATGGGTACAATGTAGTACTGGTTCACCATCCAAATTTGGATTGGTGAATACGTCAATCTTTGCCTCCCTAATGCTTCCCAAGTGTTCCTTGGCAAAATATTGACATCGGTTCCTAAATCAAGCATAGTGTCTTTAATCTGGAAACCCGCCTTGTGTGTTCACTCAGAATTCTTTAACCGTCCTTATTTTATATCTCTTTACTCTTTGTGCATACCTCTGGTTTGTGTTTGGTGATTCTCTTGCTCATGTGCTCCTCCGCAGCACTCTTTCCAGGTTCTGTTTTAGCTGGTCTAGCATTGATGTATTGTTAACAATTTTTAGGAACAAATGGAACCACTCCTCGATCAAAGCTTATGAGTTACCTTTGGTTTCGTTGTCCTCCTGTTGAAGCCTAGAAAATCTCTTCTTCAAACATTGGGGAAAACCACCCGGTCGGGACCTTAGGACAGCTCCTTTTCCGTTTGGTATGGTGGCTCCGACTGGATTTAAAGGACCAGTTTCCTTATAACTAATGGGTTGGTGATGGGTTGATTTGGATGAATGGAAATGGGACTAAATTGATTGAAATAAAACTATCTAATTTAAACTAAATCCTGGTAAAGAAATTCTAACACTAACCCGGGCAATTATATGTGAATACAACTTAAGATTATTCCAATTTAACAATAACCATAAAAATGTATTATTATTTAAATCGAAATGTGCAGCAACAAATAAAGATAACTCTGTTTAAGAAATTAAATAGATTTGTATTAACATATTGCATTCATCATAATATATCGTCTACATATACTTATGAAAGATAACATTTCAATTATACTCAAAAATGATATTTATAAAGAAACGTTTATGAGAACAAATATCTGTAAATGATAGAAAAGTTTAAAGCGAATATCATAAAACAAAAGAAATCAACAATGAACAGATAGAAATACCTTATTCATCTTGAAAGCTTTCAAATGAAATCTGATACTCTAATCCAGTAATTCTGATGCAAAATCAAATTCCAAGGTACAGAAATGCAACACTTCAAAGATAATTTCGCATAAAATCACCAGATGTGATCCTTTTAAAAAATATATAAGTCAATGGAGTACAGAAATTTAATCTCCAAGTCAAAAATATTAAGATCCAGGACCCCTCTCTAAATGCATGAGAGGGCTTTAAATACTACTTAGCTAAATCTAAAAATAGTCTATTACAAAAATTAAGGATTCGGTTTAATGACCGTCCTTTTTCTAGGCTAAAATACAGTAAAATTAAAACTAAATCTAAGAATAAAGACTATTAACTAACTATTTATGAACTTGATCTTTAAACTTGCAGGCATCTAGCATAGTTTTGAGAAGATGTGGTTGACCGACTTCAGAATTCAACTGTCCTGAAAAGACAGAGTTGGCTAGTGTAGGGGCAATCTTCTCAGTAGAATTGATGATACAATTAAGCGCACTGTGCTGACTGTGTGGCTTCACTAAGTATGTCCAGTATAAGTCCCAATTTAATCTTTTCAGCCCTTGGATAGATTTTGCTCTTTCTTCTGCTTTTTGTCTCCATTCTGTTTGCAGTTGATGTGCCTGTGGGAGATATCCTGGAACAGTTTCTGAAATAAAATTAGCTTTGTGTAAATTATCATTTACACAATCAGTAAGAGTGTTTGCCGCTGTAGCCGCCTCCTTTGCTTCCTTCTCTGCCCTTCTGATTTGTGCATCCCAGTTATTGAAAAGTATTTCTTTATGGTTTTCATTAATAATGGGTGCACTAGCTTTTCTGCCTTCTTCTGTTTTTTGCCATACCAGATAATCATTGATCTTTTCATTAATCAAATCATAATCATTTCGTAAATATACGACATGATTTTTGATTTTATCACTCTCTTGGCAAAAAGAATTCCATTGCAAGATTTTTTGGCATAAAACTTCCTCTTGTTGCAGTAATTTATTGTTTAAAGAGATAGTTTCTGAAATGAATTCTGGAAGGTTAGGATCATCTTTGTGCTGATCTTGGATAATCTGTATTTGTTTTTCTTTATCAGCCAAGCTTTTTTGATGTCCTATTTGCATTTCTTGAAGTTGTTGTTGTAACTCTTCAATTGTGCTTCATTATTGGCCTGTACCTATTGCAATTGTTGTTGTAGAACTTTTATCTGTTCTTCTTTTTCATTCAACAAGAGTTGTATCTCAAATGCTTTGTCAATTGTTGTAGAAGCATAAGCCCCTGTCATTTGAGATAACTTAGCAAGATTCTCAGTAGGCTCTGTGGAAGGATCCTTCCACAAGACATCTAGTTGTTCTGCTTCAGTAGCAATTGCACCTTCTAACTTTCTCTTTTTTCTCTGTTTCTTTACTACTGCTTTGTATTTTGGGTTGTAGAATACATCTAGAGGAGGAATGTCCTCTACATTAAGTACAATTTCAGAGGAGGGTGTGATGGGTATGTGCTCAGTTACTGTGGCTGTGCTACTTATTCCTGTGCTCAAAACTTTGGTTGTTTGTACAGGGGTTTGTACATTCTGTCCTTCTACATTAATCAATTGGTTAAAACTTTCCCATTCTTTGTCTAACTCAATGGTGACTGGTTGTTGCTGTACATTGGTTGGAGGAGGATTTGTCTGTTGAGAAGTCAAAATTTGATGTTGAGGAAGTTCTTTCGATTGCGCAGAATCTTTCACTAATTCTTCAATTTTATCTTCCTTTTCATTAGACTTATTGGAATGTTCAGAAGTCTCTCTGTCAAATTTTGACTTAGATTTATCTGTACTCGAACTGTCGTTAAGACTAACACTAGGAGTTTGTTCCCTTGCGGGTTCCAAGCGTAGGTTTTCCAAAGGAATATCAGTTAGTCTTCTTTCTCTGTAAAGTTTGAATTCCTGGAATTCCTCTGAAGATAACTGCATTTGAGCTGAACTCAAAACTTCTTTAAATGAACTTCTTGTTTGGAACATATCATCAAAAAGATCCTGTTCCCCGGAAAATTCCCTTACTCTGATTGCATTGGTGAAATTCTTAACAATATTATTTGGGTCAAATAACCTTCTCGAAAATTTGAACAGCTGTAAGCATGTAATGTTGCTTACTTCTTTGAATGCGTGACCAACATCAAACAGTGAAAATGTTCCACAGTTTACGGGAAATTGTGGCCAAATGCCTTTCTTCTTCTCTTTTAAGTCTTTCGTTAAACCTCCTTGGCCACAGGTCTGATAAGCAATCTCTCGAGCAACAATTCTATCTGGAATATATAGGAGTAAAACATGGGGGGAAGCAGAGCTTCCAAAAACCATAACATAAGTGAACAATTCTTCTCTGAACCATCTCGCGACGGGGAGAATTTCGACCTCTGTTTCTGGAGATAACCTTGGGGCATCCTTATTGTGCAATGTTATGTACAATGGCAGCATTATACCATGACAAATTTTGTAAAAATGGGGGACAAATTTAGACTCCCATAGTTCCTTATGTTACACATGAATGGGCAAAGGATCGTGGATAGTCCATTGCCAACCCATTACAGGGAATTTAGAGACAAAACAGATAGCGTCCATGACATAAGAAGATAAATAAAAAGGCGGATAAATCCGCTGAGAAACATTTCGTTTGGACCGGTAGTGAAAAATAGCAGTGGTCAAATTATCAGATAAGATTTTGGCCCAGTCTACAATTGTGGAATTAACGGCAGCATTCAACAAAGGGAGCCATTCAGGTAAGATCATATTTATGTCAGACTTTCCAAAAATCCTACATAACATGGCAGCAGCAAAACAATAATGAGAGGTAAGTGAACCAGTACTGTACATATCGTGTTTATTTTTCTTCAACGGTTCATCTCTTTTGGTCCACTTCTATGTGCATTCTGACAAATTCGCATGTTCTCTAGCAAAATCTTCCATGAATTGCTTATTATAAGTCGCCTGAGGTTCCGGCAACTTATACATCAGCCTCAAATCTTCCGTGGTGAATGACCCGATTAGCTCTTGAGATGGAGTTCTAAATTGCCTGTCTGAAATATCGGTGTTGTCCAGCACCCATTTCACCATGTCCGTATACGGGAGAATCCTCGGCCTTGCCGCTATCCTATGCAGAAATGAACAAGCCAGTTCTTTGAGGGTAGCCTCAGATGTATTACTGGAACCTGCTATAGCCGCAACTTTCAACACCACAGGATTTTCTTCTTCCAGCAAATTATACATTCCTTCCCATGTGGTTATACCGGCATCCTTATTGCAAGCGGTGTCTACATACAGTGAAGCCATTTCTCTGTTTTCAGAATTCGAGCTCTTCTCTTTCTTACCCATAATGTTCTTTGAAAGCTTTGTATAGACGTTTGCTCCTTCGTGCCTGCGTTTTACGAGTTAAATGAGAGTAATGGCATAATAAAGGTGATGAAATAGTTTTAAATGCAAAGGTAGATGAAATATATTATTATAACGTGAAATGACTTTCAATCAAAACAAATTCTCATTTACCATTAATTGACAATCCATTCATTTAATCCAATCTTTAAAGCGCAAAATAGATATTGATATATGGGAATATTTTCTTTGAACAACGCGCTTTTATGAATCTGCGACATTTCGATCTGTGATTTGCTGTGCAATATCGCAATATCGCAATATCGCAAAATGAAACCATCTCAATTTCGCAAATAGCGCAAAAGCGCAAAATTGTAAATAGTGCAAAAGATATTCGTTTAACATTTCTCTTTTCTGCGCTATGCGATCTACGACCAATATGTTATTGTATAGGCTTTTTGGGATTGCGTTATCGCAAAATCGCAATTTCAGTTTTTCAAAAGATATCTATCATTTTGCGATGGATGCGCTATTTTGTTTAAAGAACAATTTTATTGTAATCTATCATAAACTTAAGTGTTTCTTAAGGTTCTTTCTAATGGATTTCCCTAAGTTTACAATAGAAAGTTTTATTTGAAAAGGAAAACAAATCCTAATTGATTTTTTTGGATTTTTAACTAAGGGTCCCCATTTATTTAGTATTATTACTAATATTAAATAAAAAGGGGGGTTGTTGCTGGTCACAACAATTGGCGATTCACTGAAAGAAATAGTTATCTCTGAAAAAATAAAATGAACACTATATTTCTAGTAAATAAAGATTTTTAAAGATAATGAAAACTATCTTAAGATATTTTAAATAAAATCTAACTATGAAAAAGAAATAAAAATCATTCACAATTTCTTTCTAATTCCTTAAGAATAAAAACATTTTTTGGGTTGTCTCAAGCTTTGATTGGTGTTAATAATGAAGTAAGTGGATTTCTCCAAGTTTTGGTTTTATAATATACTCTATTGCCATAGGTATTGCCTCTGCTGCCTGCAAACGTTCATAGTCTCGACAAGGTTACCTTTAAACCATTAACCATTCATTGTCCCATCCAACTAAAATTATGACTTTTTAAAAGATAAATTCATAAGACTTATTATCTCATGTTTTTGTCTTTTACTTATTTTTTATTTTTAAGAGCCATTGTTCTGGTTTGGTAGCCAGTTAATAACAATGCCATTCACTAGTTATAATTAAATTGAACAAGTTGGCTCGTGATGAGACCCTGTTCCTATATTTATGTCACGCTCCGTTTTTGGCATGCGTACTGGTAATGTCAGTTTTATTACTCCTTATGAACATGGTAAGTCGGCTCATAATGAGACCTCTTATATCTTAAAATTTTCGTATAATTTCTTAGCATTACATTCTAAAAAATCACAACTTAAATGGATGTGGTGAACTAGTTTTATCCTTAAGAATCAATGGATGACAATTCTCAGAGTTTCTTGAGTACCAGGACTTTGAAAAATCTTTAGTTTTATGGATAACCTTTCTCTGCTCAATAAAATTATAATGATTTACATTCTCCTCAAGTTTTCAAAAGATCATGCAAATAATTGGAATAATTTTTCAAAATTTAACATCTTATTTAAAACTATCTAAAACTGTGATCATTTCTTAAAAATCTTATTTACACAAAATAAATATTTATAATATTTTTTCCCTAATAAATTTTCCTTAAATAGCAACAATTATGCACTTATTAACAAACTTATTTGCAAAACAATCAAAAACTTTGCGTAAAGGAATATGTGCGCTTACACAAGCATTCTACAAAAAGAAGTTCTTCAAGACAAGCCCATTTACAGGAAGAGATTCTCTCTTTCCTGTTAAATCTTGGAGTATAAATGTATTTGAGCCTATCTTTTCAGCAATCTGAAATGGTCCAAGCCACATTTTCTAAAACTTGGTATGCTTACCTTTTTCTTCATGTGCTTTATCCCATTTTAGAACAAGATCACCAATTGACAAAATCTTTGAGCCGGTAGAACTTGCATCAAAAGAATATTTTACAAGCTGTTGATGTTTTTCTGTGAATAATTTTTTCTTTATCTCTATCTTCTTCTAGTTTAAGGATTTGATCATATCTTAATTGAATGGATGAAGAAGGATTTTGTTCAATAAATTGTACCAGGGCTAATGATGGAAGAGCTAAATTTGATGGTATTACAACTTCTTTTCCATAAACTAAATTGAAAGCTGAAGTTCCTATTGAAGCTTTTTCAGTAATACGATCAGCCCATAGTGCAAAGATTAAAGACTTGTGCCAATTCTTTTGATTTTATTTCGTCCTTTAATGATTTCGATAAGATTTTTGTTATGATTCAAACGCAAACCATTACCCTCAGGATAATAATTTATTAATTCTTTAATTTAAAACTTCTTTGACCTGCAATTTATTACACTATTTTCAGAAGTAAGATGCATTATCAACACAAGAGCGTTAGCACCAAACCTGGTTATGATGAATTGATCTATGAAATCATGACTGCATCGTAATTGTCACCAACTAGATTAAGCCACCTATTTTGTAAAGTAATCAAATAAAAGAAGATGTACTTGTGCTGCTTAAGAATGAGGTGTTATCTCACCAATAATATCAAGGCCCCATTGCTCAAATGGTTGTTCATCATCGAATGTCAGTAAAGTAGCAAGTCAAGCCTTTGTCTTCCACTTGCAGTTTGACAAATTCGGCACTTCCTTACGTAATCATGCATATCTTTAAAAAGGGTAAGCCAATAATAACCAGCACGAATTATTTTGTGAGCTGTGGTATCACCTCCAAAATGACCTCCTCCTGGTCCATCATGCAACTCCTACAAAACCTTTTCAGCTTCAGTCTTTTCAAGACATCTTAATAAGATTGAATCATAATTTTTCCTTAATAACACATTATCAATGATCTCATATTTAATAGTCTTTAACCTTAAAGCGTGTTTACTCATAACTGAGATTAGAAGGAGCATACCCATTTTTCAAGTAATAGATAAGATCAGCATACTGAGATTCAGAATCTGTAATACTTATCTGACTTACTTGAATATCTTGATTTGAATCTTGATTTTCTGGTATGTTATGAGCTCTTGCCAATAATCAGCAAAAACCTTGTCCTCTAACAATCTTAGCTGGTTTAATATCAATATCATATTCTTGTAAGGCTGTTACCCAGTTAGCTCTCTTTTCTCCTACTTCTTTTTGAATTAATAATTGCCTCACTGCAGAGAATGGGACAATGATTTTTGTATGTGTTTTCAAGAGAAAAGGTCTGAAATGTTTGATTGATTTAAACACAAAAAAGGCTTGTTTTTCAAATGATTTTAATAATTAAGCTCTATCTCATTGCGTATTTCGAGCTAAAGAAGAATGGTGCCTCAATTTTCCATCATTGAGCTGTTAAAATAGTCGTATAAGATGTTTCTTGGCACAAAAGTATATAAAGCAAAATCTTTAGAAAACTGGGTATTCAATGAAAAGGTGCATTAATGATCGTTTGTTTGATTGCCTCCTAAAAGTGCTTCTTTCTCTTTATGCCCCCATTTGAATATCTAATTTTTCGATCATATTTTGTATGTGTAAAAAAATTAAAGAAAAATCAGAATGAATCTTTTTACAAAATTGATCTCACGAAGAAAAATTGCATGGATTTTTTGTTATGAGGTAAAGAAATATCGTGTAAATTTTCACCTCTATCCGGACTTGTATATATACCATCTTTTGACACAACAAATCCTAAGATTTTTCCCTCATCCAAAGCAAAGAAAGATTTCTTTGGATTTAAGGAAATACCAAACCTTCTACATCTTTCAAATATTTGCTTTAAATCATGTAGATGATTGGATCTCTTTTTTGAAAATATTGTTATGTCATCAAGATAAACAACAACTGACTTACTGATCAGACCTTTAAACTCTATGTCCATGGCTCTTTGGAAAGTTGCTCCTGCATTTATTAAACCAAAAGGCATTTTTTGATAAGCATAATTTCTCCATTTTGTTCTGAAAGTTGTTTTCAATTTGTCATTTGGATGAACTAAGACTTGATTATAGCCTGAAAATCCATCAAGAAAGCACATAAGTTAAAAACCAGCTACCTTTTGAAGTATCTGTTCCATGGTTGGCAATGGGAAATTGTATTTTAAACATGCCTTGTTTAAATTTATGAAATCAATACATATTCTTATATCACCATTCTTCTTCCTTACATGTACCATATTGGAAACCCAATTGGAGTGCCTGACAGGAAAAATGATTTTGGATTTTAAAATTTTATTAAGTTTTGATTTGATTTGTCCTTCGAGATTTGGATGAACCTTCCTTAGCTTTTGTTGAACAGGTTTAGTATCAGGAAGCATTGGAATTGTGTGTTGAATAACCGAAGTATCATACGTTTTTAAATCATCATAACCAAGAAACGTTTTTATATTTGTTCAAGAGTTTAATTAAAGCATTCCTTTCCTCTGGTGTTAAATTGAGTCCTAAATTAACGTTTTGAGGTTTGGAATCAGAACCAAGATTCACTAATTCAAACTTCAAAGTGGAACTTTGAAGTTTGGCATTAGTGACTTTCTTGAATTTGTCCTTAATATCATATAAGTCCTCTAATTTAACAGCAGATTTCGGAATGGGATTTTCATTACCTTTTGAAGCAATTTGTAAATCATGATCTTCTTCGTCAATAATTTGCTCATCATATGATTTCTCTGAAGTCATGAAATTTAAAATATCTTGATCATGATAGAAAACTCTCCAATTTGTGACATTATATGGGACAGATGGACGAAAAATCAATTCTACAGAAAACCTATCCGGACTGCAGTCTTCAATAGGAAGGAGTTTAGATGCAACATTAGCTAACAAGTCGGCTGATGTATTTTGATTCCTAGGAATGGGAGAAATATTGAATGCTAAAAAATGAGTGGTAAGATCTTGTACTAAGGTTTTATAGTGTTTAAGATGTCCTGAAAGGCAATGAATAGTATTCCTAACTTGTTTTATGACAATTTCGGAATCACCAAAGACTTTCAAGTATTTAACATCTAACCCTATAGCTTTATAAAGTCCTTGAACCAAGGCTTCATATTCTCATGATTACTGTACACCAAATTCTAACCCACATGACAAAGATGGTTTTCTCTCTCCATCCGGACTGAATTAAGACATCCCGTTCAAAACGACTATTAGATTTTGATCCATCAAAATATAATGACCAAAATAAAGATTTATCTATTGGTTTATCTACAATTACATCGTAAATATTTTGCACTCGAAGAATCATATTTGTGAAAATTTTCTATTTGAGAAACAAAAGTATTTACAGAAAAAGGTGATTGAGGTGCTTTGAAGTTTCCAAGAAATGACTCAGTAGAATAACCTCCAAGAATATTGTTGTTGAATGCCACAGGCTCATTAGGTTGTTCAAATTCAGTGACAGTGTGCGCCATATGTTTTTCTCATTCAACTTTGATTTGATTTGCTTTCCCTTTGTAGGGAAGCCACATATGTGAATAATCAGTTGCGATATAACCATTAAGTTTCGCAGACCAGTCCCTGCTTAGAACTAATCTATAGAATTCAGGAATATCTGCAATCAAAATATCAATTCTTTGGAAAATCCTAGGATCGGAAGCTAATCTGATAGTAACTAAATTGATTTCTCCTACAACTTGAACTTTAGAGTGATCCAATTGAACAATATGAACTGCCGATTTCTGTGGTTCGATATTCAATTTGGCACAAATAGAAGTAGGCATTATATTAGAGGATGCTCCAGAATCGATTAAACAATTATGCAGATTTTTATTGTATATTTCATAAGTCAAAAGAAAAGGAGGAGTCTGAGAATTTGATTTTTCTCCAATGATCACGGTATCAGTAGCATCTACCTTATCTGGTGGCTTACTAGCTCCTTTAGCTGCTTTTGCAACTACACCACTTGGTAAAGGAGCAATTGGTGTAGCGTTTAATTCTTTTAATAGCAACTTCCTACTGTGTTTTAGTTTGGTCGAGTTCACAAGGAAATGTTGGTTTTAATTTTTTTCATGTCTTCAACAATGTTATACTCCATAGAATCTGACACCACTAAAGTCTTTATTGTCGATGTAGGAGGATTAGAAGAAGATGGCTGATTTTGAGTAGGTAACAGAGAAGTTTTCTTTGTAGGGGATTTGTCTTTGGTACTTGGAGTTGTAATTTTATTTTTAGGAACTATTTGTACAGGCTCCGATGTAGATTTACTCCTAGTACTTACAGGCATAGCTTCTTGTTCTACCTCACTATCAGAATTAGAGAGAATAAAATCCCACATTCCATGTAATTCAGCTATTTCTTCATTCTCATCTTCTCATCCGATACCAAAGATGCATCTTCTTCTTCTTCCTCTTCTTCGATTCTGCATTAGAGATTGTTCTCAGAGGTTTAGATTCAAACTTTGTTTTCTCTAAAAATTTTGATTTGTTTTTTACAGAAGTTTCAAATTTGTTTGTTTTTTAATTTCAACCATTTCATTTGACATGGTTTTAAGAACTTTCTGTAAACCTTCCATGTCGTATGGATCTTTGGCCTTTTTCTTTGAATCATCTTTGAAGCTAACTTTCTTTGATTTTCTTTCCTCAATAGCATTTTTCTTTTCTAAAGAAATAATTCATTTATTTACTACAATAGCCTCTTTCATATTCTCAGCTAATGTAGGCTTTGCAGCTCTATCTACAAAAGTTGCTATGTTTGAGGGTAAGTCAGTTATGTACCATTCACTTCTGACCTGTTCACTAGGCCTTGAATCTGTGTGGATTTTGTTCAAAAGTTTGTTGAATCTAGCGTTGAAATCTTTAATGGGTTCCTTGGGTTCTGCTTTCAAATTTGAGAGATCGTTGATTAAAGTAGCTATTGATTTGTCATCTCCAAATTTGGTTAAAAAATGATCTGCAAAAATGGCCCAACTTGTTATGGATCCCGAAGGTAATGAAAAGTACCATGATCCTGCTGCTCCTTGAAGAGTATAAGGGAATATTCTGACTACAACATCTTCATGTGTGACTCCATTCAAATTTATAGCCAGCATAAAATTATTGATATGTTCTTCAGCTTGAATGTTAAGATCTGGACTAAATTTTGGAAGCCATTTTCCAGGATTGTCTGGTAAATCATGTAAAGGTGCAGCCATGTTGACAGCCCCTGGAGTAGCCCATGGTCTAGCCATTATTGGAACAACTATTGGAGGAGTAGTAGAGGCTGGTGGTGTTTGAATAGAAGTTGTTGGAATAGATGATGTTGAGATTGATGATGATTGAGGAGATGATGTGGAAACAACTGTACTTTGTTGAGTTGGGATTTCAGAAACAGGTAATTGAATATTATATGAAGAGCCTATATCACTTACTGATTCCGATTGAGTTTTTCTTAACTTTACTCTACTAGGTAAAGGGAATTCTTTCGGAGAAATACCAAGATTTTCACTTTGAAGCCTAGTAAGAGGTTTTGAAGAAACAAATTTTGAAGTTACACTACCTTCAGATATTTCAGACTCATCTAGAGATAATGAGAATCCTTTCAATTTATGAGTTAAATCTTGAACTTCAGGAGACTCAGGATTTTGATTGTCTGAATGTTTTGAGATTTTGGTAGTGGGTGTCTGAATATTCTTCTCAATTCCTTCTATAGGATTTTGTATTTCAGAAGAAATTGAAGAAGTTGATAAGGGTGTTTTGCTCTCAGAATGGCTTGTGGATAAATATTTACTTGCCATTCATAGCTCATGCCCTCCTTCAAGCGCCAAAAATGTTGAAGCCTACAAAATCTCTACTTCAAACATTGGGGAAAACCACCCGGTCGGGACCTTAGGATAGCTCCTTTTCCGTTTGGTATGGTGGCTCCGACTGGTTTTAAAGGACCAGTTTCCTTATAACTAATGGGTTGGTGATGGGTTGATTTGGATGAATGGAAATGGGACTAAATTGATTGAAATAAAACTATCTAATTTAAACTAAATACTGGTAAAGAAATTCTAACACTAACCCGGGCAATTATATGTGAATACAACTTAAGATTATTCCAATTTAACAATAACCATAAAAATGTATTATTATTTAAATCGAAATGTGCAGCAACAAATAAAGATAACTCTGTTTAAGAAATTAAACAGAGTTGTATTAACATATTGCATTCATCATAATATATCATCTACATATACTTATGAAAGATAACATTTCCATTATACTCAAAAATGATATATATAAAGAAACGTTTATGAGAACAAATATCTGTAAATGATAGCAAATTCTAAAGCGAATATCATAAAACAAAATAAATCAACAATGAACAGATAGAAATACCTTATTCATCTTGAAAGCTTTCAAATGAAATCTGATACTCTAATCCAGTAATTCTGATGCAAAATCAAATTCCAAGGTACAGAAATGCAACACTTCAAAAATAATTCCACATAAAATCACCAGATGTGATCCTTTTAAAAAATATATAAATCAATGGAGTACAAAAATGTAATCTCCAAGTCAAAAAATATTAGGATCCAGGACCCCTCTCTAAATGCATGAGAAGGGTTTAAATACTACTTAGCTAAATCTAAAAATAGTCTATTACAAAAATTAAGGATTCGGTTTAATGACCGTCCTTTTCCTAGGCTAAAATACAGTAAAATTAAAACTAAATCTAAAAAATAAATACTATTAACTAACTATTTATGAACTTGATCTTTAAACTTGCAGGCATCTAGCATAGTTTTGAGAAGATGTGGTTGACCGACTTCAGAATTCAACTGTCCTGAAAAGACAGAGTCGGCTAGTGTAGGCGCAATCTTCTCAGTAGAATTGATGATACAATTAAGCGCACTGTGCTGACTGTGTGGCTTCACTAAGTATGTCCAGTATGAGTCCCAATATAATCTTGTCAGCCCTTGGATTGATTTTGCTCTTTCTTCTGCTTTTTGCTTCCATTCTGTTTGCAGTTGATGTGCCTGTGGGAGATATCCTGGAACAGTTTCTGAAATAAAATTAGCTTTGTGTAAATTATCATTTACACAATCAGTGAGAGTGTTTGCCGCTGTAGCCGCCTCCTCTGCTGCCTTCTCTGCCCTCCTGATTTGTGCATCCAAGTTATTGAAAAGTATTTCTTTATGGTTTTCATTAATAATGGGTGCACCAGCTTTTCTGCCTTCTTCTGTTTTTTGCCATACTACATAATCATTGATCTTTTCATTAATCAAATCATAATCATTTCGTAAATCTATGACATGATTTGTGATTTTATCACTCTCTTGGCAAAAAGAATTCCATTGCAAGATTTTTTGGCATAAAACTTCCTCTTGTTACAGTAATTGATTGTTTAAAGAGATAGTTTCTGAAATGAATTTTGGAAGCTTAGGATCGTCTTTGTGCTGATCTTGGATAATCTGTATTTGTTTTTCTTTATCAGCCAAGCTTTTTTGATGTCCTATTTGCATTTCTTGAAGTTGTTGTTGTAACTCTTCAAGTTTCAATTGTGCTTCATTATTGGCCTGTACCTGTTGCAATTGCTGTTGTAGAACTTTTATCTGTTCTTCTTTTTCATTCAACAAGAGTTGTATCTCAAATGCTTTGTCAATTGTTGCAGAGACATAATCCCCTGTCATTTGAGATAACTTAGCGAGATTATCAGTAGGTTTTGTGGCATAATCTTTCCACAAAACATCTAGTTGTTCTGCTTCAGTAGCAATTGCACCTTCTAACTTTCTCTTTTTTCTCTGTTTCTTCACTACTGCTTTGTATTTTGGGCTGTAGAATACATCTAGAGGAGGAATTTCCTCTACATTAAGTACAATTTCAGAGGAGGGTGTGATGGGTATGTGCTCAGTTACTGTGGCTGTGCTACTTATTCCTGTGCTCAAAACTTTGGTGGTTTGTACAGGGGTCTGTACATTCTGTCCTTCTATATTAATCAATTGGTTAAAGCTTCCCCATTCTTTGTCTAATTCAATGGTGACTGATTGTTTCTATACATTGATAGGAGGAGGATTTGTCTGTTGAGAAGTCAAAATTTGCTGTTGAGGAAGTTCTTTCGATTGCGCAGAATCTTTCACTGATTCTTCAATTTTATCTTCCTTTTCATTAGACTTATTGGAATGTTCAGAAGTCTCTCTGTCATATTTTGACTTAGATTTATCTATACTCGAACTGCCGTTAAGACTAACACTAGGATTTTGCTCCCTTGTGGGTTCCAAGCGTAGATTTTCCAAAGGAATAGCAGTTAGTCTTCTCTCTCTGTAAAGTTTGAATTCCTGGAATTCCTATGGAGATAACTGCAATTGAGCTGAACTCAAAACTTCTTTAAATGAACTTCTTGTTTGGAACATATCATCAAAAAGATCCTGTTCCCCGGAAAATTCCCTTACTCTGATTGCATTGGTAAAATTCTTAACAATATTATTTGGGTCAAATAACCTTCTTGAAAATTTGAACAGCTGTAAGCATGTAATGTTGCTTACTTATTTGAATGCGTGACCAACATCAAACAGTGAGAATGTTCCACAGTTTACGGGAATTTGTGGCCAAATGCCTTTCTTCTTCTCTTTTAATTCCTTTGTTAAACCTCCTTGGCCACAGGTCTGATAAGTAATCTCCCGAGCTACAAGTCTATCTGGAACATATAGGGGTAAAAAATGGGGGGAAGCAGAACTTCCAAAAACCCTAACATAAGTGAACAATTATTCTCCAAACCATCTCGTGATGGGGAGAATGTCGACCTCTGTTTCTGGGGATAACCTTGGGGCATCCTTATTATGCAATGTTCTGTACAATGGCAGCATTACACCATGGCAAATTTGGTAAAAATGGGGGACAAAATTAGACTCCCATAGTTCCTTATGGTACACATGAATAGGCAAAGGATCGTGGATAGTCCATTGTCAACCCATCACAGGGAATTTAGAGACAAAACAGATAGTGTCCATGACATAAGCAGAAAAATAAAAATGGGGATAAATTTGCTGAGAAACATTTCGTTTGGACCGGTACTGAAAAATAGCAGTGGTCAAATTATCAGATAAGATTTTGGCCCAGTCTACAATTGTAGAATTAACGGCAGCATTCAACAAAGGGAGCGATTCAGGCAAGATCATATTTATGTCAGGCTTTCCAAAAAGCCTACATAACATGGCAGCAGCAAAACAATAAGGAAAGGTCAGTGAACCAGTACTGTACATACCGTGTTTGTTTTTCTTCAACGGTTCATCTCTTTTGGTCCACTCTTGTGTGCATTCTAACAAATTTGCATGTTCTCTGGCAAAATCTTCCATGAATTGCTTATTATAAGTTGCCTGAGGTTCCGGCAACTGATACATCAACCTCAAATCTTCCGTAGTGAACGATCCGATTAGCTCTTGAGTTGGAGTTCTAAATTGCCTGTCTGAAATATCGGTGCTATCTAGCACCCATTTCACCATGTCTGTATACGGAAGAATCCTCGGCCTTGCCGCTATTCTATGCAGAAATGAACAAGCTAGTTCTTTAAGGGTTGCCTCAGACGTATTACTGGAACCTGCCGTAGCCGCAACTTTCATCACCACAGGATTTTCTTCTTCCAGCAAATTATACATTCCTTCCCATGTGGTTATACCAGCATCCTTATTGCAAGTGGTGTCTGCATACAGTGAATCCATTTCTCTATTTTCAGAATTCGAGCTCTTCTCTATCTTACCCATAATGTTCTGTGAACGCTTTGTATAGACGTTTGTTCCTTCGTGCCTACGTTTTACGAGTTAAATGAGAGTAATGGCATAAGAAAGGTGATGAGATAGTTTTAAATGCAAAGGCAGATGAAATATATTATTATAACGTGAAACGACTTTCAATCAAAACAAAATCTCATTTACCATTAATTGACAATCCATTCATTTAATCCAATCATTAAAGTGCATAACAGATATTGATATATGGGAAGATTTTCTTTGAACAACACGCTTTTATGAATTTGCGACATTGTGATCTGCGATTTGCTGCGCAATATCGCAATATCACAAAATGAACCATCGTACTCGCAAATAGTCGTTAGCAAAAAAGCTGTTAAAAATTGTAAATAGCGCAAAAGGTATTCGTTTAACATTTCTCTTTTCTGCGCTATGCGATCTGCGACCAATATGTTATTGTATAGGCTTTTTGGGATCGCGTTATCGCAAAATCGCAAAATCGCAATTTCAGTTTTACAAAAGATATATACCATTTTGCGATGGATGCGCTATTTCGCTTAAAGAACAATTTTATTGTAATCTATCATAAACTTAAGTGTTTCTTAAGGTTTCTTCTAAGGGATTTCCCTAAGTTTATGATAGAAAGTTTTATTTGAAAAGGAAAACAAATCCTAATTGATTTTTTTGGATTTTTAACTAAGGGTCCCCATTTATTTAGTATTATTACTAATATTAAATAAAAAGGGGGGTTGTTGCTGGTCACAACACCTCCTTAGGTTGTTGTATTTTAGTACCTTTGTTTCCCCCCCATTGGGCAAAGGTTTCTGTTGCTTCTTGAAAAAATTGTTTTTGTCGCTCTGGTCTGACCAACAGTTTTGGGGATGCTGGCTTAACCAGCTTTTTTTGGGTCCCTTACATGTGCATATTCCCCTGTTATTTTGCCTCCTCACATTATTATGGCCACATTTTGCATTGTCTGAGTCTCCATCAACCTGGGTTCTACATTTACTATATTTTCCCCCCTTTGTCTAGCTCTTTCCTCCCATCTTTTGATGAGCTCAGGACAATCTTCCATTGCGTGTGTGTTATCCCGGCACTGGAAACACGAGGATCTTCTAGGGAGTGGACATTATCTAGCTACATGTCCTTCCTGGTCATAGTTGTAACGTCTTACTGGACCTCTACCCCCTGCCCGACCTCCTCTCAGGCCTCCTCCTCTTCCCCGGGGAGCTTCGTTCACTCTATATGAAGGCCGGTCTAGCCGTTCTGCCAGTGCATCTAGGGCTCGACACTGCTCTGTGCTGTGTGTTGTTGAGGCACAAAAATCACAGTATGTGTTATTTGGAACGTTGGAGTATTTCTATAAAATCGGACACAGGCAAGGTGGATGGCCCATATTCTTGCACATCTCACAATACTCAGTGGTGGTGGGACTTTGTTGTGCGGGGAACCCCATGTATTGCTGTTGTGGTGGATATATCCCTTGGGTATTTATTTGCTCAACTCCCCCTATTGGTGGAGTCCCCTGTGCCCCTGTAGCCGATGTCCCCACGTTCTGCCCCTTCAACTGAGGACATTCCGTTACCACATGTCCTTCCATAAGACAATGTGTGCACCACACATTAGGTCTTGTTGGCCGCATTGGTTGAATTTCTTTGAGTTTTTTTGTCAAAATTGCTATTTGATGTTGCAGGCCCATTATAGAGGGGTCATGAGTTGATGCTCCCCCCTTAAACTCTTGCGGATAACCCGCCATGGCTTCTATCTTCATTGCTTGCTCCAGTGCGTCTTGCAACGTCTCGATTTTTTGCTGAGTTAATGGAGTTATTGTCAAGGGAAGCAAAGCTTTGATGAACCAATCCCTTTGATGGTTTGGATCGATTGGGTAGCTAAATTCTGATCGCATCTTTGAATCTCTGCATTAGACCCCAAGCGGTTTCTCCTTCCCGCTGCTTGATTTCCCACATTTCTGACAGACCCTGCTGGTCTGTTTGGGGTAACTTGAATTCTTTAACGAAGTCTCTTTTCACATCTGCTATTGTTGGATTCTGACAGCCTTTGGACCATTTTATAAACCATCGTAGCGCTCTGTCCCTGAGGGTGGTTTGGAATTCTATTAACTTCTCCGCGTCTCGAGTCTGCCTTGCTTTCCATATGGCCTCGCAGAGGTACCAGTGTTGTTCTACATCGTCATTACCCCTCCCAGAGAACTCTGGGTATCGGGTAAATGATCTCGCCATCTTCCCTTGTATAGGTGTTACTAAAATGAACCCGTTGGTTCCTGGCTGTGCAATGGTACTAATAGCGATACCACTACTAAAGTGTGTTGCTGCTGAAGACTGAACACTATGCAACTTGCCTAATTCACTCAACTTAACAAATATTTCACCTAGAGGTTGACAAAGCACCAGGGGAAGGTTGGGACTAGAGCTACTTGAACTTTGGGGAATAGTAATACCTTGAGATATGGACGCCGACCTTTCTTGGAATATTTGCTTCATTGTAATGTGCATCTCCACATCGAACACCTCCTTCAAGCGCGCATCTGCACCTTCTCCATCAAACTTCTTTCCTTTCTCCATCCGGGTTGGGTTCCTATACACCTGCCAAACTTCTTTAACGGCCCCTCCCATATCTTGGGGACCCACCTGAATTTCCATTTCCTTCGTCACCTGAGGTGCCTCCTCCTTACCTTTCCGACTATTTTCCTGACTTTTTAACTCCTTTATCACCCTTTCTCTCCACTTCTCAGCGATTTGCGCCCTTCGATGTGCACATCACTCCCTTAGCCTCTTAGAGGTCTCGACATCCATACCCCTACTCCCCCTTTTTACTATTCTAGTAGCATCTCTCCCTTAATCACTTCCCCCAGCAGAAGAGGTTTACGCTTCCATCTCTGCTTTTTGGAACCCAATTAGTCCTTCGTCTACCATCAAGGCTTTAATCCACAATGGGATCTCCTTCAGCAGCTTCCCCCTTAACCTGGATCTGAATGTATCTTCTGCTCTTGAGAAGGATTGGTAGCACTCTGCTGCAAACTCCACTATGTATCCGTCCAAGGTAGATTCCACCCAAAAAGCTACAGGTCGGGTCAATTCGGTGTCTAATCGATGAAGGGCCACCAGATCTTCGTGCACCCACTTGCGATTTATTTTCCACGACTTTTCTCTTGTTGCCTTTGTCTGAAGCCTCCACAACCAGTTATAGAGTTCTTCTGGGAACTTTCCCCAAAATATTTCGTAGGTATCACTGGCAGAATCAGAAAATAGAACCAGACTCTTGATCATTTTCTCCTTTTTTCGTCTCAGCTCGGCTTGCTAACTGATGAACTAATATATGTGGTTATCCCACCAACTTTGTATTTCTCTTTCGAAGATCCAATATACCATGATCTAGCTCCCAAATGAAGTTTCGGGTCCCGAAAACGGAACCATTTGTTGGCAAGAAAATAGGTCTCGCAGAGACGACCTGGGTTCAGGTTGAGGGCCAACAAGGTCTGTTGTAGTCTAGAACCACACCGGCATTTTCACCTAGCTCCAAAGAGCCGAGAGTCTCACCCAAGGCATGGCGCGACCTTACTAAGATGGGGAATAGATAGATATTAGCATAACGACATTGGTATGAAGAAATCAGAGCTATGACAAAAGTCTAAACAAATGCAACATTCCATGCAAAATATCTCTCGTGAATGTATTCAAATTTATGACAAATAAAATTAAAAATCACTACTAAAACCATTCATTCCAAATCACAACATATATCTAGAACAACAAACTCTGAGTGTATTATAGATCAACCATCAGCGACAAGCTATTACAAGGCTCCTCAGCATGAGCTCAAATAGAATAGAATACAAAGTGGTCCTATTGGACAAGGAGAAACACAGAGATATAGAAGAATAGAGAACAGAACAACATCAACAAAGCTCTCCTACGGCTCCCGTTTCCTGATCCCGTCTGCACCAACCTCTTCTTTCCGCTGGCTGGCTGCCTATTTGATCTGCTGCTAGCACCAACTTCTTCTCCTGCATTCAGAGGCAAGTCACCAAACATGGTATTGATTTGAGTATTGGCCTCAGAGGCCAATTGTTGTATTTTCTGGGCATTGATTTTCACTGGCTGTCGGAGCTCTCAGAGGGCTTGCTTGGCCGCCGTTGAGTTTTCTTCCATCTCTTGTATTTGGACTTCCAAAATGTCCACTTGTGCATATAGTTGGTCTAGTCTAGTCAGGTCCTTGGCCTCCTGGATCTCTCTTGATATTTGTTGTAGCTATAGCGAGACCGGTTGTGCCTTTAGAGTAAGTGCCGTCGAGCATTCTTGTAGACCCTTCAGTAGGTCATATGCCTCTCTTGCCACAGTACTCAGAAATTCCTGCATTTTCGTGACTTGGCTTTGTCTCTCCGATATCTTTGCTGAGTATAGAACGACTAGGTCGAGTAACGTTGTTCGAGCTGCCAATGCTGCCTTGAGTTCCATGTTTTCCTGTTGGAGATTTGAGTATGCCACCCTAATGTGGAACGCCCACTCGACTACATCGGTTTCCTGTATCTCTTCTGGTATTTGGTTGTTGTTGGCCGTTACTGTTGGCCAAATGTCCCGGAATACTCTTGTTACCGTTTCCAGTTGTTCTTGTAACTGCCCCTTCTCTGTCTTCAGTTGTTCACGCTCTTTAGTAAGCATGCTAGCTTGTAGTTGTTGTTGCTCGCATTTCTGTTGGAGCTCTGAGTGAAGTCTCTCAGCTTGTTGTGCTACTCTTTTAATAAAGTGGTACAGTTGGGTTGTCCCCCATGTTCCATGCTTTCTGCACCGGAGGTACCCTAATCTGGAAACCGTGTACGAAGTGGCTGTCCGTTGGCGACAGATTTCATGAATTGGTCCTATGATGACTGGGGCGGTGTCTGGTGCAGCAGCCGGTTGCTAGAGTTAGCCATATGTAGATCGGGTTGCACTTCTTGACCTGTTAGGTCAGCTGGCTGGAGTAGAGTCTGCTCGGGGAGTGACCCAGCCATTTCTTCCATGGATTGATCTATCTGATTATTAAGCTCAGTAAATGTAGTTTGCTGGAACAGGGTTTGGTCGAATCGAGGTACCTCTGTTGTACCCGAGTTAACTTCCATTCTCTGTTCCCCATTAGTTCTTCTCTGGACTATTGGGTCCGACACTGTGGCTGATGAAGTGGAGGCTGTGGAATTGTGGGGTTCTCAGAAAATGGATGATGTGGCGAGTGGTAGCTGGTGGCTGCGAAGTGGCGATATGCGAATGTTCAGGAAATCGATGGGGTAGATGGGGTTGTGGGGTGGTAGCCCCCAGGTTCCTTGGGGCTCGACTACCGGCTCTTCTCTGATCGGTACCCCTACACTTAGTTGTCGGGGTGGGTCCTCCTTTGTGAGATCGACCACTGGGCTAGGTGCTACGACCTTGGCCCTTTTTTCTTTTGGCGTCACTGCTGGTTTTGCAGCTTTATTTTTCCTGACCAGCGCTGTAGTCATTGGGGGTGGTGAACTAAATAAAACGTTTGGTATGGGTGCAAATATGGAGGTCGTGCAGGGAGATGGATTGGAATGGGATGCCTGAAACTCTGAAAATGTGGGAAATACAATGGTATCGCTACTTAGCACTTGAACTACTCTATTAAAACTTTGTACCTTATTGTTTAGTTGCTCAATGATCGGGAATAACTGCAACTTAGACATCCTAGCCTTTGCCTCTTCTGAAGTTTCTCCTCGCATTTGGTTTGGCAGCATCCCATCGAAATTATATGTGTAGACCCCATCCTCGACTTCCATCGCCACTCCTGGCCACGAACAGACCTCTGTGTGAAAAGTTGCTTCGTCAATCTAGAATCTTAAGGGCCTCATTTTGAACATTGATTCTGGTACACAGGTCGGCCTGAGAAAATTTTGGTTGTGGGTGACCCCGAACCATATCTGCTCGGCATATCCATCTAACAGACTTCCTGGAATTCTTTGTTGACTCATCACGATGTCAACCATCTGGCCATACCAGACTTTGAAAGCTTATGCATTCACTTCCTTTATGCTAGGGTCTCCGGACACTCTCCAAGGCACAAACTTCATTGCCAATGGTTGGCCTTATGTTATCTCGACCGGTATCCGGATGCTTGGGAAGGTCCATTTCCACATGGCTAGAGCCATGATAAAATATCCATAAATAAACCCGGTCGCCCTCCTTTAATTGTCCTCGCAAGCTTCGAACAATTCCTTCAGCAAGAAAAAGAACCAATTCAGCCTTGTCCCTTGGACACAATGCTCCGTGACCAAAATTGTATCTAGCATGCATTCCCCTTTGGTATAGTGCCTCATTGTCTTGCTAGTGATCAGGTAGCAGGCGAACTTGACCTCCGATCTATTTATCAAGTCAATCTTTGCTCCTTTTCCCCCTCTCCTAGTGCCATACTTAACATAGTAGTCTGTGTCCCCCAATTTCTTCGCTCTTTTGGATATGGTTTGGAATGCTGCTGATACGTACCTCCCCTCCTGTGAAAGTCCTGTTAATTGATGGATGTCCTCTATATGAATTGGGATTTCCTTCTCCAACCATAGTGAACCGTTCTGGATCCTGCTCAACAAAAACTTCGTGCACTGCATCGCAGTGCCTGTAATCCCAAACACTGGCAGATTCCTCAGGTTCAGTATCATAGACTTTTGGATGCCTCTGAACTCTGGCAGCACTCTTGCCGCTGGTTGTCCTGCTGTTGTTGCATAATTCTCTATATACACTTGCCTTTTTAGCACTGGAAATTCAAAAGAGTCTGTAAGGTATGTATCTATCAGTGTTGCACTATCGTATTTTCCCATAAGGGACTCCATATTTTGAATTATGCTGTCAATTTCTTGATCCACAACCGCTGGGCTTACTCTGGTCGTTTTGGCTCTTCGCTGGTATACTTGTAGGACAGTTCTCTCTCTTTTCTCTTGAATTCCTTCTCCTGTGTGCCTTCTCTGTTCTTCTTCTGGTTCGGCTTCTCTTGTTCTTTTGGATGTACCTGATTCTAACTCAGATTTTTTCGGCATTCTCGCGCTTCTCTGCATGCGGGTTATGTAAGTAACTGACACGGGTGAGGCTGATGAGACCCCATAACTAATTAATTTCCCCTAGATTCCTCTGCGGCTACAATCATGCGATTATTTACCAACTGAGGTGGGTTCTGACATTGCTGACTGTGGTTTTGGGATTTGGGTAGACGCGACGGCTGGTGGTTATGTCTAATTATGGAAATTTTATTACAGTATGGGTGATGCTAATTATGGCAATTATTTCCAAATCTTGGTAATCCTACGAACTGACACTGGTACTATGCGTAATGATGATGGGCTGATGTTCGACACAATTTTCTATCTGACATGGATGGCACATTGGACAATACCCCTCCCCGACCACAATTGGTTGCGTTGCAGTCTCCGCAACTCAACTATTGTTATTTAGTATTATGTTTAGTTTCGAGACAGTGGAATCCTACCTAGCTCATCTTAGGTGCGAGAGAGTTATTGTTGCTATTCTACCCTACTGACTCCTCTCGGGTGCGAGAGTTATTGGAATTAAAAATATGTAACTTACTCTTGGTAGGGCTTCAGGTGTGCGCCGTTTACCCATCCTTGTAGGACTTGGCGGTTCAGTTGTGCTAACCGAACTGCTCTTGAATCTTTGATTTCGATTACATGAAATGGCCCTAGCCAATGCATCTATAGCTTTCTTGGGAATTTCTAGTATTTGTTGTCATAAAGGGGAACTTTCCCACTGACCTTAAAAGTCTTGTGCTTAATATGCCGATCATGCCAAGATTTTTGTCTCTCCTTTTGTACCGTTTGGTGAAATTCGGCCAGAAATCGTTCTTCTTCAAGTTCCTACAACTCCTGCTATCGCTCCTTTAACGATTCTTCTTCTGATAGTTGTAGTGACGTCGCAACTAGGAGGCTGGGCATGATGAATTCTGCGGGGACTACTGCTTCTCTCCCATATACTAGCTGGAATGGTGTTTGGTTATTTAGTCGCTTTACTGTTGTTCGGTAGGCCCACAGTGTTGCTGGTATCCGTTCATCCTAGTCATCACGCTGTGCATTGCATATCTTTGTTAGGCCCTTCTCCAATATCTTGTTGAATGCTTCCACCATGTCATTGGCTTGCGGATGATATGGGCTACTTTAATGGTGTTGTTTCATGAAGCTTTCCAGTAGGGATTTAATGGTGTTATTAATCAAGTGGCTACCCTGGTGACTGGTCAGGCTTTTTGGACACCCAAATCGGGTGATTATATTTTGAAATATGAATCTTGCAGTAGTCTCTGTTGTGCAATTTCTCACTGGCACTGCTTTCTCCCACCTCGTCAGGTAGTCTGTTGCTGTTATTATGTACTTTGCCTTTAAGCATCTTGCAGTTGGTGTAATTGTTCCCATGAAATCAACTACCCACTTTTCGAATGGCTATAGTACTTTTATCAGATGCAATGAAAGTTCATCTCTATGGGATGGTCATCTCGTCCGCTAACAAACGTCACATTTCTTAACAAATTCTTTGTTGTCCATATCTAGTGTAGGCCACCATAAGCCTACTTGTTGTACATTCCTTGTCGTCAGCTTAGCTCCCACGTGTCCTCCCGCAACACCACTATGGCATTCCCATAGTACCGTTTCCCTTTCGTGGTCCAGGACACATCTTCAAAGAATCTAGTCCAGCCCCATCTTGTATAAATGTCTCACTATTAGTTGATACTATGCAGCCCAAACTACCAGGTGTCTTTTCTATGTTGAAGTATATTCCTGCGGACACTTACCTATCGTGAGGTATGCTGCTATCTCATTTAAGTAGTCTGGGATGGCTTCTACTCTGAAAAGATCACCATCCGGTAACTGATCATCTATAGATCCTCCGTTCTCTCCATTCTCTAGTCGGGACAGGTGATCATGCCCTACGTTTAGTCTTCCAGGCTTTACGATAACTTCAAAGGTGAACTCCTGAAAGAGTAGGAACCATATGCAGATTCTCCCTTCTAAGACTGGTTTGTTTACCAAATACTTTAATGCTGAGTGGTTTGTAAAAAATTTGAACGTACCTCGTAACAGTTAGTGGCAGAAGTTTTGAAGAGAGTACACCATTGCTAATGCCTCTCTTTCTATCGTGGTGTAGTTTTGCTCTGTTGTGGATAGCTTACGACTGGTAAAATATATTGGGTGGTCGACTGAAGTGTCTCCGGGTTGCGCCAAGACCACTCCGAGTGCAATGCTGGAAGCATCGATATGTACATGAAATTGTTTGTCCTAGTTTGGGTGGACTAATATTGGCGCACTTGCCAGCTTTTCTTTTAGAGTATCCAAGGCTACCCTGCAACTGTCTGTCCATTGGAACTATTCATATTTCTTCAATAACTTCTCTAACGGAGTTGTTATCTTCACATAGTTTCGGATAAATCGCCGGTAGTAGCCTATGTGGCCCAACAGTGATCTCAGATGTTTTATCGTTTATGGTGCCTCCATGTTGACTATCACCGCTACTTTGGCCGGGTCTACGCAAACACCTTGGGTACATAACACGTGCCCTAGCAGAGTTCCAAACGGCACTGCAAATATACACTTTTTTAGATTTAATGAGATCTGCAGTTGTCGAAATCGATCTAAAATCACCCTTAACAATGTCGCATGATCCTTCAGTATGCTATAGACAATCCAATCATCCATGTAGACCTCTAAAAACTTGTGGATGTATTCTCGGAAAGCCGCTATCACGATGCGTGAGAATACTGCTAGTGTATTTTTCAGTCTGAATGGCATCACATTGTATGCGAAAGAGCCCCACTCGGTGGTGAATGTTGTATTTTTCTTATCCTCCTCTGCTATCCTTACCTGAAGGTATCCTGAGAATCCATCGGTGAATGAATATGCCTCATTCCCTGCAACATTGACCAGGACTTCGTCGCTAAACGGAGTAGGAAATCAGTCATGGATACAAGCATTGTTTAAGATTTTGTAATCTACATAGACTCGTATCTCAGACTTTTCTTTCTTGTTCTGTATAACTATGGGACTTACCCACTGCTTCCTCTACTAGGAATATCAATCCTGCTTGCAACATCTTGTCGATTTTTGCCTTAACCTTTTCCTTCACCCTCGGATTCAGACGATATGGCCTATGTTTCACTAGCCTTGCGTCAGGTTTCAATATTATCCGCATCTCCCCCATATCCCCTTTTATGCCCCTTAAATACGCTATTGATGAAGGGAACAAGTCCTCATATTCCTTCAACAAAATGACTGTTTCCTTGGTTGTTTGTTCATCCCTATAGTCTCCAATCGTTGCTAGTTTAGGTTTATCCTCTGTCCCAATATTTAATTTCCCAGTTCTCAATGGTAGCAGATGGATTCCTTCTGTCGTGGGTTCTTCTTTGATACTTCTCTCCCCCTCTTTTTCTTCAAAATACAGGTGCCTGAGATCCTCCAGATTTTCATCATCCATCTCACTGTTTATCTTTTGACATGCGACATTTTTTCTAACATTTTGTTACTAAAGTGACTGCTCTTCCTCATTTTGAATATCTGGGAAGAACAGTACCTTCTTTATAGACTGCAAAGCTTGTGTAATCAATTATGTTTTTCCCTCAAATAAGAAACACTACGTGAAGTTTTCCGCAATTTCCTGCCATTTGCTGGTCCCTCTTTACTTCTCTTCTGTCAAGTACCAAGCCTTCGGAATCAAGTCCAAAGAGTGGACAAACTGGTGTACCCATAGCTCTTTTGGATATCCCTCATTTCTCCATTATTCCTCACACTTCTTTAGATGGTCTCTGGGGTCGGAGTCCCCTTGGCATTTCTCCTTGTTGCGGGGTCCTTCCTCTTCCTTAAATCTTGCTTTTAGTGTTGCCGCAACTTCGCCCCACTGCGTGAGCAAGTTGTGATGATTCCTCCACCATCTTGTGGATGTGGACTGTAATGTTATGTCTATCAGTGGTACCCTATGGCCTTCTGGTACCTTATCTTCTATTTTTTTTATGAAACTATTTACAGCATCCATATTGGATAAGGTTGGGTATTCTCGTACCTCAGTTCCGATCCAATTGATTCGTCCAATGTTGGTGCACCTCCGTGCATTGGTTTCATAACCTCCTTGCTGCCAATCATCCCAAGATATTTCTGAGCCCAACTCTAAGCTTTGGATACTTCTCCAACTTATAGAGCCTTCTATTGTTGGGTTAATGTAATCATCTCTTCTTCTTGCGGTCATTTGATAAAGATGATCCAAAAGTCCAGCATCCTCTCTGTTATCCACAATCTTTGTATATCTTGGTCCTTGCTACGGGTCAAGCGGCTAAGTGACTCTGATCTCCCCATCCTCGAAGATCATTAGTTCTTTTTTTAGGTCTATTATTGCATAATTTTCAAATGCCCAATCAATTCCTAACAAGGCAGGATAAGGATCTTTATCTCCCATGATGTCAATGACTTCAAAGTCTGTATATGTCTTTACCCCTGCAATGTTAACTTCAACATTCTCCAGTCTGCCGATGGGTACAATGTAGTACTGGTTCGCCATCCGAAGTTGGATTGGTGAATACGTCAATCTTGGCCTCCCTAATGCTTCCCAGGTGTTCCTTGGAAAAATATTGACATCAGATCCCAAATCAAGCATAGTGTCTTTAATCTAGAAACCCACCTTGTGTGTTCACTAGGAATTCTTTTCCCATCCTTATTTTATTTCTCTTTACTCTTTGTGCATACCTTTGGTTTGCGTCTAGTGATTCTCTTGCTCGTGTGCTTCTCTGCAGCACTCTTTCCAGGTTTTGTTTTAGCTGGTCTAGCATTGGTGTATTGTTAACAATTTTTACGAACAAATGGAACCACTCCTCGATCAAAGCTTCTGAGTTAACTTGGGTTTTGTTGTCCTCCTTAGGTTGTTGTATTTTAGTACCTTTTTTTCCCCCCAGTTGGGCAAAGGTTTCTGTTGCTTCTTGAAAAAATTGTTTTTGTCGCTCTGGTCTGACCAACAGTTTTGGGGATGTTGGCTTAACCAGCTTTATCGGGTCCCTTACATGTGCATCTTCCCCCGTTCTTTTGCCTCCTCGTGTTATTATGGCCACGTTCTGCATTGTCTGAGTCTCCATCAACCTGGGTTCTGCATTTACTAGATTTGTCCCCATTTGTTTAGCTCTTTCCTCCCATCTTTTGATGATCTCAGGACAATCTTCCGTTGCGTGTGTGTTAACTCGGCACTGGGAACACTAGGGTCTTCTAGGGAGTGGATATTCTCTAGCTACATGTCCTTCCTAGTCACATTTGTAACATCTTACTGGACCTCTACCCCCTGCCCGACCTCCTCTCGGGCCTCCTCCTCTTCCTCGGGGAGCTTCGTTCACTCTGTATGAAGGCCGCCCTAGCCGTTTTGCTAGTGCATCCAGGGCTCGACACTGCTCTGTGTTGTTTGTTGTTGAGGAAAAAAACTCACAGTATGTGTTATTTGGAACGTTGGAGTATTTCTATAAAATCGGACACAGGCGAGGTGGATGGCCCATATTCTTGCATATCTAACAATACTCAGTGGTGGTGGGACTTTGTTGTGTGGGGAACCCCATGTATTGATGATGGATTCCCTGTAGCCAATGTCCCCACGTTCTACCCCTTCAATCGAGGACATTCTGTTACCACATGTCCTTCCATAAGACAATGTGTGCACCACGCATTAGGTCTTGTTGGCCGCATTGGTTGAATTTCTTTGAGTTTTTCTGTCAAAATTGCTATTTGAAGCTGCAGGCCCATTATAGAGGGGTCATGAGTTGATGCTCCCCCCTTAAACTCTTGCAGATAACCCGCCATGGCTTCTATCTTCATTGCTTTCTCCAGTGCGTCTTGCAATGTCTCGATTTTATGTTGAGTTAATGGAGTTCTTGTCAAGGGAAGCAAAACTTTGATGAACCAATCCCTCTGACGGTTCAGATCGATTGGGTAGCTAAGTTTTTCAATCGCATCTTTGAATCTCTGCATTAGATCCCAAGCAATTTCTCCTTCCCGCTGCTTGATTTCCCACATTTTTGACAGACCCTGTTGGTCTGTTTGGGGTAACTTGAATTCTTTAACGAAGTCTCTTTTCACATCTACTATTGTTGGATTCTGACAGCCTTTGGACCATTTTATAAACCATCGTAGCGCTCTCTCCCTGAGGGTGGTTTGGAATTCTATTAACTTCCCTGCGTCTCGGGTCTGCCTTGCTTTCCATATGGCCTTGCAGAGGTACCATTGTTGTTCTACATCGTCGTTACCCCTCCCAGAGAACTTTGGGTATCAGGTAAATGATCCCGCCATCTTCCCTTGTATAAGCGTTACTAAAATGAACCTGTTGGTTCCTGGCTGTGTAATGGTACTACTAATGTGTGTTGTTGCTGAAGACTAAACACTATGCAACTTGCCTAATTCACGCAACTTAACAAAAATTTCACCTAGAGGTTGATAAAGCACCAGGGGAAGGTTGGGACTAGAGTTACTTGAACTTTGGGGAATAGGAATACCTTGAGAGATGGACGCCGACCTTTCTTGGAATACTTGCTCCATTGTAACGTGCATCTCCACATCGGACACCTCCTTCGAGCACGCGTTTGCACCTTCTCCATCAAACTTCTTTCCTTTCTCCATCTGGGCTAGGTTCCTATACACCTGCCGAACTTCTTTAACGGCCCCTCCCATATCTTGGGGACCCACCTGAATTTCCATTTCCTTCATCACCTGAGGTGCCTTATCCTTACCTTTCCAACTATTTTCCTATTTTTTTTAACTCCTTTATCACCCTTTTTCGCCACTTCTTAGCGATTTGCGCCCTCTGATGTGCACGTCGCTCCCTTAGCCTATTAGAGGTCTCGACATCCATACCCCTACTCCCCCTTTTTACTTTTCTAGTAGCATCTCTCCCTTAATCCCTTCCCCTAGCACAAGAGGTTTACGCTTCCATCTCTGCTTTTTGGAACCCAATTATTCCTTCATCTACCATCAAGGCTTTAATCCACAATGGGATCTCCTTCAGCAGCTTCCCTCTTAACCCAAATCTGAATGTATCTTCTGCTCTTGAGAAGGACTGGTAGCACTCTGCTGCAAACTCCACTATGTATCCGTCCAAGGTAGATTCCACCCAAAAATCTACATCTTGGGTAAAGTTGGTGTCTAATCGATGAAGGGCCACCAGATCTCCGTGCAACCACTTGCGATTTATTTTCTGTGACTTTTCTCTAATTGCCTTGGTCTGAAGCCTCTGCAACTAGTTATAGAGTTATTTTGGGAACTTTCCCCAAAATATTTCATAGGTATCACTGGCAGAATCAGAAAATAGAACCAGACTCTTGATCATTTTCTCCTTTTGTCGTCTCAGCTCGGCTTGCTGAGTGATGAACTGATCTAGGTGGTTATCCCACCAACTTCGTATTTCTCTTTCAAAGATCCAAGATACCATGATCTAGCTCCCAAATGAAGTTTCAGGTCCTGGCAATGGAACCATTTGTTGGTGAGAAAACAAGTCTCGCAGAGAAGACCCAGGTTTAGGTTGAGGGCCAACAAGGGTGTCCGCTGTAGTCTAGCACCACTCCGGCATTTTCACCCAGCTCCAAAGAGCCGAGAGTCTCACCCGAGGCGTGCCGCGACCTTACTAAGATGGGGAATAGTTCGATATCAGCATAAAGACGTTGGTATGAAGAAATTAGAGCTATGACAAAGTTCTAAAAAAACGCAACGTTCCATGCAAAATATCTCTCGTGACTATATTCAAATTTATGACAAATAAAGTTTAAAATCACTACTGAAACCATTCATTCCAAATCACAACATATATCTAGAACAGAAAACTCTGAGTGTATTATAGATCAACCATCAGCGACAAGCTATTACAAGGCTCCTCAACATGAGCTCGAATAGAATAGAATACAAAGTGGTCCTATTTGACAGGGAGAAACACAGAGATATAGAAGAATAGAGAACAGAACAACACCAACAAAGCTCTCCTACGGCTCCTGTTTCCTGATCCCGTCTGCACCAACCTCTTCTTTCCGCTGGTTGGCTGCCTATTTGATCTGGTGCCAGCGCGACTGACAGTTCTTCCTTTCTCTTCGCTCGATTGTCTTTTGTTTCTTTCCATTAGTCGGGAGTTCTACTACTTGTTTTCTACCACTCTCTTCCACCACCTGTGCTTGCTCCTGCAACAGCCACGCCACCTGTCCTTTACTCCTTTGCAACCTTGACATCTCTCTGCCTACTGTGGTTGCGTTCCGCCACATACTAGCCGCAACCCAAAATCTGTTTAATTTCAAAACAAGGGCCCCAACACTTTTAATACTAGACTAAGCAAGGTATTCACTTGTCAATTATGAGAAAAAAATTGAGATATATTTTTTTTCATCCCCTTGTATGATCAGGGTATGGGACCTAGAAAGAGACCTCATCCAGAATCCTAGAGTGAGAGTAGGATTGTTTTTTTCTCTCACCCAAGTTTCTATTTTCTTGATTTCTTATCATGTCTCTAGGGGTACTATGTTAAAATGTGTAACAGTGAAGTCCTAGGCAAAAATACAAGCCCTATGTTGACTAAGTTGGTTGTTATTTCCACTACCACCCAATTTTGATCACATGTGTTGTCTCAGTAGCATTGTAGAGAGAAGGAAGTCACACTTATATAAAAAGATAAATGACCACAACCATGAAAATGATAAGGGTAAGACCAAGACCAAACACAACTAGGAGACTATCCCAACAAGATATCAATTTTGTCACAATGGAACATAAACCAAACTATACCACACGATGGAACTTCATATGCAAACACCCCAGGACTCTCTCCACTCTCTCTGTAGCGTGCTACAGCCTAGAAAATTTGACAGACAACAAGCCACAAACCCAAGATAGTACTAGACATTCGATAATTGCACTAACTTAAGTAAAACTAAGAGGGAAAAAGAGTGGTGACCCCCAGAAAAAAAACTCGACATGAGAGACCCGTTTCCCTTAATAGAACTAGTCATGAATTTCTTTCCCCGTGCCAGACTAGACTCAAGACCCAAAATGTACATAGACACCGTGACAATAGTTGGGCAACCATGGTTTCAGCTAACACAACCATGAGTAATATGAATAATTATAAGGTAAGTCAAAGGGTCTGATACCAACATTCTAGAGTCTAAAACCACAATTTTAGGCTTGCGTTGACCTCCACAACCATGCTTCGAAACTAGTAGTCAATTATCCTCTTGCCAACTGAATTTATTCCCTCCCCTAAACTTTGTTGACATCCACTATAAATTTCTTATCGCAAGCTTGTTACAAAGTGGCCAAACTCACAACTCTCCCACTGCACCAGGACATAGACTACCAAACCCCAGTTTCAATAGCCAATTCCCATTCTTCTAGCCTAAACTTCCCACCCCGATCCACTTCTCCAACTTTCCTAGGAAAGAATAACTCCTCTCAGAACATGAACTAGGTTCAAAATTGAGCTAAAATAACACAATAAAGGAGTTAGTCAAAGAGGCAAAAAATAGGGAGGTCTTCCCATTGAACTCATGCCTAAAATGACCCTCAACCCTCACAATCGAAATGAATATGTCCCTCATCCTCCCCGCACCTCTATTTAATACCAACTAGGTGGATGCATGTGTCTACATGACCGGTATGAGCTACACCATTTCCAATTAATGTTCATCAGGTGGGCAGGGTGGTGGGTTTATCCCCCCAAGCCCCATGTCAAAACCTCTGCACATCCCCATAGAGGAAATTTGGTAACTTTGTTAAATGAAAAATTATACCTATTTTTTATCTTTTTTATCATCCTTTTAAAGCAAGTACAATGAAAAAATCATTCATGAAAAGAATCCAAAAGCTACATGGAATAACAAATATATGACATAGATCCTTCTTCTTTTTTGTAGATTAATATTGTATTGCCTCACAAAATCATACTATCCAAATACATCAGTCAGCCAACCATCTTACCCATGTTTATGATTTCAACCTACCCAATGGGAAACCAAATATTTTGACCACTTATTTCTAGAATAATTTGTCCAAAATTTTAACAGTATTAACAAACTTAACAAAATTAAAGTATCTACTACCAAATTCATAAACCAAAAACTGTAAGCAAACATTTCATTAATTATGAGTATGATGAAGTGATAGGTGTCGAGTCTTTGACACTAGAACCTAGAGGCGTTGATGTAGCAGGGACACACTGGATGTGATCAGAATTTGGATTAGGGCCTAAACTTAGCTAAAATTTCAAAGTGCTCAAAATTGCTTCAAACCTAAATGACCGGATAGAGTTCGTCGCCAAGATTTCGACGCAACTCGATTCATCGAAATCCGAGTTCGTATGACTGAGTTATCGTCTATTGTTCATTTTCCAAAATAGGAAAAAAAGGAGCAAAATAGGTACGGGGATGATGTGGCAGGTACATTCAGCATTACAAGGAATATTCTCCAGATTGCAGCCAATGACACTGTGCTAAGTGGCACCACCAGATTCGCCGATGATGACTAGGAAGTGAAATTTTTTTATTCCTAAGTCTAAGTAGAAATTAATTAACTTGGCATTTAAATTTAATGGTGGTGGAACAACCAATGGGGAAGGGCCATGTGGCATGCCACATACCCCCCCATGGCAAGACAGGGTTGGTTGATTGGTTGACATGGGTCAAATTATATATATTGAAATTTATGTATAACATATAGTTTGAAACCCACTCTCGACAGGGTTTAACCAATTGTGGAGAAGCCTTAACTAACTTTGACAAAGGTCTAGAATTGGAAGAGTCTCCAAGTATGGCGGAGGATGTTCATTATAAATCCATGGAAAATTTGTATGGTGGAGTGGGGGTCGAACCCACGACCTTCCACCCACCAGCCGCGCCTTACACCAACTCTTCTACTCGGTGGATCTTAACCATTAAGGTCTCTGCATCATATTATCATTTGCAAGTTTGATAGATTGGGGGTTGGAGAGGGGCAACCCCGCCAGCCAGGCCCCTCCCCATATGGCCAGAGCCGAAGACCGAGTGCCTAAACAAAGAACTGATGGAGTTGTTAAAACATGTTTAATTAATGTTTAAATGTGGTTTAATTACGTTAAACTATAATTAGCGCTAAGAACGCGCTTATCCATTAATTAATTTCAGATTATGTTGGTGGATTTTTGGCAGAGCGCGCCAATTTTGGCAGCCAGGATATTTTTAGCTATGCTAACTAGAGTTTTCCCAAAATTGGTGGAGAAAATTGGGGGAAAATTGAATGTGCTCTATCTTGAGCAACACTCAGCGAAATTTCGAAAATGAATAGTCAATTTTGACTATCTTGGACATTCTGAAGCCAATGGTGCTACGCTCAGAGGCATTTGGAGACATCTAAGAGCGAAAATTCTACAGGGAAGTTTCATGGAACCTAGGGCCACCAGGTGTTGGAGGCATAACCAGGGGAGCCAGAGGTCATTCTAAGAGAATGAACAGTGTTTTTTGAATGATTGACATGTTATGGAAACATTGAGATAGGTTTCAAGAGCAGATGAGGACTTCTGAGGGTTTTTTTGCCACAGGATAGCTCAGGGAAGCTCAAGGCCACTAGCAGAAGAGGTCATGCCCAAGGGAGCCATGGTCCATTTCCAGTGATTGAATAGTCAATCTAGGGGTATTTTGGTATTTTGAGCCCATTGGTATAGTCTACAAAACCAATGGATTTGAGCATCAACTTGTAAAATAATTTGACCATTTTAATCCCAGAGAGCCTTGCGCATTGATGGAGGCTCAAGGAGACGTAGCCCAAGTGTTGAGGGTGAACTCCTTTATTATTTTGTTTTTGTGTGTTGCTGGTTAATTTTCTGCAAATTGTGTTTTTTTTCATGCATTTAATCAGCTAAAAACAATTGTTAATTTCTCACACATAAATCATTTAAAAAACACATAAATTGACACAAGAATTCTTTTGCATAATTGGATGTATGAGCATGATCCTTAAGTTGTTTAAATGGAATAGAAGGTGCTTGCACAAAAAAACAAGTCAGCCACCTATTTCAAATCAAGTTGGTATCAGAGCTTTAGATTAGCTCATTGTAGCCAAGGATAGCTAGGGTTAGCTATTGGTTGTTAAATTGTGCAAAGAGAATTTAGTAGTTTGAAAGTTTATGTATGAAGGAGAAGTTGGATTGAGAGCTTGGTTCTCAAATCATAATAAAGAAGTTTGTGAAGCTTTGTGAATTGTTGTGAATCTTTTATTCATTACAATTGTGATGGAAACTTCATTAAGTGGTGATTCTAAACCATCCTCCTTTGCAATACTCTTTGATAAAGAGATGGTGTAGGCCATATACAACATGGAAGATATGTTGCAAAAGATGTGTGAATATATGTGGGAGAACACTAAAATTCAAGAGCATTTGGTTGCCATGAAGAAGGAGAAGCAATAAATTCTTCAAAAGATGCATGAGATGGAGATTCAGCTCCATGATGCTAAAGAAGCCTTAGCCAAGCATGTGCTTGAAGAAGAGGTAAATAATTCAAGTTTGTCTTTAATTTCCTCTCAAGATAAATGTGTAGGTTATTTTGAAAAACACATTAGAGGAATAGAATCCAAATTGATGATCAAAATGGGCTATGAAGGTAAGGGATTAGGAAAACATGCACAAGGCATAGTTGAGCCAATTATGGTTGAGGAAAGGCCTAAGTATTTGGGTCTTGGCTATGGACAACTTTATGGAGAAAGCTCTAAAGCCATGACGGAACTTGAAACAATTCCAAGAAGGAATTTTGTTGCAGGTTCAAGCCCTCAAACATGTAAAGTTTGTAATCAAGGTGAATGTAATTGTTTGAAACCCATGTTGCAGCAAGATTCTTTTAGACATGCAGCTTATGGAGAACAAGAGAGTTTTGATAGTTCTGAGGATATGAACATTATTTTTGGTCTTCAAAAGAGAGCTTGAACCTCTTCAAGTTCATCTCCTCAAGAAGGTGAAAAATATGGACATTCAAAGCAACATTCAAGGTATAATACTTCTTGTAATCATGTTGTTTATGATTATGTTAAGCATGAAAAATCTGCATGCAAGAATGGGAGAAAATTTTGTTGTTCATACTGTGGTTTGTATAACCATCAAGTTTCAAGATGCTGGAAGAGAATGATAGCATACAGGAAACAGTCAAAGAAAATGTGACTTGAATAGAAGATGCAAAAGATTTGAACTCATTTCCAGAAGAAGGGACATCTCATTGCCCAATATTGGACACTGCATCCAACCACTCATCCAAAGCATTTGAAGCAAGTGGAGAAAAAGACTGGCGAGAATGGAATAGGAGATTCCATCATTGATGTGAATCAAGATGATTCACAAGAAGAGGATGTTCAGCAGGAAAAATCGCCATTGGAGTTTATTGGTAAGAAATGGCTCGATTTCTTGACCAAGTAAGGCATGCATTTCCTTTGTACATAAATGCAAATTTCAGCCTTATGTATGCCTGAATTTCTATTGAAAGTATGACAAGTTGCAGCAGATTATAACAACTTGTATGATGTAAGATTACATGTGAATGTTTTTCGGTTGAAGGCATTTCTATTTGTTACAAAATTTCACCAACATGGTGTAAAATATGGGTATGTCACTCATTTATGTTGCAGCAATTTATCATTTAGTTCAGCTCTTATGATCACCCATATGTTTTGGGTTTATGTACTTATTTTTACTTGAAAGAGAGAGTTGAAAAGTGTACATATGCATGAGATTTTGTATATGTAAATAAAGAACTTGTGATAGGTTCATTGTAAATAGATACATGCATGAGTGTTGTCAATATGTATCATGGAATATCGACTTGTGTCTATTGTGTCACACACATTTCATATCGATTTATGTCGATTGTGTTTCATATTTCATGTCGACTTGTGTTGTTGATGTTGCATGTTGTTTGTCGACTATGTTTGTCGATTATGTTGATTGACTTATGTTTTAACCGATTGTGAGTCGATATTGGATACACCAATGTGCAATAAGATCGCCATGTACTTGATGTTATAGGAGGTGACATTCATTGCTTTGAAGGAGAAAAAAAAAAAAAGGTGATCGTCATTTAAATTCTTGCATAATGTTTTCTTTTCAACATTGATTGTGTGTTCTTGTAACAATATGTCGCAGGAAGTTTGACATACATTCAGTGAGAAGTGGGCGAGATGCAAAGTGTTTTGCAGCCATTGCAAATCAAGCTGATTTCTTGTGTTGACACCAAGAGTTCACTCATATTGCAAGCTTAATTTGGATAAGACGATTTCCAAGAAGAAGCTTGAATGTATTTGTGTTGGAAATATTGTCATTGATGGCAATGGAGGCAGCAAAGACAGAGACAGGCAAAGAGAGCAGCATAGCAGCAAGATGTAGAGAGGGTCGAGCAGCAGAGACAGGAATAGTTACAAGGAGACAAAGACAGATAATGGAGGTAGCAAAGAAGCAAATGAATGAAGCAAAGGAGACAGGCAGAGGAAGAGGAAACAAATACGGAGACAGAGCCGTTTTCATAGTAGTAGAGGCAGAGGCAGAGTGACAGAAGTGGCAGAGGCAGAGGCAGAGTGACAGAAGTGGCAGAGGCAGAGGAAGAAGAAACAAATATGGAGACAGAGCCGTTTTCACAGCAGTAGAGGCAGAGGTAGAGTGACAGAAGCGGCAGAGTCAGAGCCACAGCTGTTATTCCAAGAATATGTACATATATATATAAATTCAGAGAATCTTTTATACAGTCGGGCGTTACACATAACATTCCGGGCGTTTGAATCAGTTAGCATCCACTGTTTGAATTATGTTTGAAATTATCACCATTTTTTAACAAAGCACTTGTATTCGATTGACATGGAGATTGTACATATGGTAGAACTATGCGTTATATATATGACAGGATTGTGTTGAAATGCGCAGTATGAAGGAGGCGGAACCGTAATCAAAGGCGGAACCATAGTCGTAACAAATATATATATATATATATGATTGAATGGAGTGGAACTCTGTGTCGGAGGCGAATATATATATATATATATATATATATATATATATATAATTGAAATACGATGAAAAGTTATATATATATATATAATTGATTCGTGGAGGACCGGAACCCGGAGTAAAGGCGATGGACCGGAACCTGGAATGGAGTACGGAACCGTGGTTTAGCGTGAACAGTAAAAGCCGTAAGTAGATTTCATCGCACCGCCTATCGACCATAAGTGGTATTTCCCGGAGGAGCAGCGATTCCATTGATTGATCAACACGTGTCCTCGACTGACATTCCAAAACCGCCGTTTAACGTGCGCCTTCGTGCATTAACTATCGTACCAGGACACGGAGCGAAATGGACAGGAACTGTCGATCTTGTGAGCCGACATCTAATGGTGATCGCTTGTTGAACCCACACGAATTTTAATGGAAGAGCCCGGGGGTTAACAAAGGTACAGTGCGCGTGTTTGATTGGTTTTTTTATTGTACTGTGGGCCCGGGGTGGAGTCATATACAATGAATTTGGTTTATATTGTTTATTAAAGTCTAACGGGTTGTTAATATATGGTGGAAGACTAAGGTTTCTAATTAATAAAATATTGCCGATTATCTAATAATATATGAGCGGATATATTATATATAATGACTGTATATGTGAAGGACATCGCGAAATCGCAACATCGCACCATCGCAACATCGCAAATGATACATTGCGCGATTTTTTGTTTGATCTGCCAATCGCCGTTGTGACGTGTTGTCAGCCGTCAGATGTGGGGCCCAACCCTTTCATATATTAGAGGTTGTGATTTGATTTATTGGATTGTAATATAAGACCAAAGGCTTAAGGTGGAGGGAAATTGTTTATATAAAATTATTGTTGTTAGATATATAAAACATGGTTGCGGTTGTATTAAAATATGCCGCGTGGTCTGTAGACCCACGGGTCTCAGCTTAACGGGAGGGCGATTATTAATGTGATACAATTTTGATATATGTATGTTTCGGCCTGCGGAACTTCCACATCAACAAGACACTCGTGGCATGAAAAGGATTGGAATTGCCCTGATTTAAAAGTCAGCCATTAAATTTTGTTTATTTAAAAGGCTCAGTTACACATATGCAGCAATTACACCACAACAAAGGACAGAAAAGACAAACACAGTCAAAGAAAAGACAAATGCGCAGCTAGCCAAGAGGGTGAATGAGTGAGCTGGAATTCACATTGTAATTCGAATGTAAATGTTTTAATTGTTTTATTGTTTCTGATGCATTGGCAAGACTCCGAGAGAGAACAAATTCCCACTGTAATGTTAAATTGATACCTACAGTTATGTTTTCTGAATAATCAGATAAAAGGAGTGAGAGGCAGAAGGCAAAGAGACATGACTGTCCATTTCGAATTCCAAGTAGAATGCAAACAGTCATGAGAGGAAATCTATAAATAATATCATCTTGATATGCAAAATAGGTCGGAGAGAGTGTAAATATAGAGAAGGCAGAGTACAGAAGAGTGAGGAAGAGAAGATTAAGAAAAGAAGAACAGAAAGAGAAGCTACAGAACAGAGTTGATATCTGAAGTAAATCATCAAACATTCAATTTGATAAATTGGGGAAGATGGAGCTTCCCTATCAAGTTGCAGCTTGATAGCTGTCAGTTGTAGCTGACTGAGGTTGGAGCCTCCTGTATGTTGGTGCCTGCAGAAAATTGAAGGGAGTTGGTGCTTCCTTGCAAGTTGTAGCTTGCAGAATTGAGGATAGAGCCTCCAAGAGGTCATTGGCAGGCCTAAAACAAATGGTGAGAGTGGAGTTGTTTCTTGGTTTCTGCATCACAACAATAATAAGATGTGGTTTTCTCCCTTATGGGTTTCCACTGATATCCGTTTGTCTCTATGTGTCTTATAAACATGTGATTATTTCAATCTACTTAATTTCTTGTCGTTAGAACACAAGTATGTGTCACAAGCCATTAATATTGGTCAATAAGACTCGTTCTCACATATTAAATCAGAATAATTTTGTGAATGAAAGGCTTATGTATGTATTAACCCATTCACCCCCCCCTCTCAGTTTAACTAAGAGTTCAACAATTGGTATCAGAGCTGGTTCCTTTGTATCAGTCTAACAACTGAAAGGAGATCCTAGGTTTCCAAGATGGCTAGTAAAGAAGGATGCTCAACCAATAAAGCCCCTTTCTTCACTGGTGAAAATTATGCTTTCTGGAAAATCAAAATGAGGACATACATAATGTCTCTAGGAATTGAAGTCTGGGCTGCTGTGGAATTAGGATATGCCCCAAAGGCAACTGACAGAGAGAAAGAAACAAAGCAAGACTTTGTGGCTAACACAATAGCCATGAATGCCATCCTGAATGGATTATGTGAAGCAGAGTTTATTAAAGTAATGCACAAAGACTCTGCCAAAGAAATATGGGATACTCTTGAGAACATACATGAGGGAGACAAGAAATTAAAGACTGCCAAACTTCAAGTCTATAGAGCCCACTTTGAGAACTTAAGAATGAATGATGATGAAAACATTGCCAGTTTCTTCCTAAAAGCTGCAGAAATTATTAATAATATGAAATCTCTTGGAGAAAGAATGCCAGAAAGTATAATTGTACAAAAGATTCTAAGATCTCTCCCATCCAGATTTAATCCAAAGGTGTCTGCAATAGAAGAAACAGCTGTTTGGGAGACCTTGACCATGAACCAGCTACTTGGAAATCTAACAGCCTATGAAATGAGGCTCCCACAGAAGAAGCCAAGTACGAGGGAAGCAGCTTTTAAAACAGAAAAGAAGAAAGAAGAAGGGGAAGACATATGCTCTTGCTCGGATGAAGAAGAAGCTAAATTTGTCAAGAAACTGGATAGAGGCTCAGGTAGATACAAAGGTAAACTTCCCTTCAAATGCTTTAACTGTGGAAGAGTGGGACACTATGCTGCTAAGTGTCCTCACAAGAAAGTAAGAAATCAGGCTCAAGATTCAGAGAAAAATAAATCAAAGAACTGGCAAAAAGGAAAGAAATTCAGCAGAAAATCCTTCTATGCTCAACAAGACAGTAGTAAATCTGAAGAATTAGATGAATCCTCAGGAGAATAAGGAACCTCTGAATTTTTACTGATGGCCATAGAAGATCTTGAAGGTCTCTTGCTAGAAGATGAGGAAGAAGGGGAAGTCGACCTTGAGGGGGAGCTAAGAAGTGCTCCGCAGGAGATTGAAAGACTCAAACTAAAATGCAGAAAACAAAAATAGATTCTCCTTAAATATGTGAAAGAAGAAAAAAATTCAGAAGTCCTCATACAGCTGAAGGTAAATATTGAAGAAGCCAAGAAGATAGAAGATATGTTACTTCAGGAAATCAAGGATAAAACTCGAAAACAAGAGAAGCTAGAAGAAGAAATTGTATGTCTAAGGAAGAAATTAGAAAGTACTCAGCAGAAAGTGTATGTAAACTCTTCTCAAACAACAAGCTCTAGTAAGTTGGATGAAATTTTGGATGCTCAAAGATCTCCTTTGATAAAAACTGGAATAGGCTATGAAGGAGAATCAAGTATAAGCCAAGAAAAGGAAAACAGAAAAATTATCTTTGTAAAAGAAAAGAAGTATGATGAAGCACCTCAAATAATGCCTACAAAAGAAGAAGCGTGTAAGGAGGGAGACAGAACCCAAAAGAATCCTCGAATAACAAAGAATGAAAGAAATACTCAGACAACATAAGAAGGCTCATATACTCCTAAGTTTGTCAAGTTTGCAAGCCATCAAAGGATATTCTTCCCTCCTATGAGGAATGCCACCTGCTATGTCTGCCACAAGCTGGGACACATTGCTGCATATTGTCATACAAGGAGGAGTAATTCAATCCAGCAAAATATGCAAAAATTGAAGAGACTACCTCAAGCAAACAAATGGAAAGGACAACCTTACATCAGGTATGCAAACAGTTTCTATGGTTACTCTTTTTATTGCAAGGAATTTTGCCATAAAATTATTGAATGTAAAAAATATGGACAAAGATTGATGCTTAACACTGCAAGGAAGTTTATGAATCAAAGAAATTTTGTTCATACTCACAATTCTACAAAATCTATGATCAAATACTGTACATGCAATCAAGATGGACATATGCCTTTCAAATATCCTCTGAAAGAGAATGATTCTTCATCTCACAAAAGATATCAAACAAAAGGATGCCTCCAATGGAAAAAGAAGGAGAATAAGTGTGACCTGGCTCTAACTGCTCAAGACCTGAAAAGCCAGTGGTATTTGGACAGTGGCTGCTCTAAATACATGACTGGAGACAGAAGCAAGTTTATAACTCTTGATGAAAAGAAATCTGGCAATGTTACTTTTGGTAATGATAAATCAGGAAAGATCAAGGGAAAAGGCTCAGTCAGCATAGACAATGGCAGAGGAAAAACCCAAGAGGTACTATTTGTGGATGGAATGAAAGAAAATTTACTGAGTGTCAATCAGATGTGTGACAAAGGCTGTGAAGTTATTTTTAGAGCACAAGATTGTGTAGTCAGGTCAAGCACAACAGGAAAGACTATGCTCAAAGGTGTTCGAACAGAGAGTAATGTGTACATAGTGAAAGAGGAAGATGAAGCCTGCCATCTTAGCAAACTTGAGGAGTCATGGTTATGGCATAGAAGATTGGGACATCTCAGTTTCGACCATATCATCAGACTGAGCAAGAAGAAAGCTGTCAGAGATATGCCAGAAATAAAAAGACCTTCAAATACCATATGCAAATCTTGTCAATTGGGGAAACAGACTCGCACATCCTTTAAATCTAAAGATGAGCTATCAACAAGAAGACCACTCCAACTTGTGCACATGGATCTGTGTGGACCTGCTAGAACTAAGACACCAAGTGGAGAATCCTACTTCATGCTGATAATAGATGATTTCTCCAGAATGACATGGGTTTATTTCCTCAAAAACAAATCAGAGGCACTGGAAAAGTTTAAGATATTCAAAGCATTAGCAGAAAATCAAACTGGATGTAAGCTCAAATGTATCAGATCGGACAGAGGAGGTGAATTCACAGATTATGACTTTGCAGATCTATGTAATGAATATGGCATAAAATAATAGTTTACTATTGCAGGAACACCTTAGAAGAATGGAGTTGCAGAAAGACAAAACAGATCTGTTCAACAAATTGCCAGAGACATGATGCAAGAGAATAACATTGCTCAAACCTTCTGGGCAGAAGCAGTGCACAGAGAAGTACATATCCTTAACAAAGCTCACTTAAGGCCAAGCAGTGACAAGACACCCTACAAACTGTGGCATGGAAAGCCAGCTTCAATCAAACATTTCAGGATCTTTGGTAGCAAGTGTTACATAAAGAATAATGATGAAAATCTTGGAAAATTTGATGCAAGAGCTGATGAAGGGATATTTCTAGGATATGCATCCAAAAGTAAAGGGTACAGGTGCTACAACAAGACTCTTCGAAAAATAGTTGAATGTATTGATGTGAGATTTGATGAAGAACTTCCAAACAATACAAGAAATACAGACTGCTGCAGCCCATCAGACAACCATGAAGAGGAAGACAAGGATGATGATGAAACAAGCAAGACAACAGATGATGCAGAGCTGAGCTCGAAAACCCCCTCAAGATACACTCAGAAGAATCATCCTGAAGATCAGATCATAGGAGACAAGAAAGCAGGAGTCCAGACAAGAAGGCAACTAACAGAACAAACAGAAGAAGTATACATAGCCATGTTATCACAAATAGAGCCAAATAAATTTGAAGAAGCCAAAGCAAGGACAAGTATTGGGTAAAAGCAATGAATGAAGAATTGGACCAAATTGAGAAGAACAATACCTGGGAACTAGTTCCTAGACCTATTGAGAAAAATATCATTGGTTAAAAATGGGTATTCAAAAACAAAATGAATGAGCAAGGACAAGTAATCAGGAATAAAGCTAGGCTGGTCTGCAAAGGATACTCACAAATTGAAGGACTTGACTATGATGAAACATTTGCACCTGTAGCCAGAATGGAGGCTATCAGAATGTTCCTGGCATTTGCATGCTACCAATACTTCAAGGTATATCAAATGGATGTAAAGTCTGCTTTTCTTAATGGAGATCTAGAAGAAGAAGTGTACATGGAACAACCAGAAGGCTTCTCATTGACAGAAAAAGAAGACTATGTGTGCAGACTGAAGAAGGCCCTATATGGACTAAAACAGGCTCCTCGTGCTTGGTACTCAAGACTGGACAAATATTTGCAAAAACAAGGCTTTAAGAGAGGTGGAGTAGACAGCAATCTATACATAAAAGCCCATGAAGATGAACTCCTGATTGTTGTAGTATATGTTGATGACATTATGTTTGGAAGCAACAGAGATGAACTAGAAAAAGGGTTTGCTGATGAGATGAAAACAGATTTTGAAATGTCTATGATTGGAGAGCTTAGTTTCTACTTGGGACTGCAAATTCAGCAAAAGAACATAGGCACATTCATCTCTCAAGAAAAATACTTAAAAGAAATGCTGAAAAAATTCAAAATGGAAGACTGTAAACCTGTGACTACCCCCATGATCACGGGATGCAAGCTATGCGCTGATGATGGGTCTACAGATGTAGATCAAAAACTCTACAGATCCATGATAGGAAGTCTGTTGTATCTGACAGCATCAAGACCAGACATCATGCTAGCAGTAGGTCTAGTGGCTAGATATCAAGTAGCACCTAAACAAAACCATCTTCTGGCGGTAAAAAGAATTTTTAGATATCTACAAGGAACAACACAGTATGGGCTTTGGTATCCTAAAGGAAAAAGCTTCACTTTGACAACATACACAGATGCTGATTGGGCCAGCTGTGTGGATGACAGGAAAAGTACAAGTGGAGGTGCTTTCTATCTAGGAGAAAGTCTGGTGGCATGGTTAAGCAAGAAACAAACATCCATCTCTCTGTCTACAGCTAAAGCAGAATATATAGCAGCAGCAGCATGTTGTACACAAGTCATGTGGATGAAGCAAACTCTTAAAGACATGAAGGTAAGCATTGAGGAACCTATTTCAATCAAATGTGATAATACAAGTGCTATAAGTATATCTAAAAATCCTGTGCTTCACTCAAAAACCAAACATATTCCAATCAAGTATCATTTTCTCCGAGAACAAGTAGCTCAAAAGACAGTCAAACTGGAGTATGTACCAACAAAAGAACAAACAACAGATATATTTACCAAACCACTTGCTAAAAATCCATTTGAATATTTGAGAGACAGATTAGGGGTAGTATCTGTACATGCTACTCTCTGATATGAAGAGAAAGCATAGTTTCAGGGGGAGAACAGAAACGAAAATATCATTCTCAGGGGGAGATCAGCCAGTAAGGGAAGCATGAAAACAGGTCCTCGGGATCAAAAGGATTATGGCAATAATACATTCAGCATAAAAGAATCAACAAAAAGGCAAAAGGGTCTGTCGTGCAGCAGAAGAATAGTGAACCTGACGTGTATCTAATCCAAAGTTTGGAGCAGCAGCGTACAAAGTCGGGAAATTTCAAGAAATGCATGAAATATTGAAAAATGAATAAAACCGCAGCATTAGAGAATAGAAGCTTCACAAAACATTCGAACCCCTTTGTCATTGATTTCAAAGGGGGAGGAAGAACAAACAACAGGAGGAAAAGCAGGCAAACAGGAAGAGCAAGAGAAGGCAAACATATAAAAGTGGATTGCCATCAATGCCAAAGGGGGAGACTGTTGGAAATATTGTCATTGATGGCAATGGAGGTAGCAAAGACAGAGACAGGCAAAGAGAGCAGCATAGCAGCAAGATGTAGAGAGGGTCGAGCAGCAGAGACAGGAACAGTTACAAGGAGACAAAGACAGATAATGGAGGTAGCAAAGAAGAAAATGAATGAAGCAAAGGAGACAGGCAGAGGAAGAGGAAACAAATATGGAGACAGAGTCGTTTTCACAGCAGTAGAGGCAGAGGCAGAGCGACAGAAGCGGCAGAGGCAGAGCCACAGCTGTTATTCCAAGAATATGTACATATATATATAAATTCAGAGAATCTTTTATACAGTCGGGCGTTACACATAAAATTTCGGGCGTTTGAATCAGTTAGCCTTCACTGTTTGAATTATGTTTGAAATTATCGCCATTGTTTAACAGAGCACTTGTATTCGATTGACATGGAGATTGTACATATGGTAGAACTATGCATTATATAGATGACAGACCTATGAAATGCTATATCTATGATGAAGGAGTGCTTGTAAATCATATATCAGAATAAATATATATATATATATATATATATATACATATATATATATATATATAGGGTGCTCGAAAGGAACTCGTGTTTTGAGAAGTAATATATATATATAATTGAAATACGATGAAAAGTTACATATATATATATATATATATATATATATATATATATATATATATATATATATATATATATATATATATATATATATATATAATTGATTCGTGATAATCGGTAACCCTAGAGTAAAGAAAGATAGGGAACTGAAAGGAGTACTCGGAATCGGGTTTAGCAAGTAATAAGAAAAGTTGTAAGTAGATCATCCACCACCTACTCCACTCATAAGTGGTATTTCTCCGAGGAGCAAACATTCCAATGATTGATCAACACGTGTCCTCGACTGAATCTCCAAACCGCTGCTTAACGTACATGGCCGCGCATTGGTACCATCAGATTTGTGATACTTGAAAGGCTAATGGGATAGAGTCGTCGATCTTAGAGTTTCTATTATCTAATGGTGGATTCATTGTTGAACCTGCTAAGTACTTCAAGTTCAATCGGAATATTCGAAAGGTGCTATACAGTATGCATATTGATTGGCTTTTTTATAAGGTACTCTGGGGTCTTCAAGGAGTCATACAATGAATTTGGTTTATATTGTTTATTAAAGTCTAACGGGTTGTTAATATACGGTGGAAGACTAAGGTTTCTAATTAATAAAATATTGCCGATTATCTAATAATATATGAGCGGATATATTATATATAATGACTGTATATGTGAAGGACATCGCGAAATCGCAATATCGCACCATCGCAACATCGCAAATGATACATTGCGCGATTTTTTGTTTGATCTGCCGATCGTCGTTGCGACGTGTCTTCAGCCATCAGATGTGGGGCCCAACCCTTTCATATATTAGAGGTTGTGATTTGAGTTATTGGATTGTAATATAAGACCAAAGGCTTAAGGTGGAGGGCGATTGTTTATATAAAATTATTGTTGTTAGATATATAAAACATGGTTGCGGTTGTATTAAAATATGCCGCATGGTCTGTAGACCCACGGGCCTCAGCTTAACGGGAGGGTGATTATTAATGTGATACAATTGTGATATATGTATGTTCCGGCCTGCGGAACTTCCACATCAACAAGACACTCGTGGCATGAAAAGGATTGGAATTGCCCTGATTTAAAAGTCAGCAATTACATTTTGTTTATTTAAAAGGCTCAGTTACACATATGCAGCAATTACACCACAACAGAGGACAGAAAAGACAAACACAGTCAAAGAAAAGACAAATGCGCAGCTAGCCAAGAGGGTGAATGAGTGAGCTGGAATTCACATTGTAATTCGAATGTAAATGTTTTAATTGTTTTATTGTTTCTGATGCATTGGAAAGACTCCGAGAGAGAACAAATTCCCACTGTAATGTTAAATTGATACCTACAGTTATGTTTTCTGAATAAGCAGATAAAAGGAGTGAGAAGGAAGAAGGCAAAGAGACATGACTGTCCATTTCAAATTCCAAGTAGAATGCAAACAGTCATGAGAGGAAATCTATAAATAATATCATCTTGATATGCAAAATAGGTCGGAGAGAGTGTAAATATAGAGAAGGCAGAGTACAGAAGAGTGAGGAAGAGAAGATTGAGAAAAGAAGAACAGAAAGAGAAGCTACAGAACAGAGCTGATATCTGAGGTAAATCAGCAAACATTCAATTTGATAAATTGAGGAAGATGGAGCTTCCCTATCAAGTTGTAGCTTGATAGCTGTCAGTTGTAGCTGACTGAGGTTGGAGCCTCCTGTATGTTGGTGCCTGCAGAAAATTGAAGGGAGTTGGTGCTTCCTTGCAAGTTGTAGCTTGCAGAATTGAGGATAGAGCCTCCTGTAGGTTGGTGCCTGCAGAAAACAGTGGTGAGAGGGAGTTGGAGCTTGCCTTTGTATCACAACAATAATAAGATGTGGTTTTCTCCCTTTATGGGTTTCCACTTACATCTGCTGTCTCTATGTGTGCTTCTTATGTGTTGATGTGATTATTTCAATCTGTTTAATTGCTTGCTGCTTTCAACATAAGTATGGTGTCACAATAAATTAATATTGGCTGCAAATAAGACTGTTCACATATTAAGCTGTAAATAATTTTGGTGAAAATTTTAAAAGGCTTATGTATGTATTAAACTGATTCACCTCTCTCAAAGCTTAAACCGATTCACTCCCCGAATTTACTAGCACACAAGTTGTAGCAGATTATAACAACTTGCATGATGTAAGATTGCATGTGAATGTTTTTCGGTTGAAGGCATTTCTATTTGTTGCAAAATTTCACCAACATGGTGTAAAATATGGGTATGTCACTCATTTATGTTGCAGCAATTTATCATTTAGTTAAGCTCTTATGATCACCCATATGTTTTGGGTTTATGTACTTATTTTTACTTGAAAGAGAGAGTTGAAAAGTGTACATATGCATGAGATTTTGTATATGTAAATAAAGAACTTGTGATAGGTTCATTGTAAATAGATACATGCATGAGTGTTGTCAAAATGTATCATGGAATATCGACTTGTGTCGATTGTGTCACACACATTTCATATCGATTTATGTCGATTGTGTTTCATATTTCATGTCGACTTGTGTTGTTGATGTTGCATGTTGTTTGTCGACTATGTTTGTCGATTATGTTGATTGACTTATGTTTTAATCGATTGTGAGTCGATATTGGATACACCAATGTGCAATAAGATCGCCATGTACTTGATGTTATAGGAGGTGACATTCATTGCTTTGAAGGAGCAAAAAAAAAAAGGTGATCGTCATTTAAATTCTTGCATAATGTTTTCTTTTCAACATTGATTGTGTGTTCTTGTAACAATATGTCGCAGGAATTTTGATGTACATTCAGTGAGAAGTGAGCGAGATGCAAATTTTCAGCAATTGCAAATCAAGCTGATTTCTTGTGTTGACACCAAGAGTTCACTCATATTGCAAGCTTAATTTGGATAAGAGGATTTCCAAGAAGAAGCTTGAATGTATTTGTTGAAAGAGGGACTTGACTCTCAGTGGGAAGGATAATAGTTTGCCAAGCACATAGAGATTGATGTACAGCAGGGTATGTATTAGTCAACAACAGTCAGCAATGTTGAAGTGGGTTAGCAACAGTCAAAAAGTAGTGGTTGAGAGACATAGCCAGTTGTGATGCAAGGCATGTCAATCTCATTGTCAAAGAAGTGTCAAGTAAAATCAGTTGATATAACTTGAAACTTATAAGAGTGTTGAAGCTCAAGCAGAGAATTATTAGCTTTTGTGGGTCCAAAATCCCGTAAGTGGGAAGGAATGATCAGAATTAGGATCAAGGCCTAAAATTAGCTAAAAACTTAAAGTGCTCAAAATTGCTTCAAACTTGAATGACCAGATAGAGTTCGTCGCCAAGATTCCGACGCAACTCTTTTCATCGAAATCCCAGTTCGTATGACTGAGTTATCATCTATTTTTCATTTTCAAAAACAGGAAAAAAAGGAGCATAACAGGTACAAGGATCATGTGGTAGGTACAGTTAGCATTACAGGGAATATTCTCCAGATTGTAGCCAATGACACTATGCCAAGTGGCACCACTAGATTCGTCGATGATAACTACGAAGTGAATTTTTTTTATTCCTAAGTCTAAGTATAAATTCATTAACTTGGAATTTAAATTTAATTGTGGTGGTACAGCCAATGGGGAAAGGCCACGTGGCATGCCACGTACCCCCCCATGGCAGGACAGGGTTGGTTGATCGGTTGACATGGGTCAAATTATATATGTTGCAATTTATGTATGACATATAGTTTGAAACCCACTCTCGGGGAGGTTTAACCAATTGTGGAGAAGCCTTAACTAAGTTTGATGAAGGTCTAGAATTGGCGGAGTCTCCAAGTATGGCAGAGGATGCTCATTAAAATCCATGCAAAATTTGTATGGCAAAGTGGGGGTTGAACCCTCGACCTTCCGCCCGCTAGCTGCGCCTTACACCAACTCTTCTACTCGGTGGATCTTAACCATTAAGGTCTCCACGTCATATTATCATTTTTAAGTCCGACGGATGGGGGTTGGAGGGGGCCAACCCCCTCCCCATATGGGAAGAGCTGAAAATCGAGTGCGAAAAAGAAGAACCGATGGAGTTGTTAAAACCTGTTTAATTATGTTTAAACGTGGTTTAATTACGGTAAACCATAATTAGCGCTAAGAACGCACTTATCTGTTAATTAATTTCGGATTATGTTCACAGACTTTTGGCAGAGCGCGTCAATTTTGGTGGCCAGGCTATTTTTAGCTATAATAACTGGAGTTTTCCCAAAATTGGTGGAGAAAATTGGGGGAAAATTGAATGTGCTCTATCTTGAGCATCACTCAGCCAAATTTCGAAAATGAATAGTAAATTTTGACTATCTTGGACATTATGAATCCAATGGTGCATATTTCAAAGGCATTTGGAGAATTATAAGTGTGATATTTCTACAGGGAAGTTTCATGGAACTTAGGGCCACCAGGTGTTGGAGCCAAAGGTCATTATGAGAGAATGAACAGTGTATTTTGGATGATTGACATGTTCTGGAAACATTGAGACATGTTTCAGGAGCATATGAGGACTTCTAAGGGTGTTTTTTCCACAGGATAGCTTAGGGAAGCTCAAGGACACCAACAAAAAAGGTCATGCCCAAGGGAGCCATGGTCCATTTCCAGTGATTGAACATTCAATATAGGGTTATTTTGGTATTTTGAGCCCATTGGTACAATCTACAAAACCAATGGATTTGAGCATCATCTTGTAAAATAATTTTACCATTTTAATCCCAGAGAGCCTAGTCCATTGATGGAGGCTCAAGGAGACGTAGCCCAAGTTTTGAGGGTGAACTCCTTTATTATTTTGTTGTTGTGTGTTGTTGGTTAATTTTATGCAAATTATGTTCATTTTTCATGCATTTAATCAACTAAAAACAATTGTTAATTTCTCACACATAAATCATTTAAAAAACACATAAACTTGACACAAGAATTATGTTGCATAATTGGATGTATGAGCATGATCCTTAAGTTGTTTAAATGGAATAGAAGGTGCTTGCACAACAAAACAAGTCAGCCACTTATTTCAGATCAAGTTGGTATCAGAGCTTTAGATTAGCTCATTGTAGCCAAGGATAGCTAGGGTTAGCTATTGGTTGTTAAATTGTGCAAAGATAATTTAACAGTTTGAAAGTTTATGTGTGAAGGAGAAGTTGGATTGAGAGCTTGGTTCTCAAATCACAACAAAGAATTTTGTGAAGCATTGTGAATTGTTGTGAAGCTTTTATTCATTACAATTGTGATTGCAACTTCATTAAGTGGTGATTCTAAACCATCCTCCTTTTCAAGACTCTTTGATAAAGAGATGGTGCAGGACATATACAACATGGAAGATATGTTGCAAAAGATGTGTGAAGATATGCGGGAGAACACTAAACTTCAAGAGTAGTTGGTTGCCATGAAGAAGGAGAAGCAAGAACTTCCTCAAAAGATGCATGAGATGGAGATTCAGCTCCATGATGCCAAAGAAGCCTTAGCAAAGCATGTGCTTGAAGAAGAGGTAAATAATTCAAGTTTGTCTTCAATTTCCTCCCAAGATAAATGTGTAGGTTCTTTTGAAAAACACACTAGAGGAATAGGGTCCAAATTGATGGTGAAAATGGGATATGAAGGTAAAATATTAGGGAAACATGCACAAGGCATATTTGAGCCAATTATGGTTGTGGAAAGGCCTAAGTATTTGGGTCTTGGCTATGGACAACGTTATGGAGAAAGCTTTAAAGCCATGAAGGCACTTGAAACAGTTCCAAGAAGGAATTTTCTTGCAGGTTCAAGCCCTCAAACATGTAAATTTTGTAATCAAGATTAATGCAATTATTTGAAACCCATGTTGTTGCAAGATGATTTTAGACATGCAGCTTATGGCGAAAAAGAGAGTTTTGACAGTTCTGAGGACATGGACATTGTTGTTGGTCTTCAAAAGAGATTTGGAACCTCTTCAAATTCATCTCCTCAAGAAGGTGAAAAATATGGACATTCAAAGCAACATTCAAGGTATAATTCTTCCTGTAATCATGTTGTTTATGATTATGTTAAGCATGAGAAATCTGCATGCATGAATGGGAGAAAAAGTTGTTTTTCATAATGTGGTTTTTATAACCATCAAGTTTCAAGATGTTGGAAGAGAATGATAGCATACAGAAAACAGTCAAAGCAAAGGTGACTTGAAAAGAAGATGCAAAATATTTGCACTCATTTCCAGAAGAAGGGACATCTCATTGCCCAATGTTGGACACTGCATCCAACCACTCATCCAAAGCATTTGAAGCAAGTGGAGAAAAAAGACTAGCGAGTTTGGAACAGGAGATTCCATCATTGATGTGAATCAAGATGATTCACAAGAAGAGGATGTTTAGTAGGAAAAATCACCGTTGAAGTGGATTGGTAATAAATGGCTCGATTTCTTAACCAAGTAAGGCATGCATTTCCTTTGTACATAAATGAAAATTTCAGCCTCATGTATACCTGAATTTCTGTTGAAAGTATGACAAGTTGCAGCAGATTATCACAACTTGTATGATGCAAGATTGCATGTGAATGTTGTTCGATTGAAGGCATTTCTATTTGTTGCAAAATTTCGCCAAGATGGTGTAAAATATGGGTATGACACTCATTTATGTTGCAACAATTTATCATTCAGTTCAGCACTTATGATCACCCATATGTTTTGGGTTTATGTACTTATTTGTACTTGAAAGAGAGAGTTGAAAAGTGTACATATGCATGATATTTTGTATATGTAAATAGAGAACTTGTGATAAGTTCATTGTAGATAGATACATGCATGAGTGTTGTCAATATGTATCATGGAATATCGACTTGTGTCGATTGTTTCGCACACATTTCATATCGATTTATGTCAATTGTGTCGCATATTTCATGTCGACTTGTGTTGTTGATGTCACATGTTGTTTGTCGACTATGTTTGTCGATTATGTTGATCGACTTATGTTTAGTCGATGGTGTTTGTCGATTGTGAGTCGATATTGGATACACAAATGTGAAAGAATATCGCCATGTACTTGATGTTACAGGAGGTGACAGTCATTTCTTTGAAGGAGAAAAAAAAAGTTTTCATCATTTCAATTCTTGCATAATGTTTTCTTTTCAAGATTGATTGTGTGTTCTTGTGACAATATGTCGCAGAAAGTTTGAGGTCAATTCAGTGAGAAGTGGACGAGATGCAAATTATTTTGCAACCATTGCAGAATAAACTAATTTCTTGTGTTAACACCAAGAGTTCACTCATATTGCAAGCTTAATTTGGATAAAATGATTTCCAAGAAGAAGCTTGAATGCATTTGTTGCAAGAGGGACTTGATTCTTAGTGGGAAGGCTAACATATTGCCAAATACATAGAGATCGATTTGGTACAACAGGGTATGTATCAGCCAACAACAATCAGCAATGATGAAGTGGGTCAGAAACAACCAGAGAGCAGTGGTTGAGAGACATAGCCAGTTGCGATGCAAGGCATGTCAATGTGATTGTCAAAGAAGACTTGTCAAGTAAAATCAGTTGATATAACTTGAAAGCATAAGATTGTTTAAGGTCAAGAAAATAATTATTATCTTTCGTGGGTCCAAAAGCCTGTAATTGGGAAGGAATTATCAGAATTTCGATCAGGGCCTAAAATTGGCTAAAATTTCAAAGTGCTCAAAATTGATTCAAACCTAAACAACCAGATAGAGTTCGTTGCCAGGATTCCGGCAAAACTCGATTCATCGAAATCTGATTTTGTATGACTGAGTTATCTTCTGTTATTCGTTTTCCAAAATAGATAAAAAGGGAGCAGAATAGGTACAAGGATGATATGGCAGGTACATTCAGCATACAGGGAATATTCTCTAGACTACAACCAATGACACTATGCCAAGTGGCACCACCAGATTCGTCGATGATGACTAGGAAGTGAAATTTTTTTATCCCTAAGCCTAAGTAGAAATTCATTAACTTGGAATTTAAATTTAATGGTGGTGGTAAAACTAATGTGGAAAGGCCACGTGGCATGCCACGTAACCCCCCATGGCAGGATAGGGTTGCTTGATCAGTTGACATGGGTCAAATTATATATATTGCAATTTATGTAGAACATATAGTTTGAAACCCACTCTCAGTGGGGTTTAACCAATTGTGGAGAAGCCTTAACTAAGTTTGACGAAGGTCTAGAATTGGCAGAGTCTCTAAGTATGGCGGAGGATGCTCATTATAAATCCATGCAAAATTTGTATGGCAGAGTGGGGGTTGAACCCACGACCTTCTGTCCGCCAGCCGCGCCTTACACCAACTCTTCTACTCAGTGGATCTTAACCATTAAGGCCTTCACGTCATATTATCGTTTTCAAGTCCGGCAGATGGGGGGTTGGAGGGGGCCAACCCCCTCCCCATATGGCCATAGCCGAAGACCGAGTGCCTAAATGAAGAACCAACAGAGTTGTTAAAACATGTTTAATTAATGTTTAAACGTGGTTTAATTACGTTAAACCATAATTAGGGTTGAGAACACGCTTATCCGTTAATTAATTTCAGATTATGTTGGCGGATATTTTGCAGAGAGCACCAATTTTTACAGCTAGGCTATTTTTAGCTATGCTAACTGAAGTTTTCCCAAAATTGGTGGAGAAAATTGGGGAATTGAATGTGCTCTACCTTGAGCATCGCTCAGCCAAATTTCGAAAATGAATAGTAAATTTTGAATATCTTGGACATTATGAAGCCAATGGTGCAGCTTTCAGAGGCATTTGGAGACTTCTAAGTGCGAAAATGCTACAGGGAATTTTCATGGAACCTAGGGCCACCAGGTGTTGGAGGCATAGCCAGGGGAGCCAAAGGTCATTATGAGAGAATGGACAGTGTATTTTTGATGATTGACATGTTATGGAAACATTGATATAGGTTTCAGGAGAATATGAGGACTTCTAAGGTTGTTTTTGCCACAGTATATCTCAAGGAAGCTCAAGGCCACCAGCAGAAGAGGTCATGCTCAAGAGAGCCATGGTCCATTTCCAATGATTGAACAGTCAATATAGGGGTATTTTGGTATTCTGACCCCATTGGTATAGTCTGCAAAACCAATGGATTTAAGCATCAGCTTGTAAAATAATTTGACCATTTTAATCCCAGAGAACCTAGTTCATTGATGGAGGCTCAAGGAGACGTAGCCCAAGTGTTGAGGGTGAACCCCTTTATTATTTTGATGTTGTGTGTTGCTGGTTAATTTTTTGCAAATAATGTTTTTTGTTAATGCATTTAATCATCTAAAAACAATTTTTAATTTCTCACACATAAATCATTTAAAAAACACATAAACTTGACACAAGAATTATGTTGCATAATTGGATGTATGAGCACGATCCTTAAGTTGTTTAAATGGAATAGAAGGTGATTTCACAACAAAACAAGTCAACCACCTATTTCAGATCAGGATGTGGTGCTCAATAAGATCCAACTTAGCACATATCATTTCTAGGCACACCCATTGGTTTCTCTAAACATATTTGACATCTTCAAGACTTGCATAGATTTTATATCTTTCTCCCTGATCTTTTGTGAGGACTCTGCCCTGTAGGGTTTTTATTTGCTAGTGTAAAGATAAAGCATTGAAATAGTGCTTCCTTTTGCCCCTGGTATGACCAAGGTCAGGAATCCATTATCCAATGTCTTCCATTATCTCAGAATCTGAGAGAGCCTGCCTATATTTGGCTGCCACATTTTCTAGTTGATGAATTTCATTTCTGACCTCAGGGGATGACCAAATGAAAATTTGTAACAACCTCATGGGCCTGTTTTTGGGATCAGTTTTGGCCTTGGGGGCTGCAACCTCCTCCACCCAAACCAAATTTTCATCGTTTGATGTTGCATGGTGACTAACAACCTAGTTAACTTGAATTCTACACAGATCTAGCGATTATAAGAGGATGTATTGTAGAGATAGAAAAAAGACAAGGTCATCGGCAAGACAAAGCTAAGGGAATGCAAGCAGGAGAGAGCCCAACAAAAACTCAGGGAAATCGACCACTAGGTGGTAAATCGACTTAGATATGTGTAGGGGATATTAAATTGGAAGGAAATTCCACAAAAATTTAGGGGAAGGATCCCATTGTTGAATTACAAAACAAATCGACTCTTAACACCACACCACTAAACAATTCAAGATTACTACTACAACTACAAAGAAATTATTCTCTTAACACCCCACCACTAAACCATTCAAGGTTATTTACACACCAACACCAAAACCCAAATAAAGTGCAAGCATATAATTTATGAAGAAACCTAAATCGATTTAGAGTTACCTAGATTATGACAGTTACGAAATTCCAAGGGTGAGGGGCTGAAGAAGACCCCTACATAATTGATGTTGTAGGGGTGTCCAAAAAACCGTGAATTTTTTAAAGAGAGAGCCTAATTATCTTTGCAATTTTCCTAAATCTCGTGCACCGCAATACTAACACTAAATTCTTCTCCAAGCAACCTTCTTACAAAGACCCTCTGTTATCGATTCTCCCCAAAGCCACTCTCATCTGTGAAAATTTTCTCTCACCTCTCATGTTGCGATGCTAGTAAATTACAATGTCCTCACCCTCATTACTCTCGCAATCATCAGACCAAACCACCTTCTTCCGGAGCCCAAGCTATTTCCCCTCATATTTTCTCGACTTCTAGACTCGCAAACCATCCTTTCCCCTCAACATGTCACAGACCATGGAAAAAATATAGACCTTTACTTGCATGCATGAGCATGAATGGGGTGGCCATGCTAACCCATTCATTTAATGTGAACAACTCCTCAGGGTCTTGGGCACGACCCCCAAACCCATTCTCCTCCTCGATTAATACCCCCATTAGGGAACAAAGATCCAATTTTCAGTAGAAAATTTTGGACTAAATTATTTTCTTGTTTGAGTACTCAATTGGCTCACAACTCATCTTACCATCCTCAATCTGATGGCCAAATTGAGATTGTGAATACATTTTTAGAAGGATATCTTCGTTGCCTTGCATATTATAAATAGACACAATGGATCAAATGGTTTCCCTTGGAAAAATGGTGGTACAACACATCCTTCCATACCTCACAAAAAATGTCACCATTTATGACACTTTATGGATATCATCCTCCATCCATCACATCACTATTGAAAGGGACTATAAAGGCAGAAGTAGTAGATGGTTTTCCATGTCCATATATAATCAATGTGCTACGTGAGACCTATCTTGCTTACAACATTAGGCATTCAAGTATAGAAGGAGTTTACTAACCAAAATCCTTGCAAATGCCATGAGATATTTGCATTAAAGCAGACCAAAGAGACACAATCATCAAAACAAAGGCGAAGTAACTACCCATAAAACCTGAGATCTATGGGTTGTGCGGTGTGAAATCATGGGGGGTGACAATTACATGTCTTCCTCTTCTTGTAGCTGGTGGGACGTTAACATTGTGCCCCTCCATTTATCTCGTGCTAATCACCCCATCCGAGGAGCATAATGATACTTGTTAATAGTAAGGCACACATTAATTTTGTTCTAGTGATATAAATTTTTATTTTTATTTTTAATAACATTGTTTTACATTTTGACCCTATTTAGATAAATTTTCCCAAATTCTGACATGTTTTATTGGAATTATAGGTTTGAGCTATGTAATCTACATAATTCAAGTGCCTTAAGGTTTTTTCAAGATGTTAAATCCATTTATGCATTCAAAAATACAATCTAAATAATAAAAAATTACGATCTCACAAAAAATTACCTGTGTCAATAAAAAACCCAAAACATATCATAATTAAGCTATACCATAAAATATTGGTTGGGTATGTTTACTGGGTAAACTAACACGAGTATTTTATTATCAATCTGGGCTTGTAGAACTTAGAAGCATCTCCAAGATATATGGATTTCAACTATAGTCAAGTTTAGAAGATGAATTATTAATAATAAAGGAAATGCATATTACAAATATAAAACTTAACTAAATAATTTCTAATTCAATAATGTAATAAGCAGCAGAAGAAGCTCCTAACTAAGGAGAACTTGTTTGTCCTTCTCTATAAAACTACTTTATGAATTAGAAACCAAAAACCACTAATGAACAATAGATCAATATGCATGAAAGAATAATAGAAGAGGCTTCTAACCAAGGAGGCCCTTGCTGTCTTTCATTACAGATTCATTCATCATTAATGCCATTGTTAGAAAACAAGAAATTCAGAAACTAAAAATCAAGAAAGATGAATTCTAGTTTCTAGTTCTTGATCAGATAGAAGGAATTTTTAACTTAAACATTGGGTTGACCCTTCATATGCAGAATAGAAATTAGAATTAGATTCATCAGCAATCATAGCATATCATCATACATCTAATTAACTGATTAAGCATAAAAAAAAATTAGTTCAGGAAATTGCAACTAAATTAACCAGAAAGTGCACTTAGCTTGGTGTAGGGGCCCTCCACCCTTGCCTCGCACACTGTGAATACTTTCAGCTATAAAACTAAATCAAGCATTCACCATATAGAGCAGTAGAAAAGGAGATGGAACAGGTTCTTCAATTAGCTCTCAAAGTTTCATAAATATCAAAGTGAAGTTATGCAAATTCTACATATGAATGACTTCAATATATTAGGCTTAATTAGAGAAATATGAAACAAAATAATCTAAAATGTATCCTACAACCATGTCTATCCTTATCCTATCTATTCAAGTCGATCTCATCCATATAATCTCTCAAAATCTAGAAAATCCGATAAAATGCTAAAATTAACCTATTTCCTAGGGATTTCTATAAAAATAGGTCTTGTTTGACCGCCTTTGACCGGGCCTGTTTAATATTGGTTTGACCGAACTAATAGGTGTACATCCAATATTATTTCCCAATCTTTCTAGAAATATATTCAGCTCGAGCCCAGGTGTCCTGCAAATATGACATCAATGAAGCCATTACGGGAATTCTGGTCTAGTCCAAAAATGCACTTAAAATTCAATTTTTATAAAAACTTCTAAAATTGCAAAACTTAATTTATATACCTGGATATGAATTAATTGGTCAAAATAGAGTGAATATGGATGGTATATGGATGTATAGCATGGTAATAAAGTGTATTTACTTAGACAAAATTGGATAAAAAATGAGGGCCAACGTCTCCCCCATGTGATGTACAAGCATGTCCTCATGCTTGCGTCTTTCTCTTGGACCTTCTGAGTTCTAATGTCAATACTATACCTAATCCAGATGCTTCCTACTATGCTTCTTGCAAAAGAGAATCTATCCCTTTATAATGTTCTTCTTTGTGGATCGAAGCCTTGACTTTATGTTTTTCATACTTGATCTTCCATGAGTTTTTCTCTTTGAGCCATCTGAATGCTTGCATGGAAAGAAGATTGTACTTTGTTTTCAATCTTCCCACTTTTTCATTCAGTTTCTCATTATCCTTGATCAACTTTTCATTGTTTTTCCTGTATGTATTATTTTCTCTCTTCAAATGCCTCTCTAGTATCGTGCTTACCTCCAATTGATCTGTCAATTATTTTATTTTTCTAAGGTTTTGCTCATTTTATTCTTCTTTGGTGTCTTTATAAAATGAAGTGGCTTCAATCTCATCATTATCAAAATATGAATCTTTTTCTAATGTGTTTTTATAGGCCTCCTTATGCTATCTTTCAATAATTTCATCGGCATGTTTTGTTATGGGAGATGTCTCAACAATTTTCACCTCATGTTCTTTCTCTTTACTGCTTAGGTCTATTGGGCTCTTTCTTCTTTGTCTCCTAGGAATGGATAGGAATGATGCTTCTCTTTCAATCATGATTGCATCTTGTTGATTTTTGGACCTTGTCCTTGGATAAAGAGGTGAGTTCATTATACTCTTTGTTTCATGAACTGGTTTAAATTTTTCTTCTATGATTTGTTCTGCAAATAGATGTTGAGTTAGGAACTATTTCCACATCACACCATTGGTTTTCAACTGATACTCAACAAGCATTTTGATGAATCCTTGAGGGTAGATTTGTGCCTCTTTGGGTTTGTTTCACTCTTCACATTTTCTATCATTTTGATCAAATTTTTAGAGAAAAAGTATGGCAAATTTATTTTCATCTCTCCTTTGATGTGTTGAAGCAATCTAATATGATAGAGGTGCACTACATTGTGCCTACTATCGAATGTGAAGAATTTTTGTATGATTAACACTAACTCTGCCCAAGGCTCATTAAACCATTCCCTTGGAACCCCCTTAGTTTTGTCAAATGATCCCTTTCTATTTTTCTCTAGAAAGAAATTCCATCCCTTATATTTAAAGTGCAAACCCTTATGATATTGTTCTCCTAATAATGGCAATCTAAGGCCTGAGAAATGGACTCTAGATTTAATGGGATGACTAAGTTTCCCACCATAGTTTGCTCCTGTGTGTAATTACTTATGAACTCCTTTGTAATGCTCTCATTATGTCCATTAAACTTATGAAGGAAACCTATTAGACCAACTTGGTAAATATTTTATGTTGTGTCTTTTTCCCAATGCTCAATCTCGAAGTCTTTTGGTTCTATCCTTGTAGCCATGTGTTCTAAAAACCAATTAATGTATCCTTCCATTGTCATCATTCTCATTTTGAAAATAAAAATTTATGCACCAGATCTTTGTTGACATATGCATTATGGTGGTAAGGCTTACCTCTTTCTGATGCCCTTAACAAAGAAATGAAACCAATCCTCTTCAACCTCTGTTCTCTTGAAAAAAATGAACTCACTGCTTCCACAAACACAAAAATTTGATATAGAAAGATTATAAAAACATAATAAACATTTTTTTATTAATCAATTTCTTATATTCTATCCTCTGTTTCATCAATCAATTTTTCTTTTTAAACTCCTCTATCTCTGATGTAGAATTCTCTGTCTTTGAATTGACTGTGTAGAAAAATTAAAAAAAATTATGCCACAATGTTTTTTTGTTCTTCTAATTCACACATAATTCCTCCTATCTTAAGCAAAATCACCATGCATTCAATCTAAAATGACCTAGGATTACTGTGTGAAAAAAATTTCAAAGAATGGTTTACTGCATATATGTCAACATTCATCAAATAACTCATGAAATGGGTTCACCGTATTTTCAAAATCCATAAAAACATTGCTCTATGTATATAAAAAACATTTTTATCATTTTTTATTGCTCCTTAACTCATAATTCAATCTCTGTTTTTTCCATTATTCAAAAATCCCTTCTCTGTATCGAAAATTCTCATTGTGCACAAAAATGAAACGAATTTGCCCATACAAATCACACATGAATGAAACAAATTATGTCCACTGTGTGTTAAAAATAGGAAACATTTTGTTCTCTATATGTATCAAAATCGAAATCAAAAACTCTGTGCTTTCACGTACAACCACATATGAGAAAATTGCAAGATTACCTGATCTGGAAGTGATTTTTGTGATATCTCTGAGATAACTTGATTTCCTGTGTTATACAGCTCCAATTCAATCATAAATCTCCCTCAATATTTCCAAGGATTCGTTCATTAAATCAATGGAAAATACATGTTTAATGGTGGTAGAGATAAGTGAACGGTGGCAGTGACAAGTTTAAATGGTGGCAAAGGCACTCATTTATAAGAAGTTAACTTGTGTTCACAAAAAATCCCGAGATTTACTTATTTTGAATATTCGTTGCACTAATGAGAAAAATCCAGGTTTTGTTCTTACCTTCTTGCTCCACGAGATCTCTTCACTTAGGTGGTGTGTTTGATTAACACGACTGCTAGATTTCTTGGCTCAAATCCCAGTCAACTCTGCTCCTCTTCTTATCTCTTTGTTCCTACATTTCTATATCTCATGCTTGCTTCTCTCAGCTTGAGTTCCTCTGTTTCTTTCATGGTCTTCCTGTGCTTTCTCTGTCAATTTCTTCTTCACAAAGTATTTCGAATGCGTGCCGATTGTTTGCACGGCATTCAACTTTCTCTCTGAGCCTGCAATGGCTATGATGGTGAAGAAAACATGATTTACAGAGGTCTATGGGTTTGGAAATGACAGAGGCTTTTACTTAATTGCACAGGGTTTGTTTCAATGTTATATCACTGTGTTTTTCAATTTTTTTGATCTCTTTCTCATGTGCCAACCTCTAACTGAGATGCCCTCGTGGCTTAGTCTTTCTGACTTGCTCTGTGTACTTTCTCAACGGTGTATACATCCATAACCCACGTTTTATGTTTTACTCATTACGCTGTCCATCTTTCATCTCTCATTCATGACTATGTTGACCACGTTCTCTGTTGCTTTCCATTCCCATCAAAATCCATCATACCCATCGAAATGCATTATTACTTTCCATACTTATCGAAATGCATCATATCTTCATTCTTTCCATTGCATCATTTCGACTTAGGTTATGTCACAATTGCATTATCCACCACATAAATCATTCTATACCTTATCTTTGTCATATATTCATATTATTGTGCCATTCTATCAAATGATATTTTCATTTTGTACTGTGTAGCTTAGGTTTTGATCTTTGTATTGTTTAATTTAATTTTAAAAATGACCCTAGAATGGTCATGTTTTAAAATTAAATTTTTATCATGACACTAACCTTTATTTCTTTTGTAGGTCCAACAAGAATTTGATATTTGAGCCCTTCATTTTTTATCCTTATGTTTAAGAAAATTAGGGCTGATGTAATATGGTATATGGAATGATAGTTAAATGGGTAGGATAATGGATATGGATAAGAATATAATGGGTAAAATAATGAATAGTAATAGGAATATAATGAGTAGAATAATGAAGGTAGTGAAATGTAGGTAAAATATGCATATCAAGTACTAAATTAGTCTTAACAATCTCTAGAATATTTTTAAAAAATCGAAATTTTAAGAGCAAAATTTTCACTTACTATACTTGTACTCCCATAAATTGTTTGATGTCAATGATGTCCTTCAGTCAAAGATGGTTGACATTATCTTTATTATCATAACAATGGCTCTTCCAAGATATGTAGAAATGTAGAAACTTATTTATGCTTCATGTTTTCGCATTTGCTTATTGATTCAAGATGATGTTGTTCAGGTCCCTTCTGCAGTTTATATTTGATGTTTCAGGTCCCTTCTGACATGGGCTTCAGGCTTGAATGTTGATGTAGTTCAGGTCCCTTCTGCAGTGATATAATGTTTTCAGGTCCCTTATGACATATAGTTTTCAACAATGTTTCAAGTTGCTTCTTTCATATGATACATGTCCCTTCTGCATAATATTCTCAATGATATCTCAGGTCCCTTCTGCACAATATTTTCAATGATGTATCAAGTCCCTTATGCATAACATGTCCAATGTTGTATCATGTCCCTTTGTACTTGTAATTCAAGTTCCTTCTTCAATTTAGCTGCTCAAACTATTTACATAGTTTTATTACAAGCTTCCCCCTTGCTGATGTTAAGACTTGTCCTTAAGTCTTGCATGTCTTGGAGGATAAATCTGCAAAATCATACTAAAGTAAAAACAAAACAAAAACATAATTCATATTGGCCAAACAAGGTTGGTTTTCCGATATGAATTCGAGTTTGTATTGTGCCAATCTCCTAGATTTTCACAACCAAACTCTTATGTGCATGTGTATATATATATATATATATATATATATATATATATATATATATATATATATATTATTCTTCTGGAGTTATGGAAGGCATATTGTTATGTTGTTCCATTAGTTCCATATCAGTATCTGTTGAAATTCTATTCATAAAATCCTATTTATTTATAGGCTTATTGTAGACTTTAAGCCTGTGTCCATTAACTACAAATGAAATAGATGTTTCTTCAATTGTTTTTATTTTTACAGCTCCATTGTCAAATATCTCTTCGATCTCATATGGCCCAAGCCAATGAGTTGTAAAATTTGCCTTGAAATCTTTAAACTTGGAGACGAATAATAGTGCCCATTCTCCCTTTTGAAAAACTTTATTCTTGATGAATCAATCATGCCATTTTATTCTTTGCTCTTACACAAGAGATGTGTACTCTACTTCTTGTTGTATTATCTCATCCAGTTGAATTACTTGATTCACTCTTTGTGCTTATGCTTTAGATAATTCCATTCCCAACTTTACTACTAGTCTATATGTATGTATTTGAAATTCTATGGGTAACATGACTTCCTTACCATATACCAACTAGTATGGACTGAATCCAGTTGTATTCTTCCATGTGATCCTATAGGCCCATAGTGCATCTCTCAATTTCTCTAACCAGTCCTTTCTATTCATTTGTACAGTTTTCGTCATGATATTCTCCAGGGCTTTTTTTGTTGACTCCACTTTTCTGTTTGCTTGAGGGTGGTACGGAGTTGATTTTCTATGTTTGATCTTGTACTTCTCTGTAAGATCTCGAACAAGCTTGGATGTGAAATATGTGCCTTGGTCAGTTACAATCTATCATGGAACTCCATACCTTACAAATATTTCTTCATATAGAAAATAAACGATTGTATCTTCTTTTTCTTGTGCCACTGCCTTTGCCTCCACCCACTTAGTAACATAATATATACATACCAGGATGTACTTCTTTCCGTTTGATGGCGGGTTGATTGGTCCCACAAAGTCTAGATCCCATTGCTCAAATGGTTCTATGAGTACTTGTGGCTTTAATGGCATTTCATCTGATGCCACTGGTCTTCCAATTCTTTGGCAGCTGTCACATCCTTTTACATAGGCCTTGGAGTCTTTGAAGATTGTCAGCCAGTAGTAGCCAAGTTTGAGCACTTTGTATGTCGCCTTTTTGTCTGCAAAATGACCACCACATGGCTCATCATGACATGCTTTCAAATTATCTATAATCTCATCTTCTCTAACACATTTTCTTATTATCAGATCATAACTAGTATAAAAAAGGTCACTATTGAACCAACTATATCTAGCACTTTCTCTAATTATCTTTATTTTCTATTTATTTGTGTAGTGGGATGGTAGGATACCAGATGATAAATAGTTGGCTATATATGTAAACCATGTAGTTTTGACAGCTATATAAAATATATGTTCATCTAGGAAATTATCTGAAACTAGATTTGGATCACCAGGTGAATGAAGTCTTGATAGAAAGTCTACTACTTGATTATCCTTACCTGGTCAATCTTGTACAATGATGTTAAATTCTTGCATCAGTAACAACCATCTAATAATTCTTCTATTTGTAATTGTTTTGTTCATTAAATATCTTATGGCTGAATGATCCGTGTGTATGAATATTTGATAACCTGTTATGTAATGTCTAAACTTATTAACTGCAGGTACTACAACTAAGATTTATTCTTTGTAAAAATATAGTTCAATTTTGTTGGTGTTAAGTTTTTGCTTATGAAATATAAGGCATAATTAAATTGATTCTCTTACTATCCAAGTGATGCTCCTATAGCAGTGTCAGATGCATCAGTTGATATATGAAATGGCAATGACCAATTGGGTCCTCGAAGAATGGGTGCAACTGAAAATTTTTCTTTTAATTTCTCAAATGCATTTTGACAATTATTTGTTCATTGGAATTCCACATATTTTGCAGGTAATTTGAATAAAGACAAAATTTTCAATAAATCTCCTATAGTAGTCTGCATAACCCAAGAAACTTCTTACTTCCTTTTGTGTTTTGGGTGGCATTAAATTCACAATGACTTGTATTTTTATTGAATCCACCTTAATTCCTGAAGAAGAAATATGGTGTCCCAACACTATTCCCTCAATTAACATCATAAAGCATTTTTCATTACTGAGTGATAGATTTGTCTCTATGCATATTTTCAAAAAAATTTCAAGATTTTTTAAACAATCATCAAATGTTTCGCCATACACAGTGAAATCATCCATGTATACCTCTACACATTCATGGATCAGATCAGCAAATATTGCAAGGACTGCTCTCTGAAAAGTAGCAGGTACATTACATAAACCAAATGGAAAAACATTATATGCATATGTTCCCCATGGACAAGTAAATGTTGTTTTATCTTGGTCTTCCAATGCTATCTTTATCTGATTGTATCCACTAAATCCATCAATAAATGAAAAGAATTTTTTCCCAGCTAATGAATCTAGTACTTGATCAATAAATGGTAAAGAGAAATGATCTTTTAATATGGCCTTATTGAGCTCTCTGTAATCTACACAAATTCTCCACTTTCCATTTTTCTTAGGCACCACAACTAAGGGTGAAACCCATTGACTATCAGAAATAGGATAAATAAATCAAACTTGTAACATTTTCTGCAATTCCTCTTTCACTATTTCCTTCATCATAGGATTCATCCTTCTTTGTGGTTGTCTTACAGGTTTTATTTGATCATCAATGTAAATGTGGTGGATACATGTCTTTAGATGAATCCCCTGAATGTATGTGTAATCCCAGGCAAAAGCTTCTAAGTATTTCAGTAACAGTGATATTACCTCTTGTTCTTGCGAGGATTGTAAGTTATTACCAATATTCAAATTTCTTCCAGGACTGATTTCGATGATTTTACTCTTTGGATTGGTAATTGAGTTAACATGAAAAAGACTTTCAAATGAATTGTGCAGTGATTGGATAGTACAGTTTTCCTAGAAACACTGATTTAAAATATGACTTGTAGCTTCATATTGTGTTATTCTAAGCTGCTCCGAAATATTTGGTTTTGAGATGAAAAGATCTAATAAATCCTCATTTTCTTCCTCTTCTCTAAAATTATAGACTTGATTAATACTAAGAACATATTGAAGTTCTTGTTGTTTTTCTCCATCAAGCCATGATAATAAAGAAGGATATTGTGCTGGAGGACACAATGTAACATGTTTCCTTTCATCCCCATGTGCAATAATCATACTTCCTAACCTACATCCAATGAAGGCATCTGCAGTGGCTAACCATGGTCTGCCTAAAATTAATGGATGGCCTCCTAAATTTGTTTTTGGCTGCAAAATGAGGAAGTCTACATGATACTCCCATGAATCCAGTGAGACAATAATATCTTCCTATATTCCTTCTCGTACAACTTTAGATCTGTCTACAAGTTCTAAAACTGTAGTAGTATGTCTAATGTTGTTCAAGTCCAAATGTTTCATAGTCTCTGTAGTCATAACATTTATAGCATCTCCCAAATTTATTAAAGTGTTTGGCACTGAAAATTTATTGATCGAGATGGTAACCATAGGGATCTCAGGATCAACATATTCTTCAACGGTTATCTTTGTAGACATGAGACTAGCTAATCTTCCAATGACCTGGATTGTAGGTGGATCTCTTTTTCTTCTGCCATGTTTCTTGATGCATAACTCCTTTTTTGCACATATTGGAATATCTTTTATTGCCTGCAACAAAGGAATATTGACATATGTATTCTTCAATTCATCCAGAATATCAAATTCAGGCAGAGACATTGGAATTTTCTGTTGTACTAACCTTTCTGGATAAAGTGGTGTCTGAGTCATAATAGATTTACCCATCTGAATTTGTTGTTCTGGTTGAGATTGTTGACTTTGTTCTCCTTGTTCAGTTTTCTCTTCTATTATTGGCAAAGAATCTTTATGTAACACCTTCCCAGACCTTAAGTGGACATCTTATATGGGAAGAATGGAATATGAAGGATAGTATGTTGCCTCTTCCACATTGTATGCTGGTTTATCCACTTTGTTACCTGGATTAGCTATTGGCTGAGCTGGAAATTGTGTTGGTCTAGGAGGTGGTTGGTTAGAAGGCAGCTGAAGCTGCTGAGGTTGAGTTAGCATTGGTGCTGAATTTTGAGGTGGAAATGGCATTGGTTGATGTCGTTGAAATTGTTGGTATTGAGGGTATGGTTGTTGATATTGATATTGTTGAGGGTACATCTACTGAGGTGGTTGGTTTCCATAATCATATCCCCTCCAACCTTGTGTAGGTTGGTTTTGATATTACTGTGGAGGACAAGCCTTCCATGGCATTGGAGTGTTCTATGAATTCTGAGTAGGATATTGAAATTCTGGGAGTTTTTTTTAGGGGATTATTGATGCATCCTTGGTTGCCAAGGTCTCCTTGGTTCCATATTGGTTCCATATAGTAGAGAGAATCTACCCCTTGTACTTCTTCCATTTTCAACTCTTTCAATTTAGGACAGTTTTCAGTTGCATGATTCTCTGTACAAATTCCACACTCTTGTATACCTTGCAAAGGACATTCCCTAAGTGGATGTTTTTGCCTGCACTTTGGACAGAATATTGCTAAGATTTCATCTTGTTCTTCCTTCTTATTTTTTTCTTTTAAAACATCTACTTGTGTTCCCAAAGTGCTTAAGAGATATGTTTTGAAATTTTCTAGTAAACTTCCTATTTTTTCTCTTGTTACTGCACTTGTTGCAAATTTGGAAGCTCTTTATGTAATATCTATTTTTCCACTTTTTTCTCTTCCCCTAGAGAATTTCTAACAAAGTTCAACAGTTTCATCAAATGGTAGGTTGGAGATATCTCTTTTTTGCATCACAATAAGGATATCTAAATATTCATCTCTGATACCCTTAAGAAAAATTGTGTGCATGGTATCGGGATTCAAAGAATGTTGTTTGGATTTTTGCAAATTGTAAATAAATCTTTCTAAATACTCCTCCAAACTTTAATCTTCTTGTTGTGTCATTCTAAAAATGTCTTCTTTTGAGTCTTTAGCCCTGCAGTAAGCTTGATACTTTTTAAGAAAAAATTTCTTCATATCATCCCAAGAAGCTATTGTATGTTCTCCTAAACCCATAAACCATTTTAAAGTCGTTGCTTTCAAAGTAGCAGGAAAGAGATGAACCTTGTGTGTATCATCCGTGTATCCATAAGTTCTACATAAGATATCAAACTCGAACATAAATGAATCAGGATATTCTATTGGAATTCCATAAAATTTAGGCAATGCAAAAGGTGGAATGTTTTTCATTTTCACTTCTTCTCCTAATATTGCTCTTGTGTCTAATATTGGAAAGCCAAAAGTAGCTTCCTGGTCATTATCATTTTATTGTTCATTATCATGTAGTCTTTTGTTTTGATTTTCTCTTCTTGCTTCTTCTTCTATCCTTTTGAGTGCTTCTATTCTTCTATATTCCTCTCTCTTTCTCTCTGCTTCCAATTTCCTTTCTTCCTCTCTCTTTCTTTTCCATTCCCCTTGTTGTCTCTCATATACAATTTTATGTTCAGTAGTCATGGGTGGAATATTAGATCCTTCTCCTTCTTCAGTCATTACCTGTTCAGAGATATGTAATGTTTCAATATGAGGTTGATTTGGTGTTTCCTCAACTACCTTAATTTGTTCAAGGATAGGTTGCTATAATTGTTCAACAATTGCTTTTATAGTTTCCTTTTGTTTTCCTAAGGAAGGAGTTTCCTTTGGTGATTTCTTTCTTTTTACTTCCAAGGCTAACAAGATATTTCTTTCAACTAGAGTTAATCTTTGTCCTAATCTCTGTTTTTCCTCTAACTCCTCTAGAGTAGGTCTTCCAACAACTGGCGTTGTTAGTCCCATGGATGGTTGAATTTTTCGGGGGTTTTGTTTAACGAACCTACCCTTATGATCTCTATATCTAGGCATAAAGAAACATACTAGAAGAAAAACTATATTTTTGTTGTTTTTGATGTTTTTTTTTTTTCCTTTCCTATTTGACTACTTCGAAATATGCTTCCCCGACAATGGCACCAAAAATTTTGGGTCTATTTACTGGGTAAACTAACACAAGTATTTTATTATCAATCCGAGGTTGTAGAACTTAGAAGATCTCCAAGATATATAGTCAAGTTTAGAAGATGAATTATTAATAATAAAGGAAATGCATATTACAAATATAAAACTTAACTAAATAATTTCTAATTCAATTATGTAATAAGCAACAAATGAAGCTCCTAACTTAAGAGAACTTGTTTGTCCTTCTCTATAAAACTACTTTATGAATTAGAAACCAAAAGCCACTAATGAAAAATAGATCAAGATGCATAAAAGAATAATAGAAGAGGCTCCTAACCAAGGAGGTCCTTGTTGTCCTTCATTATAGATTCATTCATCATTAATGCCATTGTTAGAAAATATGAAATTCAGAAAATCACTAAAAAGCAAGAAAGATGAATTCTAGTTTCTAGTTCTTGATCAGATAGAAGGAATGTTTAAATTAAACACTAGGATGACCATTCATATGCATAATAGAAATTAGAATTAGATTCATCATCAATCATAACATATCATCATACATCTAATTAACTAATTAAGCATAAAACAAAACTAGTTCACGAAATTGCAACTAAATTAACCAGAAAGTGCACTTAGCTCGGTGTGGGGGACCTCCACCCTTGCCTCACACACTATGAGTACTTTCAGATACTAAAACTAAATCAAGCATTCACCATATAGAACAACAGAAAATGAGACGGAACAGGTTCTTCAATTAGCTCTCAAAGTTTCAGAACTATCAAAGTGAAGTTATACAAATTCTACATATGAATGCCTTCAATGTCTTAGGCTTAAATAGAGAAATATGAAAAAAACTCATCTAAAATGTCTCCTACAACCATTTCTATCCTTATCCTATCTATTCAGGTCGAACTCATCCCTCTAATCTCAGAAAATCTAGAAAATCCCATAAAATGCTAAATTTGACCTATTTCCTAGGGATTTCCATAAAAACAGGTATTCTTTGACTGCCTTTGACCGGGCATGTTTAAGCTCTGTTTGACCGAACCAATAGGTGTAAATCCAACATTAGTTCCTAAGCTTTCTATAAATGTATTCATATCGAGCCCAAGTGTCCTGCAAATATGACATCAATGAAGCCATTACGGGAATTTATGGTCTGGTCCAAAAATGCACTTAAAATTCAATTTTTATAAAAACTTCTAAAAATTTCAAAGCATAATTTATATACTTGGATATGCATTAATTGGTAAAAATAGAGTGAACATGGATGGTATAAGGATGGATAACATGGTAATAAAGTGTATTTACTTAAACAAAATTGGATAACGAGAGACAAGCAAATGAATGTGTTGTAGAGGTAAATCCCCTCTGCGGACAGAGGCGATCCCTACTAGCCCATAACGGGTCTAGCAACAATCAAATCACGCTACAACGCAAGCTCCTAATTGCAATAACCAAGGCACAATACGAGACTTACCTTGTGTCCAACGCTATTGTCGTTGCAAAGAGGATAATGCTCCCGATCCCTTGCTCCAGCAGGTCACAATTCTCCCACTTGGCGCGATCGAACACCTGCACACAAGAAACACGACGAACATACAAGCGTAAAACCAAATATTTGCAACTAGGTGTCAGTCAGAGAGGACACAACTCATAATCGTAAAACATGAACAATACAAGTTGAACTATAATCGTAGTCACTTATCATTCATGAAACAAAGGATGATACAACCTGGCTCTGACGTTGAAGCCTTCCTTTGGCAGGTCGTCAGCGGAATAAGTCTCACAAAGCTTGTCGGGAATGGGGACAAGCCTCTCTCTTCGATCTCCTTGCTATAGATTTGGCACTATGAGAACTATTGCATCATTCTTTAGGCTTATGAAGGCTCTTGGAGATTAGCTTGCAAAGGAAAATGGAAAGCTTATATATATGGAGGAAGGGGAGTTGGGATCCCTACAATTATGGGATTGGCCCTATCCTCAAGGAAGCTTCCATGAGAGGTGGAAAACTACTTCCTCTACATGGAGATTCGAAGCCAACCTCCCAACTCAAATTAGAGACCAGTTTAGGAATTGGTTGGGGTCAATCTTCCGCCATTTATTTTTTTTAAAACACCCTTTATTAATCCTGGAGCGAGTGCGGCTTTGAGACAAAGCGCTAATTGGCGCGCCCTCTTTGGAGGATTTGCCCCCTTGGCGCGAGGGCTGAACTGTGTACCCGCGCCAATGCAAAAAGAGCTATTTTTAGGGTTTTTCTCAAGGAGTTGTCTTCATGACAATGAAAGTACATGTTTAGGGGAATGCCATGAAAGTGTTTTCAAGTTATGTCACTGCTCACAAGTTACGGAATGAGCCCTCCAATGTGCGGGATGGGGAATTGCAGGGACGGTGACAAATTGGTGTGTAACAGATGCCCCCTAAAGCATGAGGCCCGAAGGAGAGAGAGGGGTGAAATGCTTTACGAGAACATGTCCAACTGAAAACACCGTCGTCGGAAAACCTGCATAGAGAAGTACAACTGACATCTCAGATACATGATATATATGTGGTATGGGCGTAGCCATCCATAACAGAGTATACAATAATCCAGATCCAAGGCATGGACGCAGCCATCCAGTCGGGATCGATAAATAGACTCAGGTATGGTCGCAGCCATCCAATCAGTGAGTCATGTGACTAATCATAATAATCAACAAAATCGCAACCTGGATTATAACAGACAGGAATCCAGGGTCTTGCGCTCCATCTCGATCCGAACAATGTACAAGTTCAAGCATGCGAATAAGTGAGCTGAAGTCGAACATGCAAGAACATCGCCTGATTACCATCCAATGATGAAAGCTGTTAACAGACGCGAGAGGTACCACCATTAATGTCAATGGTCCTCAAGGTACTACAGGTACAATCTACAGCATGTGAATCAATGATTTGGCGTTGAACACCCGTAGAATCACTCGATCAGAGGCCAATAATGAAAACCTCACGTCGAACGCAAAGAACCTGCCATTGAGGCATGCAGGCTCCAAGGTACCGAAAGGGAGTCTCTAGACCATCTTCCTGGATAATGAGCTGAAGTCGACAGGAAGTGACCTTGATCGAAGGTGGGCCATAGTGTTTCCAACATCATTGACACGAGACAGAGGAACATAATGTCTTTGTGAATCAGGATTAGACGAGAATCAGAGGAAGGTTGGTACTTGCAGAGGTCAACTTCTCTTGAACATATAAACGACACGATAGTGGATTTGGCGGTATTTGACATCAAAAGATCAGAGGTCATGATGACGAGGCAACGAGAAGATGAGAGGTCAAAAGGGATCACCCAAACCCATGGAAGCAAGTGAAAAATGAGATGAGATGTCCCCAACCCGACAAGAACGCAGACAAGTGCCATGTTCAAGAGTGACATACTGCTGACACGACAATGATTTGGTTCCATTTTCCCCACCATTTCTGGTGAGTACCTCTTTATTTTTACACAAGCTCGAAGAGGATACCATATGTATTAACTCATTTTCACCATCTTCCAAGGAAGGCACAGGATGCGAAATTTAATTTATCCATAGAGTAGATAGCACATTGAGTGGTTCCAGATACAGAAAATGAGAAATACATAAAAAATGTGATTGTAATCATGTTTTTTTATGTATTTCTCATTTTTCGTGTAGTAGAACCCATCGAAAGTATGCAACATGGGTACTCCTTGGATGAGGAATTAAATTCCGCATCCAACGAGTACTCCCGCTCGAAATTTGAGTAAAATTTTTGGGAGATAAGTTTAAAATATGAGTTGAAAAAGTAGTTTTATTATTTTATTATTTTTTAATATTTTTACTTTTTTACTCCAAAAATGGTGAATCATCCATTATGGATGAAATCATCATCTTGAATCCTATTTGTTGTTATAAAGTTTATTTTTGTTGTACATTTTTCTTATGAGAGGCCCATTCTAGACCTCAAAAAATTCCCTAATGCAAGTGACATGTTCAATATTTGTTATACCGCCGATGCGATAAATGATTTGGTTCCATTTTCCCCACCATTTCGGTAAGTACCTCTTTAACTTTTACACAAGCTTGAAGAGGATACCATATGATTGCTATATAAGTCCATCCTAATACTGACCCAGCCCCAAGAGGAACTCGAATACCGTCATTAATACGGATCAATCCAATGTCATTAGGTCAATGAAATCGTACAGAGGAAGAACTCGACGTTCTTTCATATTTAGAGAGTTGAAAAGCAAGCGGAAAAGTAAACTCCAACGGTCCCTTTTCGTAAATAGTTCCTCAGAACCGAAAAGGTAGAAAATAAAATCTGAGAAAACCTTCTAGTCGCGATAGGCTAGGGTATTCCTTTTTTGTAAATAATCTATCCCAGCCCGAAAAAGGGGTAAACATATACTGGATAGATGTCTTTTTGTGTCCAATTTAACGAGGTCGAAACGACAAGGGACTCGGAAAATTTTCATGTTTAGAGAGTCAGAAAAGAGCTAAAAGATGACTCCAAAATGAATTTTTCGTGTTTTTACCGAGTCTGAAAAAGTATAAAATATAACTCGTTTCACTACCCAAGTCGCGTAAAAACCTGTCGCTGCACATAAAAGCAAGTGTAAAATCCATTTTCGACAAAATATATTAAAATATTGAGAAAAAATGACATTTAAAACCTAATTTTGATTTAAAAAGTTATAAATAGGCTCTAAATGGTAAAACGAAATTACTTTTACTTTTTACCTCACTTGGAGAGCAACAGTGGTTTGTTTGTGTGCAAACTTGCGACGGTGATTGCGATTGATCTGGGACGTCATCCAGCTCCTCGTTTGTTCCAAGTAAAAGGCATTCTTTTAAGCTCCATTTTAATCCATTTTTTATGAGTTCCCACTGCATAGTCGATCTCTGAAGGAGACATTTTAAAATTTTAGGGCTTCGCCATTGGAGCGGGTATCGGGCTCGGGCCCGCGCCAATGGACTTTTCCTCACAAAGGGGTCGCGCCAACTGGTGCGACATAATTTTCTGCTTTAAATTTCTACACAGTGAGCCATCCATATGGATTTTCAAGAATAACAGAGATCTAACAAAGGTTTTTGATCATGTTGATGCAGGTAACCGAGCACAATGGTTATTGAATGGAAGGAGAGGGAACATGGAGAGGAAGATGAAATGGCTATGGAGAATGAAGCCTGTATTAATGCACTAAATAACTGTGGACTCAAGAAATTCTTTCTTACTCCATGTTTACGAGCTCAGCCCAAGCTACTGCAATACTTGGTCAACATATGGGACGAAAACGAAGAAGTATTTAAACTTTGGGACCAAGTGTTGGAACTTGAGGTTTCTGACATGTATTTTATCACCGGGTTTTCACGCAGAGGGCCGTACCCATTTTGACAAGCAGCAAACCTTCCAGGGAAAAGATGGAACAAGTAATGGTGAGGGTGTGCCCAGGGGCATGAACTGGATCGGGAATCGGAAAGGTGGGCATCCACACTATCCGTGATCTAGCACTCAGAGTAGTGCTACACACCATTACACGAGCTACAGGATCACAAGCTCCACATGAGGCAACCAAGGCCCAACTCATACTAGCCTATGAGTGTATGAGTCCTACACTGTTCGATTGGGCTACAATGGTGACAACCAATATCAAGAGACAGCTGACAAGATGCAAGCAAGTCAAACTAAAGCAGTTTTGCTACGGTTCCATTTTTGTGTCGTTCATCTTAGAATGACTACCTATCTTCCAGGGCCAAGGGGCCATAGTTGCTGAGCTAGTACCACGATAGACGAGAATGCCTCGCTGGGCAGCACTTATGCCCAGATCAGGAGGAGGTCAACAAATGTCTTGGAGACCTGAGTTCTTTATGTGGTTACGACGATAGCTAATCGTGGTCGAGGATTGGCCTTATGCTGGGATCGATTTCACCGGAGATCCCGATCTTCCGCTCTCGGAGGGGGAGGATTGGGATGAAGAGTTGGGTATGATACTCTTTTTGATTTTTTGTATTTATGAATTTTTTTGGTAGTACATGTCCGTTCTAATAACAGTTGTTATGTGTATGTAGATGTCGGCCCAGAGAGGCCTGCGGGCATGTCGCCCATTGCACGGAGAACCCATGTCGAACATGACCCTCAGGCTGAGGGTGGTGAGGGAGGTGAACTGATTCAGAACCTGGAGGGCATTGCCCAGGGGATCCTGGACTATGCACGGCTAGCAAATGTTCCGCTAGCATACCAGCGACACACTATGGGGGTGCCTAGTCGCCTCCACCGACTACTGAGACGTTGAGTGTGTGCGGTGACTTGTTATCACGACCACCATGCAGATTAGACATTAGGGATTTTCATATGAATATTTTTGAGAGACATTTCGTCTCCGGATGTATTAAGACGAACATGTATATTTTTTTATTTTATGTGATGCACACTATGTAAACATTTCGACACACATATATATATATATATAAATATACCTATTTCTGGATGGATCTCTTTACATGTGATGATGTTTTGTTTATAAATTACGCAAATGTATATCTAAAACCATATTAGCTACTGCATCTGTTAATGTATTAATATGTCTGGGTATGTGTTGATATGTGATATAATCAAAATTTCTCTCCAGTAAACGAATACGCAGATACAGACGTAAAATGGACGGGTTTCTTACTAAATAATGACCATTAAGCTGTAATACTACAAGTTGTGAGTCTATATACACAAGTAATTCACGAATTCCGAGGTCCACAGCCTCGGTTAATAATTCCAACACAACACTATATTTCACGATATTATTTGTAGCAGGACCCAGAAACACACCTTGTAGGTTAACCAACTCATCAGCAGGATCATAAATTACCGAGGCTGCCGAAGACAGATTCCTGGTACTGCAAGAGGCACCATCCGTGAAACCCACAAACGGAGTAATAGACATCTGCACAATCAGGAAGACCTGATCAACAAAAATATGCTTACATGCACATCACACCAAACATGCACACAAATGAATATACACACCTATGTACACACACCACACCAAAAATAACTTCAAGCATAGTATTTTTTAAGGTATAGCCCATTTCTAGGTTGTGCCAATGGAACTCCTTTGTAAACAATGAGCTCATAAGCCCCATTTTTTAATACTCGTTTTACTATGTAGGGCCCATGCCACATGGGTTGGAACTTTCCTGCTCCAAGTTTGTTGTGTGCTTGGTCGTATAGGAGGACATGGTCCCCTTCAACAAAGGAACGTGGAGAAACTAATTGATCAAAGTGAGCTTTGACCCACTTCTTCTGTGTCTCACTGACTAAAGCAGCCAAGCAGCGGATTTCATCCAACCGTTCCAAATACAAGAGACACTCTTCTTCTGGAGAAGTATCGGGCAAAAGTTCCACAGCCAACTTTAAGGAAGGAATTTCGCATTCAACCGAAAGAGCTGCTTCCAGACCATACACCAATTGGAATGGTCTGAATCCAGTTGCACTCTTGGTTGACATCCGGTAGGCCCATAGAGCTGAGAACAATTGGAGGTGCCAATTGGACTTATGAATACCAACTGTTCGCTGAAGCATTGTGACCAAAACTTTGTTCACAGCCTTAGCCTGGCCATTCTCCTGGGGGTAATATGGTGTTGAGCTATCATGTCGTAAGCCCAATCTTGATGTCAGGTCGGCCATCATATAATCTCGAAAGTGAGTGCCATGATCGGTTCCAATGGCCTGAGGGACCCCGAAACATGAAATAATGTGGTTGAAAATAAACTGGGCAGCTGTCTTACCATCGGCGACTAGTGTAGGCATCGCTTCTGCCCACTTAGTAAAGTAGTCGACAGCGACGATTATATATGCATGCCCCTCGGCCGAATGAGGGTTACACGTCATAAAATCTATGCCCCATTTTGCAAAAGGGCCAACAGTAATGACATGATGCAGAGGGAGGGGTGGTGCGCGCATCTTGCGCTGAAAAACCTGGCACGCATGAAATTTGCGGACTGCAACAATGTAGTCTTTGAAGATTGACGGCCAGAAGTAACCCGCACGCAGAATCTTCTGGGTGGTGGCATATCCAGCATGTGACCACCATAGGCGCCACTGTGATATTCATTCAAGACTCTTTCGGCCTCTTCCAGTGTCAAGCACCAGCGGAGCACCAAATCTACTCCAACTCGGTATAATGTATCTCCTACAATGCGGTAGGGTTGAGACTGATGCTGAATCCGACGTCGGGCATCTTTGGTCAACTCAGAGCGGAACGTTGACGTTTGTATATACACAATAATATCGCCATACCATGGGTCACGGGTGCTGATAAGGAAGAGGGTTTCGTCTGGAATATGTTCTTCAGAATTAGATAGGGTGGAGTCTGTCGGGAGGGAGCAAATGAGATCCGTGAAAACCGGTGATTTGGTCGACTTAGCAGTAGTAAAATCTAGGTCGAACTCTTGGAGTATAATGATCCATTTGGATTATTTTCCCCCCAGTAATTGTCGAGATAGAATATATGTCATGGGGTTGCAATCCGAAACCACGGTTACGGTACGCAGCAGGATGTAGTGGCAGAAACGTTGCACAACTTGCACTGCGGGTAATGCCAACTTCTCGACGTTAGCATAACGTGTTTCTGTGTCAAGAAGGTTCCATGATAGATAATAGACAACGTGTTCATTTCCATAATCGTCATCCTGCACCAGAACAATAGCTATGGTGCTAAACGCGGTGGCCAAATATAGAGTGAAATCACGGTGATAGTTTGGAGGAAAAAGCAACGTAGCATGAACAAGTAATGTCTTAAGCTTCTCAAAGGATAGTTGAGCAATCTCATCCCAGCGAAAGGGAACATTTTTCTTTAAAATACACATGAATCCTTTGGCCACTTCTGCGTAGTTCAGTATAAAGCGTCGAAGGAAATTAGCCTTTCCCTGCAGACTCTGCAACTGATATAACGAAGAGGGTGATGGGAGATTGACAATGGCCTCGACCTTTAGGGGATCGAGGTGAATCTCGTCCTTGGAGACTATGAACCCCAAAAGATGGCCAGAATCCACGCAAAAGATGCATTTATGAGGGTTGAGCCGGATATTATAGCGTCGACAGCGAAGGAAAATCTAGCGGAGGTGTTCTGGGCGGTCCTCCCGCTGAGTTGAATGAGTTGGCAGATCATCCAGATAAGGCTGAACGATATGGTGTATGTCGTGGAATGTGTAAGACATAGCATGCTGGAAAGTATCTCCAGTGTTCTTCAAGCCGAACAGGAGCTTTTTATAGGAAAAGGTACCCCACAAAAAGATGAATGTAGTCTTGTGTTGATCGGTAGGTAAAATATTTATTTGATTATACCCGAAAAATCCGTCCATTAGGGAATAAATCTCACTCCCAGCACATTCGTCAATGATTTGATCTATGAAGGGAGTAGGGTAGGTGTCCTTAGGACAGGTGCGATTAATATCACGGTAATCAACATAGACCCTTATAGTACCCTGCTTTTTATCTACAGGGACAATGTTTGAGACCCATTCTGTGAGGGGGATCGGGTAAATGAAGCCCGTGTTCAGAATTTTTTCAACTTCTGCTTTAATGGCAGCGGCTTTGCGAGGATGCACTGGGCGTAAGCGTTGGCACACGGGTTTCGCACCGGGATAGGTAGGAATCTCATGCACTACTATGCTGGGATCAATCCCAGGCATCTCCTCATAGGACCAAGCGAACATGTCTCTGAATTCTCGGAAAAGATCAGTATAAACTCGTATCTCATCAGAAGAACAAGTTACTCCCACATGTATTTTTTCAACTATCCCCAGTTTAACGGAGATGTCGATCGGAATGGTTTGAGTAATGTTGCTCAGGTTTCCCTCTGACAAGACCTCATGTGTCAATATAGGCGTCTGGAGAGGTGGAGTGGGAACCTGAGATGCAAAACGCTCTAGACAATCTGACATTGCCCCCAGGCTGGGCATAAAGGAGGAACGATGATGTGTATCGGTCCAAGGCAGCTCCTCAAGAGACATTGTTTCAACAATGGCTTCGTCAGAAGGGAAAATCTCTTTAAGAGGATCAGGCGAGTCGTCCTCACCGAGCTAGGGGGATTGACAATAGATATCTAAAGCCATGCTCGAGGGAGCATGTTGAGAAGGGGGAGGATCAGATGTGGCAACGATGTCGCAGTAATTAATCTCTACTAGATCTAAGGTCATCGATTCTCCAAAATCAATCACCTGTTCAGGCGAAGGGATGATCCATGGGTCGTCAGACCTGGAGATCATATTAACTTGAACGGTGTGCGGTGGTGGTGCGGGAAAAAACCCATGAGGACAGGGTCCTTGAAGAGACCAGATCCTACACTGTCGGGGCGATTTGGGATCTTATCCATGTAAGGAACATTGTTCTCGGAGGTAGAGGTGAAGAAAGACAACTGATCCACGGTAATGATTTTTCCCTCATGAGGGAACTTAATAAGTCGAAAGAGGGTGGATGTTACGCATAGCATAGTGTGAGTCCAATTGCGGCCGAGAAGCAGGTTGTAGTTAAGCTTGGCGTCAACTACTTCTACTTCTACGTTGACTATCTTCCCTTGTAACGTAATCGGCAAACTCTCGAGAACACCTAGGGGTTTGGATTCCTAACCATCGAATGCCTCTAGGGCATTGGAAGACGATGAAAGAGCCGGAGAGCCAATGGCCTTCCAGCAAGTGGATGACATGACATAGGTAGAAGCACCCTCATCCACAATGGCCCTATGGATTTTAAGATCGTTGATCCCAACTTGAGTAACAAGAGTGATTTGATGTGGAAGTCGGGGAGTAAAATTTTCTAAGTCGAAGGTGAGAATACTAGAATTGGCGGGATCGATTCCATCGATTGCAGATAAAATAGCTTTCCATTGCGAAGGACAACTTTGAAGGACTTCCAATGCAGACATAGTAGAAGGCGCCTGTGCCAAATCCTCAACAATACTATACTGCTGAGCGGCACGGGCATTTGGATTGTAGGAAGACCTTCACAAAACACCTTTAGAAGGTGGCTTCACAATAGGTTCAGTGGTAGGCTTCTCAATTTCCAAAGAACTGGAGACATGTGGGGGAGGTGGGCCATCCATAACTTCCTTACCAGCTGCCTGACGTGGTCCAGCATAATCCTTCGAATGCGTGGCCACGGAGACAGGTGCAGTACCATTCATCATAAAGACCTGGGACCCAAATGGTGCAGATGGTGAAGGCTGTTCAACCATCTGGGTCTACTAAGACGGGAACGGTTCTTTAAGGACTGCTGGAGTCCCTTTGGAGCCTTTGAGAAGTTGACTAATTTCAGATCGTCATGGACAATCCTTGGTATAATGATCTCCTTCACAAATAAGGCAGGGGTACTTCGGTTTACGTTGGGAACCGTCCTCAGTACGAGGTTTAGGAGACTCTGACTTTGGGGCGTCGGGTTTGGATTTTCCTTTGCCCTTCTTTTTTCCTTTGGATGCTTTTTCCGTAGGATTAGCCTGAACGGAATTAACCTCCGCAGTTTTTCCAGAATCTGGAGGGGCGAGAAGAGAAGAATTATTGGATGAATTGGACTTCTGCTTCCCATTCAAATATTTTCGAGAATTTTGAGACACAGAACCAATAACACCATCCACCGCTGGGGTAGGTGGAGCTTTAGAGGTTCCTGGGTGTGGAGCATTAGTCCAAATATCATAAAGCGTGCCAGACTAAGAGTATACCAGATCGAGATACTAGGCACGCGCAATGGCTTGTTCTTCAGTCACACATGCCCCCATAGAAATATCTTGCACGATTTTTTTAATGAAGGATGTGGTGAACCAATGAGTTAGTATTTGATCAGGTATATCAAACTTGATCAGCCTACGACGACGTCACCACTCATGAATGTGATCAGATATGTGGGTGGCTTTATCCCGTTTCAACGAAGTCAGGAGATGCATCCCAGCTTCATAGCGAACCGGTAACTGAAAGTGAGTCAGAAAGGCCATTGCTAAAGTATTGAAATCTTGAAAGATGCCACGGGGTAATTCAATATACCACTTAGCGGCAGCACCGATAAGAGTGCGTTGGAAGAGACGTAGACGAATTGAATCATCGACCCAAGAATTAGACGAACACAACAAATGGTAGGTCATTACATCAGCTTGGGGGTCTTCACCATCTTTACCTTCAAACTTTGGGCAGTCGCTGGGTACCTTGGTTGGAACCGGAGGCCAATAAGGATTGTGAAGAATCGGATCATTGGTCAATTTAGAAATGTCCGGTAATTCCAAGGTAGCCAAGAACGGCAATTGCAGATTGAACGGCATGCCAGGCCCTCGATAAGGACCGGTACCTGTACTCCACGCTAGTTGAGAATATCCTTGCCCTCAGGGGTTCTGTCCGGTAGGATTCTGACCATAGGGGGTATAGGGTGTATAACCAGCCTAATTCGGTTGCTGGTAACTAGCCTGATTCAGTTGTTGGTAACCAGCCTGATTTGGTTCCTGGTAACTAGTGTACGAGGCTTGATAACCAGAGTATGGACCCTGATTGTAAGTCAGCCCCGTTTGAGCAGTCTGCGGATTTGGCTGCTGAGTATAGGTGTAGTCGGGTTGTTGAGTGTAATAATGGGAACCTTGGGGCGGATTATAAGTTGGTCGTGATTAACCGTGAGGGTAGTAACCGCCTTAAGGTTGAGCGGGTTGCTGATAGGTGGGACCCTGTTGAGCCTGATAATTAGGATGCACTGGTTGATTCGGTTGCGGCATCGAGTAGATCGGATGTTGGGCAGGGTTGACAGAGTGTGCAGGCTGGCCTGGTTGGACAGGTTGACCTGGCTAAACGGGCTGCCCTGGTTGAATAGTTTGACCCGGATAAACAGGTTGTGCCAGTTGTACAAGTTGACCTGGCTTTTGTGGAGCATCAAGTTATACCGGATGGGCCGGTTGGCCTGGTGGTGGAACACCGGGTTGTGTCGGGTGGACTGGTTGGCCTGGTGGAGGAATGGAGCCAGGTGGTGGCTGGTAACCGGTTTGACCTGGAATAGGACCATAAGATGGTCCCAGCTGATGTGCAACATTCAGAGTAATAAGATATTGCGGTTGCATGGGCTGGGAAGGTTGGACTTGCCCCCCAAGACCATATACCGACCCGGGTTGGTACCCCAGTTAACCTGTGATTCCTTGAGGTTGCCCCGGTTGGACTCCAGGAAGAGGTTGCACGAGTTGACCTGAACGGTTGTAATACTGTCCTTACAGACCGTATAATGGCCCTTGCTAGCCCACAGGATAACCTTGCGAGTCATAAGGATAGCCAGGCTGGCCCAAAGGTTGGCCTTGAAAAGGTTGTCCTTGCGAGTTATAAGGCTACCCAGCCTGGTTATATGGTAAACCCTGAGCATGAAGTTGAGCCTCTGGAGCGGGTAAACATAAAGGATTCCCGTGCTCATCATACTGATATGGAAAAACGTACACGGGTGTACCATCATGTGCATAAAGCGAAAAATATGAGCGGTTGGGATCTTGAGAGGATTGTCTGACCTCGGGGTTCAATTATTGCAGAGACAATCGATACTCCTCAGGAGAAATGTTCTCCGACATAGCAGAAGCTATATAGGTGTCTTCGGGAAGCGATGTGGTCCTTACGGACTGAGTAGTAACAACAGGTATAGATGTGGCCACACAAACAGTGGGCCTAACGGGCATAGAAGTGACCTGAGGGGATGACGTGATAGGTTTCTGTGGAGACATCCCCAATGAAGGAACAACTGGCCTCGTAGAAGGAGCTGATACCCCCATAGAGGCAGCGGCGGCAATAATCTGACCTAAGGATCTATAACCTGCTGGTAGTGGGGGACCAGGCGAAGACATAGTTGATGATTCGGCGTTGTCTTCTGGAAATAACTTCTAGGTTACTTCTGGGAAAAACTGGTAATCTTCACCAGACGTGGGAATTTCCTCGCTAGAAGAATGACTAGATTCACTCATAGTTGAGCATGTCGCTAGATCTCGTAATAGACAGCGAGGACTAGGAGGAATAACAACAGCTAAAAAAGGTGAACATGATGTAAGAGGAGGTAAATGCTCCCCTACTCCCAATCTAGACCAAGGGTTGGAAAAGGGCCAATTGAACTCAACTGTTCCTCCAAAGGAAAGCTCATACAGAACCGGTCCCCCATCAGGAAACTCGAAAACGATGGGCTGCTAAGGTTCAACAGAGGATTGAGAAACCTCTGATGAATCGTCTGTATATGGAATACCAGTAGATGAAACTGAGGGTTCCGCCACTGTGGTAGTAATGACAAGAGAAAAAGATCAAACACACACACGGGCCGAAAAAGAACCAAGGCACACAATCAAACGGCCAACAAGCAAAATCTAACAGGTAGTGTGATCGCGGGTGATTTATTTTATGACATTGAAACTTAGAAACTTTACTGTGTCATGTTTTAAGAGTCGAGAAACGGATGAAAGGTGACTCTATCTCTTTTAGTTTTGAAGCAAGCGTGAAAGGACAAGCGCTTGGTGATCTTTTCAAATTTAAAGAGTCAGATAAGATAAAAATGATTGCTCAGGAATACTAGGCAATGGGTGTACCAAATAACCGTGAACTGCAATATACACCTTGGTTTCAAAATGAAGAAGAAATCAACCAAGGACTTAATGTACGTGTAGGCAATCTCCCCGAATGCTGTGTCTAGTGTATCACGGGTATAGGGTGACAGACTCGGCTTCCTATGGATAAAGGATAGAAACCTAGTGGGGTATCCCTTTATATACTTGACGGTATGGGGAGCACAAGTTCATACTAGTGTTGTCTAAAGCCAAGAGGCGAACGACAACTACTAGGTTTAAAGACGCCGGAACACGTCTCTAGCCTAGACCTCTAAATATTTCGTTAATGTTTCAATGTTTCCTTAGTGTAAATTGAATGAATTTTAATGTTTATCTTCAATTATGTTTCAGTTTTCAGGCCCTAGCGAGTGTTATGTCTCAAAATCACCTAAATTCATACTACATGCCACAGTATGTCATTTCATTCGATGAAAGCTAATTACAGGAGAGTTAAGAGCTTTTCACACAACAAGAAAATTACCAGAAAGCAACCAATGACACCTCTAATGCAGCTAATGGAAACTAAAAGCTTTTCATTCAAAGTCACTAATCACTAATAACATCGAAAAGATCCAATTCACATTAACTAATTTGAAGCAAAAGAGATTTCTTTTGTATTTTCAATGTTTATGAGCAAAATGCACTAAACAAAATGAAAACTAATGAGACAAGCAATTTGAGAAGCAAAAGCAAGAGAGAAAAACAACCAAATTTTACTCAATGCAAGTACACAATCAGATCCCAAATCGATAAAAATTCCCTCAAATCAAAAGACACCCAAAGACTCAATTGAACCATGTAATCTAGGCCCAAAACGAGACAAAGCTAAATTCAAATGAAGAGGAAGCCAATCACTCAAATAATGCAATGAAACAATAGACAACCACCAAATGAGTGTGGAGAAGCAATCACAAAGCTGACTGATCAGACAGAAACCAAAAACTCCCAAGGGAGGCTCGATGCACGATAGCACCTAGATGCCCTAGGGCTAAAATGTAAAATCGATAGAAATGGGCAAACAACCAAAGGAAGAAGGTCACAGTCAGTCAAAAAAGGCTCCAGAACACTCAAGCAGTCGAAAAAACAAGACCAAACACCCAGATCAGTCTCAGAAGGCTCAAAACACAGCAAACCCAGGCACCTTACAGGATTGGCATGACTGTAAGGCTGAAACTAGCGCCAGAATGGTATTGGCGCAAGTAGTACACTGACAAAATGCGCCAGTGGGCACGACTGTCACACTGAAAAGCATGCCAGCCGAGTTTACTAAGGCAAAATAAAAAATAAGCAATCCAAGAAGCAAACCAGTGCTGGTAAAGCTAAACAAGAAGCCAAACACACAGCAAGAGCCAGCCAAAAGAGCTTATCAAGAAAGTAAAGTCAAGGATGGACTGAAAAGACAAGACAATACTCCAAGTGTTCAGTTCATAAACTAAACCGGAGATTGACTGAAGCAGCATTCATATACTTTCGCTAATGCAGAGCAAGAGCGTTTCGAAGGCTATCTGGCTAACTTTAGGCTCCGTTTGTAGTTTATAAAGCAAACAACAAGCTAACTCCCTAGCGGAGTCGCCAAGTTGTTGTAGAGGTAAATCCCCTCTGCGGACAGAAGCGATCCCTACTAGCCCAGAACGGGTCTAGCAACAATCAAATCACGCTACAACGCAAGCTCCTAATTGCAATAACCAAGGCACGATACGAGGCTTACCTTCTGTCCAACGCTATTGTCGTTGCGGAGAGGATAATGCTCCCGATCCCTTGCTCCAGCAGGTCACAATTCTCCCACTTGGCGCGATCGAACACCTGCACACAAGAAACATGATGAACATAAAAGCGTAAAACCAAATATTTGCAACTATGTGTCAGTCAGAGAGGACACAACTCATAATCGTAAAACATGAACAATACAAGTGGAACTATAATCGTAGTCACTTATCATTAATGAAACAAAGGATGATACAACCTGGCTCTGACGTTGAGATCTTCCTTTGGCGGGTCGTCAGCAGAATACGTCTCGCAAAGCTTGTCGGGAATGGGGACAAGCCTCTCTCTTCGATTGTCAATCTCCTTGCTATGGATTTGGCACTTATGAGGACTATCAAAGCTCTTGCAACATTCTTTGGGCTATGAAGGCTCTTGGAGATTAGCTTGCAAAGGAAAATGGCAAGCTTATATAGATGGAGGAAGGGGAGTTGGGATCCCTACAATTATGGGTTTGGCCCTATCCTCAAGGAAGCTTCCATGAGAGGTGGAAAACTACTTTCTCTACATGGAAATTCGAAGCCAACCACCCAACTCAAATTAGAGACCAGCTTTAGGAATCTGCGAATTAATTTTCCCTATTTATTTTTAAAAGACACCTCATATTTAACAGGTGCGGTTTCGAGACAAGAAGCAACTGGGCGCGCCCTTTTTTGGAGGATTAAGCTCCTTTCTCCTTGGCGCAAGGGCTTAATCCTGTGACTCGTGCCAATGCAAAAAAGGCTATTTTTAGGGTTTTTCACAAGGAGTTGTCTTCAGGGCAATGAAAGTACATGTCTAGGGGAATGCCATGAAAGTGTTTTTAGGTTATGTCACGGCTCACAGGTCACGGAATGAGCCCTCCAATGTGCATGTAACTGCAGCACGTGATAAATTGTTGTACCAAAATCTAAGAGTTGTGGGTACACTGGCCCACTCCTTAGATACCATTCCCCATGCCATAGGACAGGATCATCTATATTTGCATCATAAATTACCATAATTAGAAGTAACCTCGCAATAATCATTTTTCCATAATTCACAGTAACCTCAGCCGTCGCGTCTGCCCATTTCCCCATGCCACCATCAGCCACTGTCAGAATATACCTTAGCACGCGATTGATTGCACGATTATCGCTGAGAAGAATGCCAGTAGGAATTAACTCGTTATGGGGTCTCATCAACTTCACTTGTGCCAGGTAATTACATAACTTGCATGGAAAAAAGCACGAGAATGCCGGAGCAGTTAGAATTAGAAATTGAAGCAGAACCAGAGCAGTAGAAGTATCCAGACGCACAACACCAAGAGAAGAAGCCGAGACGAATTCTGCAAGTTTATCAACGCCGGGCAAAGATGTCAAGCTAACCACTACTCCTAGAACTCGCATCTCACAGTGACCATAAGCATGCAACTCCTCATCGAAATATGAAAAATGCGTTCTATAGACGCAAACCTCCTGGACTCGCTGAGCTCTGCGCACTCAAATGGCAGTATATGGAATTCCCTAGAGGCCTCAAAGACGTTTCCAGACCGTATCTCTTACCAGTTGGCATAACAATAATCCTCTTCCGAACTTACAAATCTCCCATGGGACCATGACTGCAAGCATGTCTTGCACCAAGTTCTTACTCAGCCCCATCCAGAATGGGTCCTTGTGGTTGAATAAGGAAATTTCCATTCATGCCGAGGATATCCACCAGCTTACAGGGCTTTCACAGAATGGCCCAGATGTCTCGACTACATGTCAGACCACTTCCAAGTGAGTGAGGAAGTCGGGAGATGTCGACGATTATGTTAAATATGGCACACAAAGGGGAGGAAAGGGAGTGAAGATGGAGCTTATCAATAAGCCTGAAATCAAGTTCACATGCTACCTCATTGCCAGTAAGACAATGAGGCACTACACAAAGGGAGAATGCACCCTGGATACTATCTCCATTGCAGAGCACTGCGTTCAGGGGGCCAAGTTGAACTGGTGCTCCTTCCTGTTGAAGGAACAGTTTGACGCGTGCGAAGAAAACTACAAGCGGGCTACAAGCTTCATTTATGGATATTTGATAGTTGCATTTGCCATGTGGAAGTGGCACACTCCCCTCGTCAGGTTACCAGTGGAAATAATAGAGTCACAAATTTCAGAGCACATAAGTGATTCCTGTGTGAAGGTGTCAAGTGATCCTAGCACCAAGAGCGAATGGCATTTGGAAGTCAGTATGGTTTAATGACAGACATGGTAAAAATCCAATAGAGGGTGCCTAGGAACCTGCTGGACGAGTATAGTGAGCAAGTATGGTTCGAGGTCAGTCACAGGCATACTTACCTCCAACGTATTTGTGTGCTGGACGACACATTTCACATGCGGCCGCTGAAGTTCCAGCTTGAAGATACCACTTTCCACAATGAATTTTGTTTGTGGCCAGTGGTCGCAATGGAAATCCGCAACGGGGTACCCATTTACAACTTTGATCAGATGCTACCATAGCAATGGCCTGCTGAGACGGATGCGGAGGCGGCACAACAGGAGTCCACCGTGCAACTCGTCCCCCTCATCCGCCACTTAAACACTCAGGTACGCAGTTTTAATGAGGTGACCAAATTTGTCTCAAGCGATGCCGTTCCTTTTCCTTTGCTCTCTGAGTTCCAGTTTTCTCACTCCACATCATGTCCCCACACAACTTCCATCACCTCCCCCATCCTACTGTTTTATTTACTTCTCCAAGCCCGATGATGACCTCGATGGGGGAAAAGAGCAAGTCCACTGACCTTTTAGAAGCTCCTCAGGCCAAGCAGGCCCGAACCATCAAATCGAGTCCGTTGGTGGACCTCACTGAGGAGGATCCACCATGGCCACTGAATACAGGGGTGACGATACATGAAGAACCACCCATTGACCCCTCCAAGTTCATCAACATTCGGCTTTCACCACCACGTACCGTTCCACCTCCACCTACCACTTCATCCGCTCCATCCAATTCATCTGCCACCATGTCCGAACCAATCATCCGAAATCTACTTAATGGGGACCACGGGGTAGAGGTTGACTCCAGTACTGCAGTAGTAGTACCACCAGTCGACCCCGCTAGGGAACCCCAAGTTTCTTTGTCTGATATAATTACCCAGATGGCACAAATTGTTGCCGACTCAGCTGAGGCTCATCCTGAGCCTACTGCACTTCCACAGACTGTCCATACAGATCAGCAGGAGCGACCGGACTTGAATATGGCCAACTCAGCGCCTCATCAGACCCCGCCATCGTCCCCTCCAGAGTACTCCACTCGATCAGTTGCCAGTGGGAAACCCCTACAGGAAAGGCGGCCGGATCAAAGCATTTTTGGGGTTGCCAACTTAGAAACATGGGGTACGGCTCAGCTATACCACTTTATCCAGAGGGCAGCCCATCAAGTGGAAAGGCTTCATTCTGAACTGCAGCAGAGGTGCGAAGAGCAACAACAGCAGATCACCGCGCTTACTGAATAGCGCGACCAGCTCACAGCAGCATAGGGGCAGCTGCAAGGTCAGATAAACGAAGTCGCCAGGGTGTTTTCCATGGTATGGCCAATCGTTGAGGCTCATTACACTCAGCTGCCTGTAGATGTACCAAAGACAAATATCGTTGAACAGACCCTCCACCTCCGGATCGCATTCAATGGCCTCCACAAGGAAAATGTGGAGCTCCAAGTAGTGTTAGCAGCATGGCCAACATTACCCGATCCAGAGGCATTTTATACAGCACAAATTGCAGAAAAGCAGGGCCAGGTCAACCAGATGTAGGAAACTCTCAACTATACAGTGCACGATGCTTACGACCTCCTGAAGGGTCTTCAGGAGTGCTCAATGGCCCTTACGGTCAAAACCCAGCCAATTTCAGCGCAGCTGCAGCAACTTTCAAGGGAAATCCAAGAGGCCACAGACCCCTCACGTTTGGACCAGTTATACACCCAAGCGGAGGCTCTAGAGGTGCAAATCCAAAAAATAGAGGCCATCTCAGCCATGGCCAAACAAGTAATTTGTGACCTCCGCCCACCCCTCCAACTCAGCGCTAATACAATGCAGCAGTTAGCCACTGAGGCCGAAACCCATATCGGCATGGTGTTCAGGACTGTACCGGCGCATGTAGAGGAGGCAGTTGTCACCAAGATCGCCGCAGAGAAAGATGCATTGTTACAGGGGTGGCAGTAAGTTGTGACGACCTTCAATGAGCTTAAGGCTATAGCGTTCAGCAAAGTCCCAGAGTTGGGGCCCTTGTTTGGACAGCAAGTTGAAGACACACAGCAAGAATAGGGCACGAGTTCTAGTGGGGCGATGGAGATAGAGACAGTGATTTTTTATTGACTCGGGATGAGTCAAGAAACTGTGGTCGGGGCCTGTTGGGGCCCTTGTTTTGAACACTTGTTTTGAATGTTTTTTATTTTGAATAAAGAGCATATTTTTGGGTTGCGGAACGACACATGGCAGCCGCAACCAAGTCGCAACTACAATGAGTAGTGGAGCTACCAAGGTTGCGAGGAAACAGGAGATAGCTGAAGAAAGCAGATGTATAAGTGCAGACGAAGAGAAGATACAACAGAAGACAGAGAGCAGAACTCATAGACAACAAGAGAGAAGCCAGAAGCAGCCGAAGAGGAATGGAAGAGGAACTAGCAGTTGCGATGGCGGGTGAATAAATAGTCATCACCCGGCCGAAAGAAGGGACGAATGCAGAGTGACTGAAGAGGATTGAGTAGATGCTGCAGATGGAAACCCATTCCAAGCATGATATCTCTGTAGTTCCTAGGCTTCTCTTATCTATCTTTCTATCCTATGAGACGTCTATAACAAACTTGTAAGCTCTTCCTGTGGAAGTGATGTAAATACGGAATTGGTTGAAGGTTATCAATATACTTGCAGGTTGTTGTCTTATTATATGAGTTACACGCATGCATGATGTCTGTGATGTCTTAAAATTTTATTTGCTTAATACATGTTCACTATTCTGAATGTTCTTGCGTATATGATGATGTTTATGCAATCAATCACATATTAAACATGAGTTGTGGATCCTTCCACCACTTTTTATCTACTCCCCTTCTGCATGTGGTCACGGCATGCCTCAGGTGAGACTCTCTGCTCTTCGGAGTAGGGTGACGATGCTGGCGTGATTCTAGACTACAGCGGATACCCTTGTTGGCCCCAACCTTTGAACCTGGGTCTTGCCTGCGAGACTTGTTTCTTCGCCAACATCCTGCACAAAAAACTCAAAAAATTATGTCAGCGTGCCCTTTAATGTTGGAAGCATTCAAAATTTGACTCCTAAAGGTGAAAAATAAAAAAATATATATATTATTTTATTCATTGCAACCTATAAAAGTAGTCAAAACAAATCATTTTAACCTTTTATTTTTCGGGAAGCGAGAGAAAAATTCTTTTTGCCATAAAACTTTTGGGCCCGATATAGGGAGGGCAGTCGGCCATTTTAGGAGCTGTCAACTCTAG